>JARQOD010000002.1:367909080-367954606 GCA_033576555.1 Oophaga sylvatica | reverse complement strand
TTCAAGTTTCCCACGGTCCCACTATTTAAAAAAAAATTTTCCACGGGGTTTTTTTCCATCAAACTCTGTTGACTCAGCCGGTGTCACTCGTGATCGACTCAGGTGCAAGGGAAATTTTAGGATGTCTCCTTCTCAAAACGGGAATACGTTCATGAAAAGCTGCTCCAGTACAGATGGAACTGTGGATGGCTCCCTGCTGACCTCTGGACCAGTGGATCAGGAAACAGAGCCTTTAAAGGTTCTTATGGGTAAAGATCATCAAGAAAACTGTCCTTTATGCTTATCTCTCTCCTCACTTTCCCATTATTCTAGGGCTACCATGGCTGCAGGCTCAAATCCTACCATTAACTGGGAGACCAAGGAATTACACTTTCCAGAGAAACAGATGAGTCCAAAAATTTCAGCTTGCTCTGTTCCTAAAGGAACCATGTCAGTCCCTGAACTACCAGCTGTATACCAGGACTATGTGGATTTATGTGACAAGAAGAACGCTGACCAGCTTCCTCCTCACCGTCCATATGATTGTCCAATTGAATTATTGCCTGGACAGAGATACCTTTGGTAAGATCTACCCCCTGGCGGGGCCCGAGCTGAAGGCTTTAAAAAGAGTACATAGACGAAAATCTAGCCAAGGGCTTCAACGCCCCTCTTCATCTCCTGCAGGGGCACCCATATTCTTTGTAAAGAAGAAAGATGGATCCCTGAGACCATGCGTAGACTATAGGGAACTCAATAAGGTTACTATTAGAAACCGTTTATCCATTGCCTTTAATCCCTGAGTTATTGGAGAGAGTGCGACATGCCAAAATTTTTTCTAAACTAGATCTTCGTGGGGCCATAACTTAGTCCGTATTAGACCTGGGGATGAATGGAAGACTGCATTCAGTCACGCTATGGACACTTGAATATCTGGTTATGCCTTTTGGTCTGAGTACCCCCCAGCCACTTTCCAACACTTGGTGAATGACATCTTCAGGATCTCCTAGATACATTCGTGGTAATTTATTTGATGATATTTTTAATTTTCAACTCCACAAGGAACATCATGGACATTGAGAATGGTCTTGGAACGTCTAAGACAAAATCATCTTTACATCAAGCTTGAAAAGTGTGAATTCCATAAGACCGAAATTCAATTTCTGGGGTATGTACTGTCTACACAAGGAATTAGTATGATGGAAGTAAAACCCAAGCCATCAATGATTGGCCAAGTCCTAGAAATGTGAAGAGTACAGCGCTTCATCGGGTTTTGCAAACTTCTATAGACGTTTCATTAGAAATTTCTCTGAGGTAGTGTCACCTATCACCCAACTTACCCGGAAAGAGTCTAAGTTCTCCTGGACTCCCCAAGCCCAGGAAGCATTTTCCCCGTCTAAAAGATAAATTTACCACTGCACCTATCCTAGTACATCCCAACCCAGAGCTTGCCTTCATAATAGAGTGGATGCTTCAACTGTGCCGTGGGAGCTATACTCTCTCAGAGAACAGGTGAGAAGAATGTCTTGCATCCCTGTGCCTTCTTTTCCCACAGTTGTCTTCGGCTGAGAAGAACTACGATGTGGGCAATAGAGATTTTGGCCATTATTGCCGCCTTCAAAGAATGGAGACACCTTCTTCAAGGAGCTGCACAGCAAATATCGTTCTGACAGATCATCGTAATCTTGAGTTCATCAGGTCGGCTAAGTGCCTGACTCCTCGCCAGGCTCGCTGGAATCTTTTCTTAAACCAATTTAATTTTATTATTTCTTATAGACCAGATCGCGCAATGGAAAGGCTGATGCACCCTAGGATTTACTCAGCAGAGACACGTCCAATTACTCCTCCTAAGACTATTCTTCCTGACTCTAGATTCCTAGAGTGATTCATCATCAAGACCTAATAAAGACATCAAGAAGCATACCATGCGGATTCTTTTTTTGGCTCAACCCCCAAGGGACGTAAGTCTTGTCTTTAAGAATGGTGTGTGGATTCTGGACAACGTCTGTATATACCTGAAACAGTCAGATTGAGAGTATTGCAACTCATTCACGATTCCAAAATAGCCGGGCATAGAGGAATCTAAAGACACAGGAATTTCTTTCTCGTTTCTTTGGTGGCCCACTTGTAGAAGGATGTTTTGGACTATGTCACTTCGTGTGAGGTTTGTGCAAGATGCAAAACACCTCGCTCTTCACCAACTGGTCTGTTACAGCCTCTTCCCACCCCGTCCCGCCCGTGGGGATCCATTTCTATGGACTTCATTGTGGAATTACCAACCTCTCAAGGGAAGAACACTATTCTAGTGTGGTTGACCGTTTAACAAGGGCAGCTCATTTTATCCCTTGTGTCGGCTTACCCACTGCAAAACAGACATCAGATTTGATGATTAAAGATGTGTTTCGTTTACATGGAGTACCGGATGAGGTTATTTCGGATCGAGGGTGCAATTCACTTCTAGGTTTTGGCAAAATTTCTGTGCAGCATTGGACATTAAAGTAAACCTTTCTTCTGCTTTTCATCCCCAGACTAATGGACAAACCGAACGAACCAATCAAACCCTGGAGCAGTATCTCCGCTGCTTTATCTGCCACCTACAGGATGATTGGGTGGATCTACTTCCATTGGCTGAGTTCTCTTACAACAACTCTCAGAGTGCCTCCACTAAACAGTCTCCTTTTTACTCTAATCTAGGTTACATCCTAACATTCTACCACGATTTCCCATAGAGACGCCTTTGCCAGCAGTGGCTGAAAGAGTCACGACTTTGCAGAAGAATATGGATCTTCTAAAGGAGAATCTGGAATCGGCTCAGGAAAGGTACAAGAAGGCAGCAGATAAATTTCGTAAACCTGCACCAGCTTTTAAGGTAGGAGACCTGGTCTGGCTGTCAACCAGAAATCTTAAATTAAGGATTCCATCGTCTAAGTTGGGACATAAGTACATTGGACCCTATAAAATCAGTAAGATTATAAGTGCCGTTGCTTGTCGTCTTCAATTGCCCAGAACTATGAGAATTCACCCTGTCTTCATGTATCCCTACTAAAGGCTGCGACACCCAATACGTTTCCTGGACGTTCTTCTCCTTGCCCTGACCCAGTGCTAGTCGATGGTCAGGAAGAATTTGTGGTGGAAAGGATTTTAGATTCCAGGTTGTATAGAAATCAGTTACAATATCTGATTAAATGGCAGGGCTACCCAGTGGAGGACAACTCATGGGAGCCATTCAATAACGTTAATGCTCCTCGCTTGCTCCGTCAGTTTCATCAGAGGTACCCACACAAGCCTGGTCTGAGGTCATCCGGAGGTTGTCCCTAAGGGGGGAGTAATGTAAGGTTCTGTGTATCTGTTTCTGAAACTCAGTTTGTTCGTCTGCCATTTTGCTTTCTGTTTTGCTGCAGCTATCTTGCCCTCAGTCAAAATGGAGTTTTTCCAGCTTGCATGTTCCCGCCCTGATTCTCTCCGTTTGCTTCTTAAACAGCCACAGCTGAGTAATCAGTGCTTCAGAATCTAGCCTGCAGTGAACCTGTGTTCTGACTCCTGAAGCCTTGGACCTTGTACTCCAGCTATTCCTACTGAGGAACTCTGAAGCACTTGTGGACTCTGAACTCTGCTCTTGAGAGCCTCACGTTTGCATGGACTTGCGGTAACAGAGAAGAAGATCTGAATCTGTTGTGGAGAGTTATTGCTGAGCTTAGATTACTCTGGCCTGCTGTGTCTCCTGCTTCTGTGTTTGCAACCTGTGTGTTTATTTTTGCCAATTTGTATGAAGCAATACAAGACTTTCTTTATCAACCTGTGTCTCAAGTATTTTCATCGCACCCAAGCACAAGACGCTATATGAACTGTATCACATACATTACACTATGTTACTTTTACCCTTGTGAAAATAAAAAAATTGTTTGTAAAAGATCATTTTTGTGACTAAAGTTAAATGTTCATTTTTTCCTTCCACGTTTCTTCAGCTCCTGTGAAGCACCTGAAGGGTTAATAAACTTCTTGACTGTGGTTTTGAGTACCTTGAGGGGTGCAGTTCTTACAATGGTGTCACTTTTGGGTATTTTCTGCCATATAGACCCCTCAAAGTGACCTCTCTGGTGTATTAACGTTTTTGCTTTTTCTCCTCAGCTACCTAAACATAACAGTATCACCGGCCACCATCATGGGAGGGAACCTCCCTTATATCAGTCCAGTCAGTGAACCCAGATTGCCATTCCTCGCTGAAAGGTTCAGTACTGTCTGTAACCACCAGAGGGAGTGTAATGTATGGTGTACAGTTCATATAGTGTCTTGTGCTTGGGTGCGAGGAAAACACATGAGACACAGGTTTGATATAGAAGGACTTGTATTACTTCATACAAGTGGCAAAAATGGTCACACAGTTTGCAGGTACAGAAGCAGGAGACACAGCAGGCCAGAGTAACTTAAGCTCAGCAATAACTCTCCACAACAGGTTCAGGATCTCTTCTCTGTTACCGTAATTCCATGCAAACGTGGATTTATCAAATAGCAGGTTTCCAGAGTCCACAAGTGTTCCAAAGTTCCTCAGTAGGAAATAGCTGGAGTACAAAGTCCAAGGTTTTCCAGGAGTCAGGTCACAGGCTCACTGCAGGCTTGATTCTGAAGCACTGATTGCTCAGCTGAGGCTGCTTAAGAAGCAAGAGGGAGAGAATCAGGCGGAAACATGAAAGCTGGAAACTCCATATTGACTGAGGGCAAGATAGCTGCAGCAAGACAGAAAGCAAAATGGCCGACGGAAAAACTGAGTTTTCAAGAAACATGTACAAAGAACCTTACATTACTCCCCCCTTAGGGACAACCTCCGGATGACCCCAGACCAGGCTTGTCTGGGTACCTCTGATGAAACTGGCGGAGCAAGCGAGGAGCATTAACGTTATTGACTGGTTCCCATGAGTTGTCCTCCACTGGGTAGCCCTGCCATTTAATCAAATATTGTAACTGATTTCTGTACAACCTGGAATCTAGAATCCTTTCCACCACAAATTCTTCCTGACCATCGACTAGCACTGGGTCAGGGCAAGGAGAAGAACGTCCAGGAAACGTATTGGGTGTTGCAGCCTTTAGTAGGGATACATGAAAGACAGGGTGGATTCTCATAGTTCTGGGCAGTTGAAGACGACAAGCAACGGCACTTATAATTTTACTGATTTTATAGGGTCCAATGTACTTATGTCCCAACTTAGACGATGAAATCCTTAACTTAAGATTTCTGGTTGACAGCCAGACCAAGTCTCCTACCTTGAAAGCTGGTGCAGGTTTACGAAATTTATCTGCTGCTTTCTTGTACCTTTCCTGAGCCAATTCCAGATTTTCCTTTAGAAGATCCATATTCTTTTGTAAAGACGTGATTCTTTCAGCCACTGCTGGCAAGGGCGTTTCTATGGGAAATCGAGGAAGAATGTTAGGATGATAACCTAAATTGGAGTAAAAAGGAGACTGCTTAGTGGAGGCGCTCTGAGAGTTGTTATAAGAGAACTCAGCCAGTGGAAGTAGATCCACCCAATCATCCTGTAGGTGGCAGATAAAGCAGCGGAGATACTGCTCCAGGGTCTGATTGGTTCGTTCTGTCTGTCCATTAGTCTGGGGATGAAAAGCAGAAGAAAGGTTTACTTTAATGTCCAATGCGGCACAGAAATTTTGCCAAAACCTTGAAGTGAATTGCACCCCTCGATCCGAAATAACCTCATCCGGTACTCCATGTAAGCGAAACACATTCTTAATCATCAAATCTGATGTCTGTTTTGCAGTGGGTAAGCCGACACAAGGGATAAAATGAGCTGCCTTTGTTAAACGATCAACCACCACTAGAATGGTGTTCTTCCCTTGAGAGGTTGGTAACTCCACAATGAAGTCCATAGAAATGGATCCCCACGGGCGGGACGGGGTGGGAAGGGGTTGCAACAGACCAGTTGGTGAGGAGCGAGGTGTTTTGCATCTTGCACAGACTTCACATGAAGTGACATAGTTTAAAACATCTTTCCTGTAAGTGGGCCACCAAAAGAAACGAGAAAGAAATTCCTGTGTCTTTAGAATTCCTCTATGCCCAGCTATCTTGGAATCGTGGATGAGTTGCAATACTCTCAATCTGACTGTTTCAGGTATATACAGACGTTGTCCCTGAATCCACACACCATTCTTAAAGACAACACTTACGTCCCTTGGGGGTTGTGCCAACAAGGAATCCGCATGGTATGCTTCCTTGATGTCCTTAAGTAGGTCTTGATTATGAATCACTCCCAGGAATCTAGAGTCAGGAAGAATAGTCTTAGGAGGAGTAAGTGGACGGGTCTCTGCTGAATGAATCCTAGAGAGTGCATCAGCCTTTCCATTGCGCGATCCTGGCCTATAAGAAATTACAAAATTAAATTGGTTTAGGAAAAGATTCCAGCGAGCCTGGCGAGGAGTCAGGCACTTAGCCGACCTGATAAATTCAAGGTTACGATGGTCTGTCAAGACGACTATTTGCTGTGCAGCTCCCTGAAGAAGGTGTCTCCATTCTTTGAAGGCGGCAATAATGGCCAACAACTCTCTATTGCCCACATCGTAGTTCCTCTCAGCCGAAGACAACTGCTGGGAAAAGAAGGCACAGGGATGCAAGACATTCTTCTCACCTGTTCTCTGAGAGAGTATAGCTCCAACGGCACAGTCTGAAGCATCCACCTCTATTATGAAGGCAAGTTCGGGGTTGGGATGTACTAAGATAGGTGCGGTGGTAAATTTATCCTTTAGATGGGAAAATGCTTCCTGGGCTTGGGGGGTCCAGGAGAACCTAGACTCTTTCCGGGTAAGTTGGGTGATAGGTGACACTACCTCAGAGAAATTCCCAATGAAACGTCTATAGAAGTTGGCAAACCCGATGAAGCGCTGCACCTCCTTCACATTTCTAGGAATTGGCCAATCCTTGATGGCTTGGGTCTTGCTTCCATCCATACTAATTCCTTGTGTAGACAGTACATACCCCAGAAATTGAATTTCGGTCCTATGGAATTCACACTTTTCAAGTTTGATGTAAAGATGGTTTTGTCTTAGACGTTCTAAGACCATTCTCACATGTCCATGATGTTCCTCTGTGGAGTTAGAAAAAATTAGAATATCATCCAAATAAATCACCACGAATGTATCTAGGAGATCCCTGAAGATGTCATTCACCAAGTGTTGGAAAGTGGCTGGGGCGGTACTCAGACCAAAAGGCATAACTAGATATTCAAAGTGTCCATAGCGTGACCTGAATGCAGTCTTCCATTCATCCCCAGGTCTAATACGGACCAAGTTATAGGCCCCACGGAGATCCAGTTTAGAGAAAATTTTGGCATGCCGCACTCTCTCCAATAACTCAGGGATTAAAGGCAATGGATAACGGTTTCTAATAGTAACCTTATTGAGTTCCCTATAGTCTACGCAGGGTCTCAGAGATCCATCTTTCTTCTTCACAAAGAAGATGGGTGCACCTGCAGGAGATGAAGAGGGGCGTATGAAGCCCTTGGCTAGATTTTCGTCTATGTAATCCTTTAAAGCCTTTAGCTCGGGCCCCGCCAGGGGTAGATCTTACCAAAAGGTATCTCTGCTCCAGGCAATAATTCAATTGGACAATCATATGGACGGTGAGGGGGAAGCTGGTCAACGTTCTTCTTGTCACATAAATCCACATAGTCCTGGTATACAGCTGGTAGTTCAGGGACTGACATGGTTCCTTTAGGAACAGAGCAAGCTGAAACTTCTGGACTCATCTGTTTCTCTGGAAAGTGTAATTCCTTGGTCTCCCAGTTAATGGTAGGGTTCTGAGCCTGCAGCCATGGTAGCCCTAGAATAATGGGAAAGTGGGGAGAAGAGATAAGCATAAAGGACAGTTTCTCTTGATGATCTTTACCCATAAGGACCCTCAAAGGCTCCGTTTCCTGATCCACTGGTCCAGAGGTCAGCAGGGAGCCATCCACAGTCTCCATCTGTACTGGAGTAGCCTTCTTCACTGAACGTATCCCCTGTTTCAGAGCAAAGGAGATATCCATAAAATTTCCACTTGCCCCTGAGTCGATCATAGCAGAGCTAGACACCCAGACTGAGTCAACCCAGAGTTTGATGGAAAGGAAGCAATGAGAATTGTTTTTCTTACAACTCAGCTGGGACACCGCTGAGGAAACTTGAAAAATTGCAGCGTTTACACAGTCATCGTCCTCAGCAGTGACGGAGTTTAAGTCCGAGAAATCAATATCTGTTGCTGCAGATCTCTCTGGAGCCTGAGGCTCGGACCTGACAGATCTCCTCTCGCAACACTCACAGTGAATGACTGCTGCAGTAGTCTTACGAGAACGGCTGGGGCAGTTTATAATGAAGTGCCCTGACTTACCACAGTAGAAACATAGATTTTCCTTTAAACGATGTTCTTTGCGTGCATCACTAACCCGTCTTTGTAAAGAGTCCACTCGCATGGGTTCAGGTTCAGGTTCCCGTGTGATCCTACTCAAAGGTTCCTTAGCTGGGGAGGAAGGTAGGAAAAGGTTAGTGCGATTACTTTCGAACCATCTCTCTTGCCTGCGTTCAGTCAGACGAGCATCAATACGGATGCAGTAGTTAATAAAGTCACCTAACGCAGTGGGAGGGTCGGCACGAGCAAGTTCATCCTTAATCAGTGGAGACAACCCTTTTCGAAAAATAGATTTTTTTGGCGGAACTGTCCCAAGTGGTATCGAGGGCCCATCTCCTGAAATCCAAGGCATATTCGGCTACTGAGCGCTTACCTTGGCGCAAAGTTAACATGGCTGCTTCAGCTGTTGCACCTCGATTGGGTCATCAAACACCTGCCCCATGGCTGAAATGAAAGCATCAAGATGATCCAAACATTCATCCTCAGTCTCAATCAGAGGGTTTGCCCACATCAAAGCCTTGTTGGTAAGCAACATGATTATAGTAAGCACTTTAGATCGTTCAGTGGGAAATTGTGAAGCATGTGCAGAAAAAAAAAGATTGCATTGGTTAATAAATCCCCTGAATTTCTCACGTTCACCGCCAAAATGAAAAGGGGGTAACTTGGGAATCCCAGAACTCGGGGTTATGGCAGGAGCCTGGACTCGTTCCTCTAGAACCTCAATCCTGGCTCGTAAATCCTGGGTAGTTTGTCCAAACACTTGCAAATTGTGATTAGTGAGGTCCTGTAGGTTTGCAAAACGGGTCTTTATAGTCTGTATATCTGCAAGGATTGTATCAGTCACTCCGCAAAGCTCCTTTATGCGAGCCTCCATCTTCCAGATCTTTTAAGACAGGAGTACTGGAAGGAGAAGAGAAAAAAAAAAAAAAA
Source organism: Oophaga sylvatica (assembly GCA_033576555.1). Taxonomy (NCBI): domain Eukaryota; kingdom Metazoa; phylum Chordata; class Amphibia; order Anura; family Dendrobatidae; genus Oophaga; species Oophaga sylvatica. Next base: position 367,945,317 of record JARQOD010000002.1, on the reverse strand, counting down.
CAATAGTGTTTACCTGTGGTAACACTGCAGAGTAAAATTAAGGGAATTGCTCACCTGGAATGGTTGTGAGAAGTCACAACCACTGTCATCACAGAAAGTATAACCGGACATCTGATATCCACAGTCACAGCAGACACAGCCTTCCCAGACCCAGCAGACACTAACGTTTGGCTTCAGAATCTTGTAATGTATGGTGTACAGTTCATATAGCGTCTTGTGCTTGGGTGCGAGGAAAACACATGAGACACAGGTTTGATATAGAAGGACTTGTATTACTTCATACAAGTGGCAAAATGGTCACACAGTTTGCAGGTACAGAAGCAGGAGACACAGCAGGCCAGAGTAACTTAAGCTCAGCAATAACTCTCCACAACAGGTTCAGGATCTCTTCTCTGTTACCGTAATTCCATGCAAACGTGGATTTATCAAATAGCAGGTTTCCAGAGTCCACAAGTGTTCCAAAGTTCCTCAGTAGGAAATAGCTGGAGTACAAAGTCCAAGGTTTTCCAGGAGTCAGGTCACAGGCTCACTGCAGGCTTGATTCTGAAGCACTGATTGCTCAGCTGAGGCTGCTTAAGAAGCAAGAGGGAGAGAATCAGGGCGGGAACATGAAAGCTGGAAACTCCATATTGACTGAGGGCAAGATAGCTGCAGCAAGACAGAAAGCAAAATGGCCGACGGAAAAACTGAGTTTTCAAGAAACATGTACAAAGAACCTTACAGGGAGCCTCTGCTCAGAAACCATCTCTAGCACATTCACAACAGTAAAAAGCGAAAACGGTAAACACCAAGAGCTGAACCTATTGGATTGCAGTAACCTGAACTAACCACACAACTAGAGGTAGCCGTGGAGCGTTACTACGTTGATCCTAGACGCCTCGTCACAGCCTGAGAGATAACTACACCTAAAGGCAGAAAGATGAAAGCTATCTGCCCCGGAGCAGATCCCCAAAGAAAATAGGAAGCCCCAAACATGTAATGGCGGTTAGACAAGAAGATAGCACGGACACAGACAGAAAATAGAATGAGCAAACGTTGGGGTCCAATCTGTCTAGACAGAAAAGTACAGGAAAGAATTCTGACTGCAATCCAACAAAAACCCTAAAAAATACCAGCACTTCTGATTGCCAAAAAACCTGAGATCACACGATCTCAACCACCTAAATCAGATCTCTGGTGTAACAAAACTAAGCCGCAGCCACTGAAAAAACAGGAAAAAGCAAAAGAACAAATAACAGTGGCTACAGATAAATTGAGAGGAGCACAGGCCCCAGGAGGGGACCCGGCTGACCTCCACAAAAGTGCAGAAAACTATGCAAAAAGCAAGCACAAAAATAAAAGCAGAAAATATCTTATCTGAAAGCAGCAGGTGCAGGCAATACTCCAGCAAACTTCCAAATGAACCAGGAACCACAATTAAGACAAGAACAATTGATCACCGGCGACCATCATGGGAGGGAACCTCCCTTATATCAGTCCAGTCAGTGAACCCAGATTGCCATTCCTCGCTGAAAGGTTCAGTACTGTCTGTAACCACCATAGGGAGCCTCTGCTCACAAACCATCTCTAGCACATTCACAACAATACACTATGTGCAGAATTATTAAACAAATGAGTATTTGGATCACATCATCTTTTTTATACATGTTGTCCTACTCCAAGCTGTATAGGCTTGAAAGCCAACTGCCAATTATGTAAATCAGGTGATTTGCATCTCTGTAATGAGGAGAGGTGTGGTCTAATGACATCAGCACCCTATATAAGGTGTGCTTAATTATTAGGCAATTTCCTTTCCTTTGGCAAAATGGGTCAGAAGAGAGATTTGACGGACTCTGAAAAGTCAAAAATTGTGAGATGTCTTGCAGAGGGAGGCAGCAGTCTTAAATTGCCAAACTTTTGAAGCGTGATCACTGAACAATCAAGCGTTTCATGGCAAATAGCCAACAGGGTCGCAAGAAGCGTGTTGATAAAAACAGGCTTAAAATAACTGCCCATGAATTGAGGAAAATCAAGTGTGCTGTTCCATTTGTCTGGTTTCTGTATTGTATTATTTTCCATGCTGTGTATAATCTATTCTTGCATGCTCTCTGCTGTCACCTGGTGGCCCTTTCTGTGTGGCAGCCTGTAACTAATTAATTATTTTACATGCCTTTTACTTCCTGTGCTGAGGTCACTCCTTAAGGCTTCCTGTTAGCAGCCATTTGCTTGTTAGTTCTTTATGGGAGAGACACGCTTTGCACCTCGCGAGCTGTGAAAGGCATCAGTTTTCGACCACCCCATACACTCTTGCTCCTCACACTTGCAGCCATACTTGGTGCTACATCTTGCTGCACCTCGTTTTCACCTGCATTTCTGGAGAAGTTACTGTATACCAATAGTGTTGAGCGATACTGCCCGATATCCCGAAATATCAGATCGGATTGGATCGGCCCGATAATCAAAAAGTATCAGGTATCGCCGATCCGATACCGGAAACCCAATGCAAGTCAATGGGACAGAAATATCGGAATTAAAAAAAACTCTTTCTTTCCTTGTAAACACTAGATATACACACATAGAATACATATATATATATATACATGTCATTGTGACATATATATATATATATACATATATTTATAGTTCATACACTTCTACATAGTAAAATAGCCTCTGATTCAATTGCCGGGCAATGCCGGCTTTTGTGAAAATACAGAACCACCCGACATGAAATGACACATGGTTTACATAGAGTTAACCATGTCATTTCATGTAGTTTGATATATGGTTTTCACAAACAATTACATGAGTGTATGTGTGCAAAATTTGACACGTGTAGGGGTTAATTAAAGGTGTAAATTCGTTGTAAAAAAAATGCATTTTTTTGCTACGAATTTACACCTTTAATTAACCCCTACATGTGTCAAATTTTGCACACATACACTCATGTAATTGTTAGTGAAAAACATATTTCAAACTACATGAAATGACATGGTTAACTCTATGTAAACCATGTGTCATTTCATGTCGGGTTCTGTATTTTCACAAAAGCCGGCAATTGAATTAGCGGCTATTATACTATGTAGAAGTGTATGTACTATAAATATAAATATATATATATGTGTCACAAATTCAATGACATGTGTATATATATATATATGAGGTGTAAAATTGTTGAAAAAAAATGCGTGGGCTCCCGCCCTATTTTCTCAACCAGACAGACAAAGCCAGCGAGTGGGGCAGATAATAATAGCCCAGAGAGGGACCATTATTTTTCCCCCCCCCTGGCTACTAACATCTGCCCCCAGACACCCCAGAAAAGGCAAATCTATAATTAGATTCGCCCTTTCTGGCACTTTGCCCGTCTATTCCCATTGCCCTGTAGCGGTGGCGAATGGGTTAATAAGGGGTTAAAGCCACCTTGCTATTGAAAGGTGACTTTAAGCCAGGTTAATAATTGAGAGCTGTCAATTAGACAACTATCAATTATTAATCCTATTGTATGAAATAAAAATAAAACACACACACTTTAATTAAAAATCATTTAATTAAATAAACACACAGTTTTTGACCATATTTTATTTTACTGCCATTCCTTGCGAAGCCCTTGTTCACCTGTAATAAAAATAAAATAATAAAGCAACATTATTCTTACCTATCCGATGTTCAGTCATGTCCCCCGATGTAATCCTTCTGAAAGGGTTAATGTTTACTGCAGAGACTGCAGCTAATGCTGACAGTCTCACAGTAAACCCCCAACTGAATCATCTCCTCTCCTGGCTGACAGGAGAGGAAGTGGTTAGCATAATTGATTGCTTCCCACTTTCACTTCAGGTCAGCCAGGGACACCCACAGCATCAGTGACGTCAGAGGGAATCCCGGCTGACCTGAAGTGAACTGATTAACAAAAATAGGGATCCCCTCGGAAAAAAAAATGGCGTGGGGTCCCCCCTATTTTTGTTAACCAGCCTGATAAAGCAGACTACTGAGGCCTGGTTTTTCAGGCTGTTAAGGAGCCAATATCCATGGACCTTGCAAGCCTGATAATACCAGCCCACAGCAGTCTGCTTATCTTGGCTGGTTAACAAAAATAGGGGATCCCCTCGAAAAAAAAATGGTGTGGGGTCCCCCCTATTTTGTTAACCAGCCAGATGAAGCAGACTGCTGAGGCCTGGTTTTTCAGGCTGGTAAGGATCCAATATCCATGAACCTTGCAAGCCTGATAATACCAGGCCACAGCAGTCTGCTTAGCTTGGCTGGTTAACAAAAATAGGCGATCCCCTCGAAAAAAAAATGGCGTGGGGATCCCCCTATTTTTGTTAACCAGCCAAGTAAAAGACTGCTGCGGCCTGGTATTAAGATTGTCAAGGCCCATGGATTTTGGCCCTCAACAGCCTAAAAATACCAGGCTGCAGCAGCCCCACAAATGGCGCATCCAAAGACTCGCCAATTGTGGCTCTTTACCCGGCTCTTCCCACTTGCCCTGTAGCGGTGGCAAGCGGGGTAATAAGGGGTTAATGTCACCTTTGATTGATCGGTGACAATAAGCCCGGTTAATAATGGAGAGGCGTCAATAAGACACCGATCCATTATTAATCATAGTTTGTAAATTTTTAAAAAAATACACAGCCAGAAAAAAGTCTCATAATGAAATAAAACACCACACAGTTTTCATTATTTTTTATTGCACTCTCATTCCTGCGACGCCATCGATCTCCTGTAAAAAAACAAAAATAACAAACCAACACAAATACTCCCTGTCCGACGCAGTCCAAAATAACGAGTGTCCCACGACGAGTCCAGCTCTGCTACATCTGGATGACAGGCTGAGCCTGACATCCACATAGAGCAGAGCTGCTTACCACTGCTGTTTCCCCGGCGGTGACGTCATCCAGACTGGTTTACGGCCAGCTGTCGCGAGAGTACAGCTGGCCGAGATTACCCAGTACCCGGCAGTCACTGCAGTTATCGCGAGATGATGCACGTGACCGCCAGGGAGAGGGTAATGGCCAGCCTGGACGGACGGATGGACGTGACCGCCGGGGATCTTCTGCCAGGTAAGTGCTGCTGACACCTGACAGACCCGACCGACACTGACAGTGACAGTTTCGGGAAGTTCCTGTGTTGCGTACTTCGTTCTGTGACACAGGAACTCCCCATAGACTTTGTCGGAAAACTCCGATTCCGGTATCCGATATGACAAAAATATAGAAACTCAGAATCGGAATTCCGATACAGCAAATATCGGCCGATACCCGATATTTGCAGTATCGGAATGCTCAACACTACACACGGCCACTTTCGCCTTGCTCTGTCCCCTCGCCTAGCACACGGCCACTCTCGCCTCGCCTGGCTACTCGCCTGGCACATGGCCACTCTAGCCTCGCACTGGCCCCTCGCCTGGCACACTGCAACTCTCTCTCACCTCGCTCTGGCACCTCGCCTGGCACTCTGCCCTTCTCATCTCACTCTGCCCCTCGCCTGGCACACGGACACTCTGGCGTCGCTCTAGCCCCTCGCCTGGCTCACTGCCACTCTCGCCTCGCTCTGGCCCCTTGCCTGGAACATGGCCACTCTCGCCTCGCTTTGACCCCTCAACTGGCACATGGCCACTCTGGCCTAGCTTTGGCTCCTTGCCTGGTACACGGCCACTCTTGCCTAGCTCTGGCCACTCGCCTGGCACATGGCCACTCTCGCCGCTCTATGGCCACTTGCCTGGCACATAGCCACTCTCGCCTTGCTCTGGCACACGGCCACTATCGCCTCCTTCTGGCTTCTCGCCTGGCACACGGCCACTTTCGCCTTGCTCTGGCCCCTCGCCTGGCACATGGCAACTCTCGCCTCACTCTGGCCCCTCGTCTGGAACATGGCTACTCTCGCCTCGCTTTGACCCCTCACCTGGCACACGGCCACTCTGGCTTGACTGGCACACGGCCACTCTCGCCTCACTCTAGCTTCTCACCTGGCACACGACCTCTCTCGCCTCGCTCTGGCCCCTCGCCTGGCACAAGGCCACTCTCACCTCACTCTAGCTTCTCGCCTGGTACACAGCCACTCTTGCCTAGCTCTGGCTCCTTGCCTGGCACAAGGCCACTCTCGCCTCTCTCTGGCCACTCACCTGGCACATTGCCACTCTCGCCTTGATCTAGTACCTTGCCTGGCACACGGCCTCTATCGCCTCCTTCTGGCTTCTCGCCTGGCACACAGCCACTTTCACCTTGCTCTGGCCCCTCGCCTAACACACGGCCACTCTCGCCTCTCTCCGGCCCCTAGCCTGGCACACAATCACTCTTGCTTCTCTCTTGCCCATCGACTGGCACACAGCCACTCTCGCCTCGCTCTGGCCACTCGCCTGGCACCCGGCCACTCTCGCCTCTCTCTAGCACCTCGCCTGGCACACGGCCACTCAACCTGCTCTGGCCCCTCGCCAGGCACTCTCGACTCGCTCTGGCCCCTCGACTGGCACACGGCCACTCTCGCCTCACTCTAGGTTCTCGCCTGGCACACGACCAATCTCGCCTCGCTCTGGCCCCTCACCTGGCACAAGGCCACTCTCGCCTCTCTCTAGCACCTCGCCTGGCACACGGCCACTCAACCTGCTCTGGCCCCTCGCCAGGCACTCTCGACTCTCTCTGGCCCCTCGACTGGCACAATGCCACTCTCGCCTCAATCTAGCTTCTCGCCTGGCACACGACCACTCCTCGCCTCGCTCTGGCCCCTCGTCGGGCACAAGGCCACTCTCACCTCACTCTAGCTTCTCGCCTGGTACACGGCCACTCTTGCCTAGCTCTGGCTCCTTGCCTGGCACAAGGCCACTCACGCCTCGCTCTGGCCCCTCGGCTGTCACATGATCACTCTCGCCTATCTTTGGCCCCTCGCCTGTCACACGGCCACTTCCTCCTCGCTCTGGCCCCTTGCCTGGCATGGCCACTCTCACTGCGCTCTGGCCCCTCGCCTGGATCACGGCCACTCTTGCCTCGCTCTGGCCCCTTGCCTTGCATGGCCACTCTCGACTCGCTCTGGCCCCTCGCATGGCACACGGCCGCTCTCACCTCGCTCTGGCCCCTCACCTGGCACACTGCCCCTCTCGCCTCACTCTGGCTCCTCGTCTGGCACACAGCCACTCTCGCCGCGCTCTGGCTCCTCGTCTGGCACACAGCCACTCTCACCTCGCTCTGGCCCCTCGGCAGTCACACGGTCACTCTCGACTAGCTCTGGCCCCTTGCCTGTCACACGGCCACTTTCACCTCGCTCTGGCCCCTTGCCTGGCATGGCCACTCTCGCCTCGCTCTGGCCCCTCACCTGGCACATGACCACTCTCGCCTCGCTCTGGCCCCTTGCCTGGCACATGGCCACTCTTGCCTCACTCTGGCCCCTCGACTGGCACACTGCCGCTCTCACCTTGCTCTGGCCCCTCGCCTAGCACACGGCCACTCTCGCCTCGCTCTGGCTACTCGCCTGGCACATGGCCACTCTCGCCTCGCGCTGGCCCCTCGCATGGCACACTGCCGCTCTCACCTCGCTCTGGCACTTCGCCTGGCACTCTGCCCTTCTCGTCTCGCTCTGCCCCTTGCCTGGCACACGGACACTCTGGCGTCGCTCTAGCCACTCTCTTGCCTCGCTCTGGCCCCTTGCCTGGCACACGGCCACTCTCGCCTCACTCTGGCCCCTCGTCTGGAACATGGCCACTCTCGCATCGCTTTGACCCCTCACCTGGCACACGGCCACTCTGGCCTAGCTTTGGCTCTTTGCCTGGTACACGGCCACTCTTGCCTAGCTCTGGACACTCGCCTGACACATGGCCACTCGCCTGGCACATGGCAACTCTCGCCTCCTTCTGGCTTCTCGCCTGGCACATGGCCACTTTCGCCTTGCTCTGGCCCCTCGCCTAGCACACGGCCACTCACGCATTGCTCAGGCTACTCGCCTGACACATGGCCACCTCTCGCCTCTCACTGGCCCCTCAGCTGGCACACTGCCGCTCTCACCTCGCTCTGGCACCTCGCCTGGCACTCTGCCCTTCTCGTGTCGCTCTGCCCCTCGCCTGGCACACGGACACTCTGGCGTCGCTCTAGCCACTCGCCTGGCACACGGCCACTCTCGCCTCGCTCTGGCCCCTCGTCTGGAACATGGCCACTCTCGCCTTGCTTTGATCCCTCACCTGGCACAACGGCCACTCTGGCCTGACTGGCACACGGCCACTCTCGCCTCACTCTAGCTTCTCGCCTGGCACACGACCTCTCTCGCCTCGCTCTGGCCCCTCGCCTGGCACAAGGCCACTCTCACCTCACTCTAGCTTCTCGCCTGGTGCACGGCCACTCTTGCCTAGCTCTGGATCCTTGCAGGGCACAAGGCCACTCTCGCTTCTCTCTGGCCACTCGCCTGGCACATGGCCACTCTCGCCTTGATCTAGTACCTTTCATGGCACACGGCCACTATCGCCTCCTTCTGGCTTCTCGCCTGGCAACAGCCACTTTAGCCTTGCTCTGGCCCCTCGCCTAGCACACGGCCACTCTCGCCTCTCTCCTGCCCTTAACCTGGCACACGGTCACTCTTGCTTCTCTCTTGCCCCTCGCCTGGCACACAGCCACTCTCGCCTCGCTCTGACCACTCGCCTGGCACCCGGCCTCTCTCGCCTCTCTCTAGCACCTCGCCTGGCACACGGCCACTCAACTCGCTCTGGCCCCTCACCAGGCACTCTCGACTTGCTCTGGCCCCTCGACTGGCACACGGGCACTCTCGCCTTACTCTAGCTTCTCGCCTGGCACACGACCACTCTCGCCTCGCTCTGGCCCCTTGCCTGGCACAAGGTCACTCTCAACTCACTCTAGCTTCTCGCCTGGTACACGGCCACTCTTACCTAGCTCTGGCTCCTTGCCTGGCACAAGGCCACTCTTGCCTCTCTGGCCACTCGCCTGGCACATGGCCACTCTCGCCTTGATCTACTACCTTGCCTGGCACACGGCCACTATCACCTCCTTCTGGCTTCTCGCCTGGCACACAGCCACTTTAGCCTTGCTCTGGCCCCTCGCCTAGCACACGGCCACTGTCGCCTCTCTCCGGCCCCTAGCCTGGCACACGGTCACTCTTGCTTCTCTCTTGCCCCTCGCCTGGCACACAGCCACTCTCGCCTCGCTCTGGCCACTCGCCTGGCACCCGGCCACTCTTGCATCTCTCTAGCACCTCGCCTGGCACACAGCCACTCTCGCCGTGCTCTGGCTCCTCGTCTGGCACACAGCCACTCTCGCCTCGCTCTGGCCCCTCAGCTGTCACACGGTCACTCTCGACTAGCTCTGGCCCCTCGCCTGTCACACGGCAACTTTCTCTCGCTGCCCTGCCTGCATGCCCTCTCGCCCGCTCTGCCCCTTGCCTGGCATGGCCACTCTCGCCTCGCTCTGGCCCCTTGCCTGGCATGGCCACTCTCACCTCGCTCTGGCACCTCGCCTGGCACAGCCTCTCTCGACTCACTCTGTCCCTTCAGCTGTCACACGGTCACTCTCGACTAGCTCTGGCCCCTCGCCTGTCACACGACCACTTTCTCCTCGCTCTGGTCCCTTGCCTGGCATGGCCACTCTCGCCTCACACTGACCCCTTGCCTGGAACACGGCCACTCTTGCCGTGCTCTGGCCCCTCGCCTGGCACAGCCTCTCTTAACTCACTCTGGCCCCTCGCCTGGCACACGGCCGCTCTCACCTCGCTCTGGCCCCTCGCCTGGCACACTGCCCCTCTCGCCTCACTCTGCCTCCTCGTCTGGCACACAGCCACTCTCGCCGCCCTCTGGCTCCTCGTCTGGCACACAGCCACTCTCGCCTCGCTCTGGCCCCTCAGCTGTCACAACGGTCACTCTCGCCTAGCTCTGGCACCTCGCCTGTCACACGGCCACTTTCTCCTTGCTCTGGCCCCTTGTCTGGCATGGCTACTCTCGCCTCGCTCTGGCCCCTTGCCTGGCATGGCCACTCTCGCCTCGCTCTGGCCCCTTGCCTGGCATGGCCACTCTCGCCTCTCTCTGGCCCCTTGCCTGGCATGGCCACTCTCGCCTCGCTCTGGCCCCTTGCCTGGCATGGCCACTCTCACCTCGCTCTGGCACCTCGCCTGGCACTCTGCCCTTCTCGCCTCGCTCTGGCCCCTTGCCTCGCATGGCCACTTTTGCCTCGCACTGGCCCCTCGCCTGTCACACTGCCGCTCTCACCTCGCTCTGGCACCTCGCCTGGAACTCTACCCTACTCGTCTCGCTCTTCCCCTCCCCTGCACACGGACACTCTGGCATCGCTCTAGCCCCTTGCCTGGCACAAGGCCACTCTCGCCTCGCTCTGGCCCCTTGCCTGGCACACAGCCACTCTCATCGCTCTGGCCCCTCGCCTGTAACCGGCCACTCTCGCCTCACTCTGGCCCTTCATCTGGAATATGGCCACTCTCGCCTCGCTTTGGCCCCTCACCTGGCACACGGCCACACTTGCTTGACTCTAGCCTCTTGCCTGGTACACGGCCACTCTTGCCTAGCTTTGGCTCCTCGCCTGGCACACGGCCACTATCGCCTCACTCTAGCTTCTCGCCTGGCACATGACCACTCTCGCCTCGCTCTGGCCCCTCGCCTGGCACAAGGCCACTCTCGCCTCACTCTGGCTCTAACGCCTGGCCTGGTCACTTTCGTCTCGCTCTGGCCCCTCACTGGAACACGGCTACTCTTGCCTCGCTCTGACCCCTTGCCTTGCATGGCCATTCTCGACTCGCTCTGGCCCCTCGCCTGGCACACGGCCGCTCTCACCTCGCTCTGGCCCCTCGCCTGGCACATGGCCACTCTCGCCTTTCTCCGGCCCCTAGCCTGCCACACTCTCGCCTTCCTCTAGTACCTTGCCTGGCACACGGCCACTTTCGCCTCGCTCTGACCCCTCGCCTAGCACATGGCCACTCTCGCCTCGCTCCAGCTCCTCGCCTGGCACATGGCCACTCTGGCCTGACTCTGGCCTCTCACCTGGAACACGGCCACTCTTGCCTAGCTCTGGCTCCTCAGGGCCTGGCACAAGGCCACTCTTGCTTCTCTCTTGCCCCTCGCCTGGCACACAGCCACTCTCGCCTCCCTCTGGCCCCTCGTCTGGCACCCGGCCACTCTCGCCTCGCTCTGGTCCCTAGTCTGGCACATGGCGACTCTCGCCTAGGTTTGGCCCCTCACCTGGCACACGGCCACTCTGGCCTGACTCTGGCCTCTCGCCTGGCACACGGCCACTCTTGCCTAGCTCTGGCTCCTCGCCTGGCACACGGCAACTCTCGCCTCGCTCTGGCTCCTCGCCTGGCACATCGCCACTCTCGCCTTGCGTTGGCCCCTTGCCTGGCACACAGGCATTCTCTCGCCTCGCTCTGGCACCTCGCCTGGCACACGGCCACTATCGCCTCACTCTGGCCACTCGCCTGGTACAGGGCCACTGTCACCCTCTCTCTGGCTCCTCGCCTGGCACATGGCCACTCTTGCCTTGCGTTGGCCCCTTGCCTGGCACACAGGAATTTTTGCATCGCTCTGACCCCTCGCCTAGCACATGGCCACTCTCGCCTTGCTCCAGCTCCTCGCCTGGCACATGGCCACTCTGGCCTGACTCTGGCCTCTCACCTGGAACACGGCCATTCTTGCCTAGCTATGGCTCCTCAGGGCCTGGCACAAGGCCACTCTTGCTTCTCTCTTGCCCCTCGCCAGGCACACACCCACTCTCGCCTCCCTCTGGCCCCTCGTCTGGCACCCGGCCACTCTCGCCTCGCTCTGGTCCCTAGTCTGGCACATGGCGACTCTCGCCTAGGTTTGGCCCCTCACCTGGCACACGGCCACTCTGGCCTGACTCTGCCTACTCTGGCTACTCGCCTGGCACACGGCAACTCTCGCCTCGCTCTGGCTCCTCGCCTGGCACATCGCCACTCTCGCCCTGCGTTGGCCCCTTGCCTGGCACACAGGAATTTTTGCATCGCTTTGGCACCTCGCCTGGCACACGGCCACTCTCGCCTCGCTCTAGCCCCTCGCCTGACACTCTCGCCTCGCTCTGGCCCTTCGACTGGCATACGGCCACTCTCGCCACACTCTAGCTTCTCGCCTGGCACACGGCCACTCTTGCCTCGCTCTGGCCCCTCACATGGCACACGGCCACTCTTGCCTCGCTCTTGCCCCTCACCCAGCACACATCTATTCTCGCCTCGCTCTGGCCCCTCACCTGGCGCAGCAACTCTCACCTTGATCTAGCCCATTGCCTGGCATGGCCGCTCTCACCTCGCTCTGGCCCCTCACCTGGCCACTCTCGCCTCTCTCCGGCCCCTAGCCTGGCACACTTTCGCCTTCCTCTAGTACCTTCCCTGGCACACGACCACTATCGTCTCCCTCTGGCTTCTCGCCTGGCACACGGCCACTTTCGCCTCCTCGCTCTGGCCCCTCACCTAGCACATGGCCACTCTGGCCTGACTCTGGCCTCTCGCCTGGAACACGGCTACTCTTGCCTAACTCTGGCTCCTCAGGACCTGACACAAGGCCACTCTTGCTTCTCTCTTGTCCCTCGCCTGGCACACAGCCACTCTTGCTTCCCTCTGGCCCCTCGTCTGGCACCCGGCCACTCTCGCCTCGCTCTGGCCCCTCGCCTGGCGCAGCAACTCTCGCCTTGCTCTAGCCCATTGCCTGGCATGGCCACTCTTGCCTCACTCTGGCCCTACGCCTGGCACAGCCAATCTTGCCTCGCTCTTGACTCTGGTCTGACACACAGCCACTCTCGCTTCGCTCTGGCCCCTCACCTGGCACATGGCCACTCTTGCCTCGCATTGTCCCATCATCCGGCACACAGCCACTCTGGCCTGACTTTGGCCTCTCGCCTGGAACACGGCCACTCTTGCCTAGCTCTGGCTCCTCAGGGCCTGGCACAAGGCCACTCTTGACTCTCTCTGGCCACTCGCCTGGCACATGGCAACTCTCACCTTCCTTTGGCTTCTCGCCTGGCACATGGCCACTTTCGCCTTGCTCTGGCCCCTCGCCTAGCACACGGCCACTCTTGCCTCTCTCCATCCCCTAGACTGGCAAACGATCACTCTTGCTTCTCTCTTGCCTCTCGCCTGGCACACAGCCACTCTAACCTTCCTTTGGCCCCTCGCCTGGCACCCGGCCACTCTCGCCTCGCTCTGGTCCCTCGTCTGGGACACGGCCACTCTTGCCTTACTCAGGCTGCTTGCCTGGCACATGGCCACTCTTGCCTTACTCAGGCTGCTTGCCTGGCACATGGCCACTCTCGCCTCACTCTGGCCCCTCATCTGGAAAATGGCCACTCGTGCCTCAATCTAGCTTCTCGCCTGGCACAAGGCCACTCTCGCCTCGCTCTGGCCCCTCGCCTGGAACATGGCCACTCTTGCCTCGCTCTGGCCCCTTGCCTGGCATGGCCACTCTCGACTCGCTCTGGCCCCTCCTCTGGCACACGGCCGCTCTCACCTCGCTCTGGCCCCTCGCCGGGCACACTGCCCCTCTCGCCTCACTCTGGCTTCTCGTCTGGCACACAGCCACTCTCACAGCGCTCTGGCTCCTCGTCTGGCACACAGCCACTCTCTCCTTGCTCTGGCCCCTCTTCTGTCACATAGTCACTCTCGCCTAGCTCTGGCCCCTCGCCTGTCACACGGCCACTTTCTCTTCGCTCTGGCCACTCGCCTGGCATGGCCATTCTCGCCTCGCTCTGGCCCCTCAGAGCCTTGCACACTGCCTCTCTCGCCTTGCTTTGGCATGTTGACTCGCACACGGCCACTCTCATCTTGCTCTGGCACCTGGACTGGCACACGGCCACTCTCGCCTCAATCTGGCCCTTGGCCTGGCACACGGCCACTCTAGCATCACTCTGTCTCCTGCCCTGGCATATGGCCACACTCGCCATTCTCTGGCCCCTGGCCGGGCACATGTCTACTCTCGTCTTGCTCTGGACCCTCGCCTGGCACACAGCCACTCCCGTCTCGCTCCGGATCCTCGCCTGGCACACAGCCGCCACTCTTGTCCAGCTCTAGCCCCTCACATGTCTACTCTCAACTTGCTCTGGACCCTCACCTGGCACACAGCCACTCCCGTCTCACTCCGGCTCCTCGCCTGGCACACGGCCGCCACTCTTGCCTAGCTCTGGCCACTCGCCCGGCATACTCTCGCCTCACTCTGACCCCTTGCCAGGCACAAAGCCACTCTAACCTCGCTCTGGCCACTCGCCCGGTACATGGCCATTCTCGCCTCACTCTGACCCCTTGCCTGGAACACGGCCACTCTCGCCATTCTCTGGCCCCTTGCACACAGACACTCTCGCCTCGCTCTGACCCCTCACCTGGCACGGCCACTCTCGACTCACTCTGGCACCTCGCCTTGCACATGGCCACTCTTGCCTGATCAGCTCTGGCCTCTCGCCTGGCACATGGCCACTCTTGCCTGATTCTGGCCTCTCACCTGGCACACGGCCACTCTTGCCTCGCTCTGGCTCCTCGCCTGGCACAAGGCCACTTTTGCCTTTCTCTGGCCCCTCCACTGGCACATGTCCACTCTCGCCTCGCTCTGGCCCTTCGCCCGACATACGGCCACTCTCGCCTCTCTCTGGCCTCTGGCCTGGCACAGGACCACTCTCGCCTCTCTCTGGCCTCTGGCCTGGCACAGGACCACTCTCGCCTAGCTCTGGCCCTCGCCTGTCACACGGCCACTCTCGCCTCTCTCTGGCCCCTCGCCTGTCACACGGCCACTTTCTCCTTGCTCTGGCCCATCGCCTGGCATGGCCACTCTCGCCTCGCTCTGGCCTCTTGCCTGGCATGGCCTTTCTCGCTTCGCACTGGCCCCTCGCCTGGCACACTGCCGCTCTCACCTCGCTCTGACACCTGGCCTGCCACTCTGCCCTTCTCGTCTCGCTCTAGCCCCTCGCCTGGCACACTGCTACCCTCGCCTTGCTCTGGCCCCTTGCCTGGCGCACGGCCACTCACCTCACTCTGGCCCCTCGTCTGGAAAATGGCCACTCTAACCTCACTTTGGCCCCTCACCTGGCACACGGCCACTCTGACCTGACTCTGGCATCTCACCTGGCACACAGCCACTCTTGCCTAGCTCTGGCTCCTCGCCTGGCACAGGACCACTCTCGCCTCTCACTAGCCACTCGCCTGGCACATGGCCACTCTCGCCTTGCTCTAGTACCTTGCCTGGCACACGGCCACCTCCCTCTGGCTTCTCGCCTGGCGCACGGCCACTTTCGCCTTACTCTGGCCCCTCGCCTAGCACACGGCCACTCTCGCCTCGCTCCGGCTACTCGCCTGGCACATGGCCACCCTCGCCTTGCTCTAGTACCTTGCCTGGCACACGGCCACCTCCCTCTGGCTTCTCGCCTGGCACACGGCCACTTTCACCTTGCTCTGGCCCCTCGCCTAGCACACGGCCTCGCCTTGCTTTGACCCTTTGCCTGGCATGGCCACTCTCACCTCGCTCTGGCCACTCGCCTGGCACATGGCCACTCTCGCCTTGATCTTGTACCTTGCTTGGCACACGGACACGCAACCCGCTCTGCCTCGCCTCCCTCTGGCCCCTCGTCTGGCACCCGCTCTGGCCACTCGCCTGGCACACCGGCCAATCTCGCCTCTCTCTGGTCCCTCGTCTGGCACACGGCCACGCAACCCGCTCTGGCTCACCTCCCTCTTGCCCCTCATCTGGCACCCAGCCACTCTCGACTCGCTCTGGTCCCTCGTCTGGCACATGGCCACTCTCGTCTAGCTTTGGCCCCTCACCTGGTACACGGCCACTCTGGCCTGACTCTGGCCTCTCGCCTGGCACACAGCCACTCTTGCCAAGCTCTGGCTCCTTGCCTGGCACAAGGCCACTCTCGCCTTTCTCTGGCCACTCGCCTGGCACATGGCCACTTTCGCTTTGCTCTAGTACCTTGCATGGCACACGGCCACTATCGCCTCCCTCTGGCTTCTCGCCTGGCACACAGCCACTTTCGCCTTGCTCTGGCCCCTCGCCTAGCAAACGGCCACTTTCGCCTCGCTCCAGCTTCTCGCCTGGCACATGGCCACTCTCGCCTCGCTCTAGCCCCTTGCCTGGCACTCTTGCCTCCCTCTGGCCCCTCGACTGGCACACGGCCACTCTTGCCTCTAGCTTCTCGCCTGGCGTACACAGCCACTATCGCTTCCCTCTGGCTTCTCGCCTGGCACACGGCCACTTTTGCCTTGCTCTGGCCCCTCGTCTAGCACACGGCCACTCTCGCCTCTCTCCGTCCCCTAGACTGGCAAACGGTCACTCTTGTTTCTCTCTTGCCCCTCGCCGGGCACACAGCCACTCTCACCTCCCTTTGGTCCCTCGCCTGGCACCTGGCCACTCTCGCCTCGCTCTGTTCCCTCGTCTGGCGCACGGCAACTCTCGCCTCGCTCTGGCTCCTCGCCTGGCACATCGCCACTCTCGCCTCGCTCTGGCTCCTTGCCTGGCACATGGCCACTCTCGCCTAGCGTTGGCCCCTTGCCTGGCATACAGGCATTCTCGCCTCGCTCTGGCACCTCGCCTGGCACACGGCCAATCTCGCCTCTCTCTAGCCCCTCGTGTTATGTTTCAGTAGCTGAGGAGGACAGGAACAACAGCAGGGCAGCCGAACACCTGAGATGTTGGTAACTGATGGGTTGCAGATTCCTAAACTAACGACACAACTAGAGGTAGCCGTGGAGCGTTCCTACGTTGATCCTAGACGCCTCGTCACAGCCTGAGAGATAACTACACCTAAAGGCAGAAAGATGAAAGCTATCTGCCCCGGAGCAGATCCCCAAAGAAAATAGGAAGCCCCCAAACATATAATGGCGGTTAGACAAGATGAAAATACAAACATAGGCAGAAAATAGAATGAGCAAACGCTGGGGCCACAAGCTGACTAAATAGGATAGGACAGGAGAGATTACTTTCTGCAACCCAGAAAATTCTACAAAAATCCAACAATTCTGATTACAAAAATACTGAGATCACACGATCTCGCCACCCACTAAATCAGATCTCAGTGTGAACAAAAACCAAGCCGCAGCCGCTGAAAAAACAGGAAAAAGCAAATGAGCAAATAACAGTGGCTGCAGAAAAACTGTGAGGAGCTCAGGCCCCAGGAGGGGACCTGGCTGACCTCCACAAAAGTGCAGAAAACAATGCAAAAAGCAAGCACAAAAAGAAAAGCAAAAAATATCTTATCTGAAAGCAGAAGATGCAGACAGGACTCCAGCAAACTTCCAAATGAACCAGGAACCACAATTGAGACAAGAACAATTGATCACTGGCAACCATCATTGGAGGGAACCTCCCTTATATCAGACCAGTCAGTGATCCCAGATTGCCATTCCTCGCTGAAAGGTTCAGTACTGTCTGTAACCACCAGAGGTAGCCTCTGCTCAGAAACCATCTCTAGCACATTCATAACAGTACCCCCCTTGAGGAGGGGTCACCGAACCCTCACTTGTGCAACCAGGCGATCAGGATGAGCTCGGCGATAGGCACGGATCAGTCTCCTAGCATGGATGTCGGAAGCAAACACCCAAGAATTGTCCTCCTGACCATAACCTCTCCACTTAACCAAAAACTGGAGTTTCTGTCTAGAAAAACGAGAATCCAATATTTTCTCAACCACATACTCCAGATTGCCCTCAACCAAAACAGGGTCAGGAGGCGCAGCCATAGGAACCACTGGCTCGACAAACCTCTTCAATAAGGACTTGTGGAACACGTTATGGATCTTAAATGTCCCTGGAAGAAGCAAACGGAAGGAAATAGGATTAAGAATCTCCATGATCTTATAAGGTCCAATGAACCTGGGCTTAAACTTTGGAGATGCAACCCTCATAGGGATATTTCTTGAGGACAACCAAACCAAGTCCCCCACTTTAAACCGAGGACCATCTGTTGTGAATGTGTTAGAAATGAATTCTGAGCAGAAGCTCCCTCTGGTGGTTACAAACAGTACTGAACTATTCAATGAAGATTGTGAAGATTGGCAATCAGGTGTTACAGACTGGTCTTATATAAGGGAGGTTCCCTCCCATCAGGGTTGCCGGTGATCAATTGTTCTTGTCTCAACTTTGGTTCCTGGTTCACTTGGAAACTTGCTGTGTCTTGCCTGCATCTTCTGCTAACAGATAAGATATTTTCTGCTTTTATTTTTGTGCTTGCTTTTTGCATTGTTCCCTGCACTTCTGTGGAGGTCAGCCAGGTCCCCTCTGGGGGCTTGTGCTCCTCTCAGTTTATCTGAGCCACTGTTATTTGTTCATTTGCCTTTTCCAGTTTTTTCAGTGGCTGCTGCTTAGTTTTGTTACTGTCATGTGTGCATCGCCACGAAGATCGTCGCGGTTGCACATTCTGACTTCTCACAGCTGAGTTGCTGTTTCTTTGTGTTTGGCAGTTAGGGAGTTAATTCTGTCTGTGCTCAGTTCTGGACTGGGTGCAGTTTCTCCCGGCTGCAATTAATTATTTGTTGATTGGTTTCCTTTAAATCTCTGGTTGTCTGTGTTGGGAGTTGCCAGTGAAATTCTTCATGCAGACCACAGATAGGATTGTATCTGTATAGACTTAAGTTAAAGAGCTCCTTAGTTGTTTTAAGCTCACCTTGCTTAGAGTTTAATATCCCAGATCATTTATGTTCCTTCTGTGTTTGAGTGTGTATGCAAGTCTGTGTTTTCTCCAGTCTGTCTTATATGTCTAATCTGTGTATTTAGCAGAGATCAGCCCATATCCCTTTGGTGGTAATCAGTATCCTTCTTAGGACTGATTACAGGGTTCAGGGACTGATAGGAGACAGGGTTAGGCTGGAGACTTGGACCTCTGAACCATTATCAGTACCTCCAAGGTGAGGGATTAGTTAGGACCCCAGTTTAGGGTCAGGTTAGACCCCCGGTCCTCCTCTTTCCTGTGACAGTGTATCAAGTCCTCAAGATTAACCCTGAGTTCAACGGATATCGTGTCAGGTAAATCTATTCTATATTTACATGCTGATGTTGCTAATCTATATGTTGTATAGAGTGTTGTTCTTTTAAGAATAGTTTACTGACATCGTACACATATCATAAGACCGCGTGACATTTTCACTGGCCTATAAAATTATTCCCAGTTGCCATGGATCCAGTAGCCCAGCTGGCTCTGCAGTTGCAGGGATTATCCATGGAGCTGACGGACATTAAGTCCAAAGTTTTGTCTCCCTCGGAGCAAACCAGATTTGAACCTAAAGTAGCTCTCCCGGACAGGTTCACTGGTGGGCGAGACAAATTTTTTACCTTCAGGGAAGCATGTAAATTGTATTTTCGGCTTCGCCTCGATCATCAGGGAGTGAAGAGCAGAGTGTGGGAATTGTTATCTCGCTCCTACAAGGGGACCCTCAATCCTGGGCCTTCTCCCTTCCTCCGGGATCCCCGGCTCTACAGTCAGTAGATCGATTTTTTACTGCCCTGGGTTTGGTATATGATGACCCAGATCGGGTCTCTCTTGCTGAGACAAAATTACGTAAGATACAGCAGGGAGATCGTCCGGCGGAGGAATTTGCTTCTGAGTTCCGTAGATGGGCCACAGATACTCAGTGGAATGACCCAGCTCTTAGAAGCCAGTTTTGTCATGGGCTTTCTGACAAATTAAAGGACGTTTTGGCTCAGTATGATTCTCCTCCATCACTGGAGGCTGCTATGGCCCTAGCTATCCGTACTGATAGACGGCTCCGGGAGAGGTGCGAGGTAACTCCGCCCCCTGTTGTTACTCCACCTACTACTAAAGTCCCTTATGTTGAGGTTCCCCTTGTCTGTTCGGAGGAGCCTATGCAGTTGGGAGGGACATCATTTCGTAGGAGGGGATTGGCGGTACGCCGCAGGACTAGAAGGTGTTTCTTCTGCGGGAAAGAGGGACATTTTGTTGGGGATGTCCATCCCGTGCCTTGTTGAGCAAAAAGTCGCCGGAAAACTGTTAATCCCAGGTTGTGTGGTGGACGACAACCTGGGAGTATGTATTTCGTCCGCTAGTTCTTCTCAGTTCCTTGTACCAGTGGAGGTGGTGGTTGGTACGAGAGTGGAGAGATTTTCTGTTCTTCTTGATAGTGGGTCCGGGGCTAATCTGGTTGACGCTCAGTTTGCTCAGGCTCAAGGTATGCATCTGAGTGTATTGGTCAAACCGATCCCTATATTCTCCATTGACGCCAGGCCTCTCGGCCAAGGTAGCTTTGTTCATGAGGTTCATAACATTGACCTTCGGGTAGGGGCAATACATAGGGAACTATTATCTTGTTATGTGTTGGAGGGTCTACCTACTCCTATTGTGTTGGGACTTCCTTGGTTGGTTAAACATAACCCTGTGATTAATTGGCAGTCCAGAGATATAAGCCAATGGGGGGAGTTTTGCAAAAGTAACTGCATGAACACAGTCATCAGTGCGGTCGTGCCTAGTACTTTGCCTCCTTTTTTGGAGGACTTTGGGGATGTGTTCTCTGAGGAGGGGTGTCAGGAGTTGCCTCCTCATCGCGTGTATGACTGCTCTATTAATTTACTTTCTGATGCTAAGTTACCTAAAGCTAGGTTATATAACCTTTCTGGTCCTGAGAGGCAGGCTATGAAAGATTATATTTCGGGAAGTCTGGCCAAAGGGCATATTAGACCTTCATCTTCCCCAGTGGCCGCGGGGTTCTTCTTTGTGAAGAAAAAAGATGGAGGCCTACGCCCTTGCTTGGATTTCCGCGAACTTAATCGGATTACTGTTCGAGATCCGTATCCACTCCCTCTGATTCCTGATCTCTTCAATCAAATTGTTGGCGCCAAATGGTTCTCTAAATTGGATCTCAGGGGGGCGTATAATCTGATTAGGATAAAAGAGGGGGATGAGTGGAAAACGGCGTTTAACACGCCGGAGGGACATTATGAGAACCTTGTCATGCCTTTTGGTCTGACTACTGCACCAGCAGTATTCCAACATTTTGTTAATGACATTTTTCGTCATCTGGTGGGGCTGTTTGTGGTCGTATATTTGGATGACATTTTAATTTACTCACCAGATCTTGTGTATCACCAGGAGCATGTGAGACAGGTGTTGCAGATCTTGCGAGACAATAAACTATACGCCAAACTGGAAAAGTGTGTATTCGCCGTACAGGAACTTCAGTTTTTGGGTTTCTTGGTGTCAGCCTCCGGTTTCCGTATGGACCCTGAAAAGGTGAGAGCAGTGCTTGAATGGGATCAGCCAGAGGATCTTAAGGCTCTGCAGCGTTTTCTGGGGTTTGCTAACTACTACCGGAAATTTATTTGTAATTTCTCATCTGTTGTCAAACCTCTCACTGACATGACAAGAAAAGGGACGGATTTTTCTAAATGGTCGGACAAAGCTTGCCAAGCTTTTTCCTCTTTGAAAAAATGTTTTGCTTCGGCACCCGTTCTCATCCAACCAGATGCATCACAGCCGTTCGTTGTGGAGGTGGACGCGTCTGACGTAGGGGTGGGTGCAATATTGTGCCAGGGTCCGTCCCCTGGTAAATGGCATCCGTGCGCTTTCTTTTCTAAAAAATTGTCGTCCGCCGAAAGGAATTATGATATCCGCAATAGGGAACTTTTGGCCATTAAGTTGGCTTTTGAAGAATGGCGTCACTTTTTGGAGGGGGCAGTCCACCCGGTCACCGTCATTACTGATCACAAGAACCTGCTGTATTTGGAATCTGCTAAGCGTCTGAATTCCAGACAAGCTCGATGGTCGTTGTTTTTTACCAGGTTTAATTTTGTTGTCACTTATCGCCCTGGATCTAAGAATGTTAAGGCGGATGCCTTGTCTCGCAGTTTCCCAGGGGCCGGGAAAATGGATGACCCGATTCCTATCCTTCAGGAGGGGGTGGTAGTGTCGGCTGTATGTTCTGAGCTTGAGGAGGAGGTGTTAGAGGCTCAGGGGGACGCCCCTGCAGGACCTCCAGGGAGACTGTTTGTCCCAAATCAGTTGAGACAAAAGGTTATTGAGGCACATCATAATTCTGCTTTAGCAGGACATCCAGGGAGTAAGGCTACTTTAGATCTCCTTTCTCGCCGGTTTTGGTGGCCTAACGTTAATAAAGATGTTTTAACTTTTGTCGCGTCCTGTGGGGTTTGTGCTCGCTCTAAGACCCCTCATACCCGTCCGTCTGGGACCCTCTTACCCTTGAAACTTCCGGAGCGTCCATGGACTCATTTGTCTATGGACTTCATCACGGACCTTCCTCAGTCGTCAGGGAAGACTGTCATACTGGTGGTTGTTGACAGGTTCAGTAAGATGGCACATTTCATTGCTCTTCCTGCCCTCCCTAATGCTAAAACTCTGGCGCAGGTGTTCATTGGGGAGATTGTGAGACTTCATGGGTTGCCTTCTGATGTGGTGTCAGATAGGGGGTCTCAGTTTGTGTCCAAGTTTTGGAGGGCATTTTGTTTACGTCGGGGGATGCAATTGTCATTTTCCTCGGCTTTTCATCCGCAGACCAATGGTCAGACAGAGCATCTGAATCAAAGCCTAGAGACTTATCTTCGGTGTTTTGTCTCAGAGAACCAGGAGGACTGGTCTTCTTTCTTGCCTCTGGCAGAGTTCGCTCTTAACAACAGGCGGAGCGAGTCCACTGGTAAGTCCCCGTTTTTTGGGGCATATGGTTTTCATCCCCAGTTTTGTACATTCAATGGGGGGGGCCCTTCTGGGGTTTCTGAGGAGGAGCGTTTCTCGTCGTCACTTGCTTCAGTGTGGAGAGGTGTATTGAATAATCTGAGTGCTATGGGGAACCGTTATAAACGTATGGCTGATAGGAGGAGAGTTTCTGGTCCAGATCTTAATGTGAACGATCTGGTATGGTTGTCTACCAGGAATATAAAACTTAAAGTTCCCTCCTGGAAGCTGGGCCCCAGATTCATCGGGCCGTACAGGATCAGTTCCATAATTAATCCTGTGGCATTTCGTCTGGACCTCCCTCCTACGTTTAAAATCCACAATGTGTTCCACAAGTCATTACTTAAGAGGTACGTGGCACCAGTCATACCATCACCTCTACCTCCTCCTCCAGTGGTGGTCAATGGTAACTTGGAGTTTCAAGTGTCAAAGATCATTGACTCACGTCTGAATCGCCGGTCCCTTCAGTACTTGGTGCATTGGAAGGGGTATGGTCCAGAGGAGAGGACGTGGGTTCCTGCGTCTGACATTAACGCAGATCGTTTGGTGCGGACCTTCCACAGAACTCACCTGGGCAAACCTGGCCCTGAGGGTCCGGAGGCCCCTCGTAGAAGGGGGGGTACTGTCATGTGTGCATCGCCACGAAGATCGTCGCGGTTGCACATTCTGACTTCTCACAGCTGAGTTGCTGTTTCTTTGTGTTTGGCAGTTAGGGAGTTAATTCTGTCTGTGCTCAGTTCTGGGACTGGGTGCAGTTTCTCCCGGCTGCAATTAATTATTTGTTGATTGGTTTCCTTTAAATCTCTGGTTGTCTGTGTTGGGAGTTGCCAGTGAAATTCTTCATGCAGACCACAGATAGGATTGTATCTGTATAGACTTAAGTTAAAGAGCTCCTTAGTTGTTTTAAGCTCACCTTGCTTAGAGTTTAATATCCCAGATCATTTATGTTCCTTCTGTGTTTGAGTGTGTATGCAAGTCTGTGTTTTCTCCAGTCTGTCTTATATGTCTAATCTGTGTATTTAGCAGAGATCAGCCCATATCCCTTTGGTGGTAATCAGTATCCTTCTTAGGACTGATTACAGGGTTCAGGGACTGATAGGAGACAGGGTTAGGCTGGAGACTTGGACCTCTGAACCATTATCAGTACCTCCAAGGTGAGGGATTAGTTAGGACCCCAGTTTAGGGTCAGGTTAGACCCCTGGTCCTCCTCTTTCCTGTGACAGTGTATCAAGTCCTCAAGATTAACCCTGAGTTCAACGGATATCGTGTCAGGTAAATCTATTCTATATTTACATGCTGATGTTGCTAATCTATATGTTGTATAGAGTGTTGTTCTTTTAAGAATAGTTTACTGACATCGTACACACATCATAAGACCGCGTGACAGTTACACCAGAGAACTAATTTAGGTGGTAGAGGTCGTGTGATCTCAGGTGTTTTTGCAATTAGTGAGTTGGTATTTTTTTAGGGTTTTTTGGATTGCAGTAAGTGTCCTTCCTATCCTTTTCTTTCTAGGAAGATTGTGCCCCAACGTTTGCTCATACTATTTTCTGTCTGTGTCTGTATTTCCTCTTGTCTAACCGCCATTACATGTTTGGGGGCTTCCTATGTTCTTTGGGGATCTGCTCCGGGGCAGATAGTTTTCCTCTTTCTATCTTTAGGTGTAGTTAGCTTCTCAGGCTGTGACGAGGCGTCTAGGACCAACGTAGGTACGCTCCACGGCTGCCTTTAGTTGTGGTGGTTAGTCAGGGTACTGCAATCCAGTAGTTTCCAACCTCTCTGGTGTATTGCCTTTTTTTTGCCTGCTCTCCTCAGCTACCAAATCATAACACCATCAGTCCTATGCCGGTTGGCAAACCGTTGGGCCTTCTCCTGAGAGAGAGACAACCTCTCCACTACCTGGTCCCAAATCTGCTGCATATGCTCCACAACAGAGTCAACACCCGGACAGACAGAAGCCTCCGCCTGTCCCGAAGAAAATCGAGGGTGAAACCCAAAATTGCAGAAAAATGGAGACATCAAGGTGGCAGAGCTAGCCCTATTATTAAGAGCAAACTCAGCCAAAGGAAAAACAGAGACCCAGTCATCTTGATCAGCAGACACAAAACATCTCAAATAAGTCTCCAAGGTCTGGTTTGTTCTCTCGGTTTGTCCATTGGTCTGAGGATGAAAAGCAGAGGAGAAAGATAATTGAACACCAAGTTTAGAACAAAATGTCCTCCAAAATCTGGAAACAAACTGGACTCCTCTGTCAGACACAATGTTCTCCGGAATGCCATGTAACCGAACCACGTGCTGAAGGAACAAAGGCACCAATTCGGAGGAGGAAGGTAACTTAGGTAATGGCACAAGATGTATCATCTTGGAAAACCTATCACAGATTACCCAGATAACAGTCATTCTCTGAGAAACAGGGAGGTCGGAAATAAAATTCATAAAGATATGGGTCCATGGCCTCTTGGGCACAGGTAATGGCATTAACAAACCACTAGAGCGAGAGCAAGGCTTGGAGCGAGAGCAAGTCCCACAGGACTGCACAAATTCCCTGACGTCATGAGACAAAGTAGGCTACCAAAAGGAACGACTCACCAAGTCTCTGGTACCAAAAATCCCGGGATGACCAGCCAACGCGGAACAATGAATCTCAGACATCACACTCTTCTTCCACTGGTCTGGGACAAACAATTTCCCAATAGGGCAGCGCTCAGGTTTATCCTCCTGACACCCTTCCAAGGCCAGTCTCAAATTGGGCGAGATGGCGGAAAGAACTACACCCTATTTCAAAATAACAGTAGGATCAGATAACTCAGGAGAGTCCGCAAAGAAACTCCTCGAGAGGGCATCCGCCTTAACATTCTTAGTGCCAGGAAGAAAAGAAACCACAAAATTAAAACGTGTGAAAAACAAGGCCCACCTGGCCTGTCTAGGATTAAGTCGCTTGGCTGATTCGAGATAAACCAGATTCTTATGGTCCGTGAGGACCACCACCTGATGTTTGGCTCCTTCCAGCCAATGTCTCCACTCTTCAAAGGCCCACTTCATGGCCAATAACTCCCGATTACTAACGTCATAATTACGTTCAGTTGGAGAAAATTTTCGAGAGAAAAAGGCACAAGGGTTACTCTTAGAGGTCTCTGGATCTCTTTGGGACAAAACGGCACCTGCCCCAATTTCAGAGGCATCAACCTCCACCTGAAACGGTAGAGAAACATCAGGCTGGCGTAGAACAGGAGCAGAAGTGAATCTCTGCTTAAGTTCCTGAAACGCAGAGACTGCCTCAGGAGGCCAATTCACCACATCAGAACCCTTTTTGGTCAAATCAGTCAATGGTTTAACAATACCGGAGAAATTACCAATAAATTTACGATAAAAATTGGCAAAACCCAAAAATCTCTGAAGAGCCTTTAATGAAGTAGGTTGGACCCAATCACAGATGGCTTGAACCTTGACCGGGTCCATTTCAATAACAGACGGAGACAAAATGAATCCCAGAAATGAGACCTTCTGTACACCAAAAAGACACTTTGATCCCTTCACATACAGTGCATTCTCTTCCAAAATCTGGAACACAGTCTGAACATGTTTCACATGAAAGTCCCAGTCATTGGAAAAAATCAAGATATCATCCAAATAAACAATCAGAAATGTATCCACAAAATCCCTGAAAATATCATTCATGAAGGATTGGAAGACAGAAGGAGCATTAGTGAGCCCAAAGGGCATCACTAGGTACTCAAAATGCCCCTCTGGGGTATTAAACGCCGTCTTACAGACATCCCCGTGCTTAATGCGAATAAGGTTATACGCCCCCCTGAGGTCAAACTTGGTATACCAACTAGCACTTTTCACCCTGGAAAACAGGTCAGAAATCGAGGGTAACGGATATTGATACTTCACAGTGATCTTATTCAAGAGACGATAATCAATACACGGCCTCAATGAACCATCCTTTTTGGCCACAAAGAAAAAACCGGCACCCAAGGGTGAAGAGGATGGTCTGATATGACCCTTCTCCAATGACTCCTTGATATAAGATCCCATAGCATCGTGTTCAGGTACAGACAAGTTAAAAAGGCGACCTTTAGGAAATTTACCACCAGGCACTAATTCAATAGCGCAATCGTAGCTCCTGTGAGGGGGCAAAGATGCAGATTTACTTTCACTAAATACATCCGAAAAATCAGTCAAAAAGTCAGGAACATCCTGAGACTTGGGAGAGGCAGAAAAAACAGGAGTGTCGGCATTAACACATTGGCAGCCCCAACTGGTCACAGACACAGATTTCCAATCCAAAACAGGATTATGAGACTGTAACCAAGGGAAACCTAGTACAATAATGTCATGCAGATTATACAGCACCAGTAATTTGCAACTCTCCTGATGATCTGGTTCAACCCTCATTATCACCTGAGTAGAAAACTGGGGTTTATTCTCCGTCAAAGGGGTAGAATCAATGACCAGTAGGGAAATAGACTTCCGCAGGGGTATCATGGGAAACCCACAACGTTTTGCAAAGTCATAATCCATCAGGTTAATAGCTGCTCCTGAATCAACAAAAGCCTTAGCAGAAAATGTGGACAGGGAGCAAATCAGGGTAACAGTCAACAGAAATTTAGTCTGAACACTACCCAAGACAACTGAGCGTGCAAAACGTCTTCCCCGCTTAGGGAAGACTGAAATAGCATGAGAAGCATCACCACAGTAGAAACATAACCCATTGCGCTTTCGAAACTCATGACGCTGAGCCCCAGAAGTCACTCTATCACACTGCATGGACTCAGAAGCTGGCTCACAAGGCAACACTATCTCACGCATACCTCTGCGCTCACGCAAACGTCTGTCAATTTGAATAGCCAATGACATAGAATCATTGAGACCGGAGGGAGCAGGGAATCCCACCATAACATCCTTTACATTCTCTGATAGCCCCTTCCGAAAAAGGGCTGCCAAAGCATCATCATTTCATTTGGTCAGGACTGCCCACTTTCGGAATTTCTGACAGTACAACTCAGCGTCTTCAAGACCCTGATTTAATGCCAACAAGGTTTTTTCAGCTTGATCAGTGACATTAGGTTCATTGTACAATAACCCCAGAGCCAGAAAAAATGCATCAATATCATTCAAAACAGGATCCCCAGGTGTCAGGAAAAAGCCCAATCCTGAGGATCGCCGCGCAGGAGAGAGATGACAATTTGAACCTGCTGTGCTGCGTTACCTGAAGACTTAGGCTTTAAGGCAAAAAACAACTTACAGTTATTTTTGAAATTCAGAAATGTAGCCCGATCCCCCAAAAACAAATCTGGCATGGGAATCCTAGGTTCCACAACCGGCAACCCAGCAAGATAGGTAGCAATACTCCGAACCTCAGTGGCAAGCTGATCCACACGGCCAGACAACTGTGCAAACTCCATTGAGAGAAAAAAGAAATCCTCCTCAGCACCCAGAGAAAAAGAAAGAAAAAATGCAACAGACAGAAAAAAAAAATCTCTGACAACTCTGAAACTTTTTTTTTTCCACACTTTTTTTTTTCCTTCTGTGAGTACCATATAATTTTCAGTTATGGCCGGTGATACTATTATGTTTCGGTAGCTGAGGAGGACAGGAACAACAGCAGGGCAGCCGAACACCTGAGATGTTGGTAACTGATGGGTTGCAGATTCCTAAACTAACGACACAACTAGAGGTAGCCGTGGAGCGTTCCTATGTTGATCCTAGACGCCTCGTCACAGCCTGAGAGATAACTACACCTAAAGGCAGAAAGATGAAAGCTATCTGCCCCGGAGCAGATCCCCAAAGAAAATAGGAAGCCCCCAAACATATAATGGCGGTTAGACAAGATGAAAATACAAACATAGGCAGAAAATAGAATGAGCAAACGCTGGGGCCACAAGCTGACTAAATAGGATAGGACAGGAGAGATTACTTTCTGCAACCCAGAAAACCCTACAAAAATCCAACAATTCTGATTACAAAAATACTGAGATCACACGATCTCGCCTCCCACTAAATCAGATCTCAGTGTGAACAAAAACCAAGCAGCAGCCGCTGAAAAAACAGGAAAAAGCAAATGAGCAAATAACAGTGGCTGCAGATAAACTGTGAGGAGCTCAGGCCCCAGGAGGGGACCTGGCTGACCTCCTCAAAAGTGCAGAAAACAATGCAAAAAGCAAGCACAAAAAGAAAAGCAAAAAATATCTTATCTGAAAGCAGGAGATGCAGACAGGACTCCAGCAAACTTCCAAATGAACCAGGAACCACAATTGAGACAAGAACAATTGATCACCGGCAACCATCATGGGAGGGAACCTCCCTTATATCAGACCAGTCCGTGATTCCAGATTGCCACTCCTCGCTGAAAGGTTCAGTACTGTCTGTAACCACCAGAGGGAGCCTCTGCTCAGAAACCTTCTCTAGCAAATTCATAACACACTCTCGTCTCGCTCCGGCTTTGCCTTGCGCATGGCCACTCACGCCTTGCTCTAGTACCTTGCCTGGCACACGGCCACTATTGCTTCCCTCTGGCTTCTCGCCTGGCACACGGCCACTTTCGCCTTGCTCTGGCCCCTCGCCTAGCACACGGCCACTCTCGCCTCTCTCCGTCCCCTAGACTGGTAAACGATCACTCTTGCTTCTCTCTTGCCCCTCGCCTGGCACACAGCCACTCTCACCTCCGTTTGGCCCCTCGCCTGGCACCCGGCCACTCTCGCCTCGCTCTGGTCCCTTGTCTGGCACACGGCCACTCTCACCTCGCTCTGGCTGCTCGCCTGGCACATGGCCACTCTCGCCTCACTCTGGCCCCTCGTCTGGAAAATGGCCACTCTCGCCTCACTCTAGCTTCTCGACTGGCACAAGGCCAGTCTCGCCTCTCTCTGGCTCCACGCCTGGCGACTCTCTCCTCGCTCTTGCTCCTCGCCTGGAACACGGCCACTCTTGCCTCGCTCTGGCCCCTTGCCTGGCATGGCCACTCTCGACTCGCTCTGGCCCTTTGCCTGGCATGGCCACTCTCAACTCGCTCTGGCCCCTCCTCTGGCACACGTCCGCTCTCACCTCGCTCTGTCCCCTCGCCTGGCACACTGCCCCTCTCACCTCACTCTGGCTTCTCGTCTGGCACACAGCCACTCGCCGCGCTCTGGCTCCTCGTCTGGCACACAGCCACTCTCACCTCGCTCTGGCCCCTCAGCTGTCACACGGTCACTCTCGCCTAGCTCTGGCCCCTCGCCTGTCACACGGCCACTTTCTCTTCGCTCTGGTCACTCGCCTGGCATGGCCATTCTCGCCTCGCTCTGGCCCCTCAGGGCCTTACACACTGCCTCTCTTGCCTTGCTCTGGCACCTTGCCTGCACACGACCACTCTCATCTTGCTCTGGCACCTGGACTGGCACACGGCCACTCTCGCCTCAATCTGGCCCTTGGCCTGGCACACGGCCACTCTCACATCACTCTGTCTTCTGCCCTTGCATACGGCCACTCTCGCCTCGCTCTGGCCCCTGGGCTGGGCACATGTCTACTCTCGCCTTGCTCTGGACCCTCGCCTGGCACACAGCCACTCCCGTCTCGCTCTGGCTCCTTGCCTGGCACACGGCCGCCACTCTTGCCTTGCTCTGGCCCCTCACATGTCTACTCTCGCCTTGCTCTGGACCCTCGCCTGGCATACAGCCACTCCCGTCTCGCTCCGGCTCCTCGCCTGGCACACGGCCGCCACTCTGGCCCCTCGCCCGGCATACGGCCACTCTCGCCTCACTCTGACCCCTTGCCAGGCACACCGCCACTCTCGCCTCGCGCTGGCCACTCGCCCGGTACATGGCCATTCTCGCCTCGCTCTGACTCCTCGCCTGGAACACGGCCACTCTCGCCTTGCTCTGGCCCCTTGCACACGGACACTCTCGCCTCGCTCTGACCCCTCACCTGGCACGGCCACTCTCGACTCACTCTGGCACCTCGCCTTGCACATGGCCACTCTTGCCTGATCAGCTCTGGCCTCTCGCCTGGCACACTGCCACTCTTGCCTGACTCTGGCCTCTCGCCTGGCACACGGCCACTCTTGCCTCACTCTAGCTCCTCGCCTGGCACAAGGCCACTTTTGCCTTTCTCTAGCCCCTCCACTGGCCCATGTCCACTCTCGCCTCGCTCTGGCCCCTCGCCCGACATAAGGCCACTATCGCCTTTTTCTGGTCTCTGGCCTGTCACACGGCCACTCTCGCCTCTCTCTGGCCCCTCGCCTGTCACACGACCACTTTAGACTTGCTCTGGCCCGTCGCCTGGCATGGCCACTCTCGCCTCGCTCTGGCCTCTTGTCTGGCATGGCCTCTCTCGCCTCGCACTGGCCCCTCAGGGCCTGGCACACTGCCGCTCTCACCTCGCTCTGACAGTTGAACTGGCACTCTGCCCTTCTCGTCTCGCTCTGGCACACGGCCACTCTCGCCTCACTCTGGCCCTCCTGAAATGGCCACTCTCACCTCACTTGGCCCCTCACCTGGCAGACGGCCACTCTGGCCTGACTCTGGCCTCTCACCTGGCACACTGCCACTCTTGCCTAGCTGTGGCTCCTCGCCTGGCACAGGACCACTCTGGCCTCTCTCTGGCCACTCACCAGGCACATGTGTTGTGAATGGGTTTGAGATGAGTTCTGAGCAGAGGCTCCCTCTGGTGGTTACAAGCGGTACTAGTGAGGATTGTGAGGACTGGGAATCAGGTGTTACTGATTGGTCTTATATAAGGGAGTCATTTTCCCATCAGGGTTGCCGGTGATCAATTGTTCTGGTCTGAATCCTCTTTTTACTGTTGTGAATGGGTTTGAGATGAGTTCTGAGCAGAGGCTCCCTCTGGTGGTTACAAGCGGTACTAGTGAGGATTGTGAGGACTGGGAATCAGGTGTTACTGATTGGTCTTATATAAGGGAGTCATTTTCCCATCAGGGTTGCCGGTGATCAATTGTTCTGGTCTGAATCCTTCTTTTCAGTTTCCCTTGTAGCCTGCTGTGTCGCGTCTGCATCTCCTGCTATCAGATAAGACAATTTCTTATTTTGTGTTTTTGCTATATTTTTGCATTTTGTCCTGCACTTCTGTGGGGGCCTTCAGGGTCCCCTCCGGGGCTTTTGCCCTCTCAGTTTAGTCCAGCCACTGAGTTTTGTACTTTTGCTTTTTCCAGTTTTTTTTCAGTGGCTGCTGTTTTGATTTTTTTTACACCAGAGAACTAATTTAGGTGGTAGAGGTCGTGTGATCTCAGGTGATTTTGAAATTAGTAGAGTTGGTGTTTTTTCAGGGTTTTCTGAGATTGCAGTAAGTACCCTTCCTATCCTTTTCTATTTAGATAGTTTGGGCCCCAGCGTTTGCTCATACTATTTTCTTTCTGTGTCAGTATTTCCTCTTGTCTAACCGCCATTACATGTTTGGGGGCTTTCTATTATCTTTGGGGTTCTGCTCCGGGGCAGATAGCTTTCCTATTTCTATCTTTAGGTGTAGTTAGTTTCTCAGGCTGTGACGAGGCGTCTAGGACCAACGTAGGAACGCTCCACGGCTGCCTCTAGTTGCGGTGGTTAGTCAGGGTACTGCAATCTCATAGATTCCAACTGCTCTGGTGTATTTCCTTTTTTGCCTGCACTCCTCAGCTACCGTAACATAACAGTATCACCGGCCATAAAAATTGTATGGTACTCACAGAAGGGAAAAAATATTTTGAAGGAAGAAAAGTTGTCAGAGATATTTTTCTGTTTGTTGCATTTTTTTTTTTTTTTCCCTCTGTATCTCTGGGTGCTGGGGAGGATCTTTTCTCCCAATGGAGTTTGCACAGTTGTCTGGCCGTTTGGATCAGCTTGCCACTGAGGTTCAGAGTATTGCTGCATATCTTGCTAGGTTGCCTGTTGTGGAACCTAGGATCCCCATGCCAGATTTGTTTTTAGGGGATCGAGCTAAGTTTCAGAATTTCAAAAATAATTGTAAATTGTTTCTTGCCTTAAAATCTAAGTCCTCAGGAAACGCAGCGCAGCAGGTTCAAATTATCATCTCTCTCCTGCGCGGCGATCCTCAGGATTGGGCTTTTTCCCTGATACCTGGGGATCCTGTTTTGAGTGATGTTGATGCATTTTTTCAGGCTTTGGGGTTATTGTACGATGAGCCTAATGTCACTGATCAAGCTGAAAAAGCCTTGTTGGCATTAAATCAGGGGCTTGATGACGCTGAGTTATACTGTCAGAGATTCCGTAGGTGGGCAGTCCTGACCAAATGGAATGACGACGCTTTGGCGGCCCTTTTCCGGAAGGGTCTGTCAGATAATGTAAAGGATGTTATGGTGGGATTCCCTGTCCCCTCTGGTCTCAATGATTCTATGTCATTAGCGATTCAAATTGACAGACGTTTGCGTGAGCGGAGAAGTATGCGTGGAGTGGTGTTGCCTT
Source organism: Oophaga sylvatica (assembly GCA_033576555.1). Classification (NCBI taxonomy): domain Eukaryota; kingdom Metazoa; phylum Chordata; class Amphibia; order Anura; family Dendrobatidae; genus Oophaga; species Oophaga sylvatica. The sequence goes on along the minus strand of JARQOD010000002.1, from coordinate 367,912,332 downwards.
GTGAGCCAGCTGCTGAGCCCATGCAGTATGATGGAGTGGTGTCTGGGGCACAGCGTCATGAGTTTCGAAAGCGCAATGGGTTATGTTTCTACTGTGGTGATGCCTCTCATGCTATTTCAGTCTGCCCTAAGCGGGGAAGACATTTTGCACGCTCAGTTGTCTTGGGTAGTGTTCAGACTAAGTTTTTATTAACTGTCACTCTGATATGCTCTCTGTCCTCATTTTCTGCTCAGGCTTTCGTTGATTCTGGAGCAGCTATTAACCTGATGGATTATGATTTTGCTAAACGTTGTGGGTTTCCCTTGATACCCCTACAGAAGTCTATTCCTTTACTGGGGATCGATTCTACCCCTTTGGCTGAGAATAAACCCCAGTTTTCTACTCAGGTGATAATGAGGGTTGAACCTGATCATCAGGAGTGCTGCAAATTTTTGGTTCTATATAATCTGCATGACATTATAGTGCTGGGTTTCCCTTGGTTACAGTCTCATAATCCTGTTTTGGATTGGAAATCTGTGTCTGTAACCAGTTGGGGCTGCCAATGTGTTAATACCAACACTCCTGTTTTTTCTGCCTCCCCCCAGGCTGAGGATGTTCCTGACTTTTTGTTTGATTTTTCTGATGTGTTTAGCGAAAGTAAATCTGCATCCTTACCTCCCCATAGGAGCTATGACTGCGCTATTGAATTAGTGCCAGGTAGTAAATTCCCTAAAGGTCGCCTTTTTAACTTGTCTGTACCTGAACATGACGCTATGCGGTCTTATATCAAGGAATCATTGGAGAAGGGTCATATCAGACCATCCTCTTCACCCTTAGGTGCCGGTTTTTTCTTTGTGGCCAAAAAAGATGGTTCATTAAGGCCGTGTATTGATTATCATCTCTTGAACAATATTACTGTGAAATATCAATACCCGTTACCCTTGATTTCTGACCTGTTTTCCAGGGTGAAAAACGCTACTTGGTTTACCAAGCTTGACCTCAGGGGGGCGTATAACCTTATTCGCATTAAGCACGGGGATGAATGGAAGACGGCATTTAACACCCCTGAAGGGCATTTTGAGTACCTTGTGATGCCCTTTGGGCTCACTAATGCTCCTTCCGTCTTCCAGTCCTTCATGAATGACATTTTCAGGGATTTTGTGGACAAGTTTCTGATTGTTTATTTGAATGATATCTTGATTTTTTCTAATGACTGGGACTCTCATGTGAAACATGTTCGAACTGTATTCCAGATTTTGAGAGAGAATGCTCTGTATGTGAAGGGATCAAAGTGTCTTTTTGGCGTACAGAAGATCTCATTTCTGGATTCATTTTGTCCCCATCTGTTATTGAAATGGACCCGGTCAAGGTTCAGGCCATCTGTGATTGGGTCCAACCTACTTCATTAAAGGCTCTTCAGAGATTTTTGGGTTTTGCCAATTTTTATCGTAAATTTATTGGTAATTTCTCGGTTATTGTTAAACCATTAACTGATTTGACCAGAAAGGGTTCTGATGTGGTGAATTGGCCTCCTGAGGCAGTCTCTGCGTTTCAGGAACTTAAGCAGAGATTCACTTCTGCTCCTGTTCTACGGCAGCCTGATATTTCTCTGCCATTTCAGGTGGAGGTTGATGCCTCTGAAATTGGGGCAGGTGCCGTTTTGTCCCAAAAAGATCCAGAGACCTCTAAAAGTAACCCTTGTGCCTTTTTCTCTCGAAAATTTTCTCCTACTGAACGTAATTATGACGTGGGTAATCGGGAGTTATTGGCCATGAAGTGGGCTTTTGAAGAGTGGAGACATTGGCTGGAGGGAGCCAAACATCAGGTGGTGGTCCTTACGGACCATAAGAATCTGGTCTATCTGGAATCTGCCAAGCGACTCAATCCTAGACAGGCCAGGTGGGCCTTGTTTTTCACACTTTTAATTTGTGGTTTCCTTTCTTTCCCCGGCACTAAGAATGTTAAGGCGGATGCCCTCTCGAGGAGTTTCCTTGCGGACTCTCCTGACTATCTGATCCCTCTGTTATTTGAAGGAGGGTGTATTCTTTCCGCCCTCTCGCCCAATTTGAGACTTGCTCTGAGGGGTGTCAGAGGGAAAAGGCCCGACGCTGCCCTGTTGGAAAATTGTTTGCCCGGACCAATGGAAAAAGATGTGATGTCTGAGATTCATTGTTCCGCATTGGCTGGGGATCCCGGAATTTTTGGGACCAGAGACTTGTTAGTCGGTCCCCTTTTTGGGTCTACCCCTTTTCTCGCATGTCAGGGAATTTGTGCAGCCTGCGGGACTTGCTCTCGCTCCAAGCCTGGCCTCGCCAGTGGTTTGTTTGATGCCATTGCCTGTGCCCAAGAGACCATGGACCCATATCTCTATGGATTTCATTTTCCCATCTTCCTGTTTCTCAGAGAATGACCACCATTTTGGGTAATTTGTGATAGGTTTTTCCAAAATGATACATCTTGTGCCATTACCTAAGTTGCCTTCCTCCTCGAATTGGTGCCGTTGTTCCTTCAGCACAAGGTCGTTTACACGGGATTCCTGAGAACATTGTGTCTGACAGAGGAGTCCAGTTTTTTCCAGATTTTGGGGGACTTTTTGTTCTAAACTGGTGTTCAATTGTCTTTCCTCCTCGGGATTTCATCCTCAGACCAATGGTCAAACTGGAGAACAAACAAGACATTGGAGACTTATCTAAGATGCTTTTTTCTGCGATCAGGATGACTGGGGCTCTTTTTTTTCCTTTGGCTGAGTTTGCTCTTAATAATAGCTAGCTCTGCCACTTTGATGTCTCCGTTTTTCTGTAATTTTGGGTTTCACCCCGAAATTTTTTTCAGGACAGACGAGCTTCTGTCTATCCGGTGTGACTCTGTTGTTTTTAGCGTAGCAGCAATTTGGACCAGTAGTGGAGAGGTTGTCCCTCTCTCAGGAGAAGGCCCAGCGGTTTTTCTAACCGGCATAGACTGATGTCTTCGGTTAAAGTGGGGGACTTGGGGTTGTGCCTCAAAGAAATATTCCATGAAGGTATGCATCTCCTAAATTTAAGCCTAGGTTCTTGGACCTTAAAGATCCATGGAGATTATTAATCCTGTTTTTTTTTCGTTTGCTTCTTCCAGGGACATTTAAGATCCATAACGTGTTCCCAAGTCCTTGTTGAAGAGGTTTGTTGAGCCAGTGGTTCCTGCTGCTGTGCCTCCTGACCCTGTTTTTGGTTGAGGGGAATCTGGAGTATGTGGGTTTAGAAAATATTTGGGTTCTCGTTTTTCTAGACGAAAAGA
>JARQOD010000002.1:367865759-367908980 GCA_033576555.1 Oophaga sylvatica | reverse complement strand
AGAAGGAACATAAATGATCTGGGATATTAAACTCTAAGCAAGGTGAGCTTAAAACAACTAAGGAGCTCTTTAACTTAAATCTATACAGATACAATCCTATCTGTGGTCTGCATGAAGAATTTCACTGGCAACTCCCAACACAGACAACCAGAGATTTAAAGGAAACCAATCAACAAATAATTAATTGCAGCCGGAAGAAACTGCACCCAGTCCCAGAACTGAGCACAGACAGAATTAACTCCCTAACTGCCAAACACAAAGAAACAGCAACTCAGCTGTGAGAAGTCAGAATGTGCAACCGCGACGACCTTCGTGGCGATGCACACATGACACTAGCACAGCTCATCACCCCAAGAACACCATCCCCAAAGTGAAACATGGTGGTGGCAGAATCATGCTGTGGGGATGTTTTGCAGCAGCAGGGACAGGGAAAATGGTCATAGTAAAGGGGAAGATGGATGGTGTGAAATACAAGTATATTCTTGAGCAAAACCTCTTTCAGTCTGTCAGTGATTTGAGACTGGGATGGAGGTTCATCTTCCTACAATGACCCGCAGCGTACTGCTAAAGCAACACTCAAGTAAATTAAGGGGAAACGTGTAAATGCTTTGGAGTGGCCTGTTCAAAGCCCAATCCTTAATCCAATTAAGAATCTGTGGTCAGACTTGAAGATTGCTGTTCACCAGAGGAAACCATCTAACTTGAAGGAGCTGGAGCGGTTTTGCCATTAGAAATGGGCAAAAATCCCAGTGGCAAGATGTGGAACGTTCAGAGACTTACCCAAAGCAACTTGCAGCTGTAATTGCCACAAAAGGAGGCTGTACAAAGTACTGAGTTTAAGGGGTGAATAGTCATGCATGCTGAAGTTTTAAGTTATTTTGTCCTATTTGTTGCTTGCTTCACAATAAAAAGAAAACCAAATGTCCACACTTGTAGGCATGTTCTTTACATCAGTGGGCCCCAACCTTTTTTGCACCAGGGACTGGCTTCAAGAGAGACCATTCTTCCATGGCCCAGCAGGGCGGGGATGGAGGTGTGTCAGGGGTGGGGCTTTGGTCATAAGGGGGCGGGGCTATGGACAGGGTTGTAGTTTAGTAGTAGTGCATACTCATCAATTATAACATTTATAATGTGAAAGTGACTCCCTTGTATACAAGGCTCCGCTCCCACCCTTGTATGCATGGCTCTGCTGCCTCCCTTGTATACAAGGCTCTGCTCCCACCCTTGTATGCATGGCTCCGCTCCCACCCTTGTATGCATGGCTCCGCTCCCACCCTTGTATGCATGGCTCCGCTCCCACCCTTGTATGCATGGCTCCGCTCCCACCCTTGTATACAAGGCTCCGCTTCCTCCCTTGTATACAAGGCTCCGCTCCCACCCTTGTATACATGGCTCCGCGCCACCCTCCCATCCTGTATACATGGCTCCGCTCCACCCTCCCATCCTTGTATATATGGCTCCGCTCCCACACTCCCATCCTTGTATGCATTTCTCTGCTCCCCCCTCCCATCCTGTATACATGGCTCCGCTCCACCCTCCCATCCTTGTATATATGGCTCCGCTCCCACCCTCCCATCCTTGTATGCATGGCTCCGCTCCCCCCTCCTATCCTGTATACATGGCTCCGCTCCACCCTCCCATCCTTGTATATATGGCTCCGCTCCCCCTCCCATCCTTGTATGTAGGGCTTCACTCCCCCCTCCCACCCTTGTATGCATGGCTGGGCTCTCCCGTCCTCCCCCCATCATACTTACCCTCCTCGCTCCGTCGCTGCAGGTCCCTTGCATCCCTGTCGGCCGCGGAAGCTTCTTCCTGGCAGTGCGGTGACGTAGTACCGCTCATTAAGGTCATGAATATGGACGCGACGCCTATGGGAGTGGCGTCGCGTCCATAATTCATGACCTTAATGAGCGGTACTACGTCACCGCTCAGCGCTGGATGAAGCTGCCGCAGCCGACAGGGATGCAGCGACGGAAGGTAAGTATCGATGTCTTCTTGAAGCCGGCGGCTGTAGCTGTCATTACAGTGCTGCAGCCACCGGCTCCATGTGTGCCCAGCGTTCTGTGCCGTGGCTCCGCGGCCCGGCAACAGAACTGCAATGGCCCGGTCATGGTCCGCGGACCGGCAGTTGGGGACCCCTGCTTTACATAATCTGATGTAAACCTTAAAAAAAATCAGTGAAATTCCAGGCTGTGAGGTAGCAAAACACTAAATATGCCAAGGGGTTGAATACTTTTGCAAGCCACTGTAGTTGTCAATTTACACATTTCTGCCAGAAATTAAATGCAGAGTTCTAAGAAAAGTTACAGAAATGTCAGGAGAGTTGCCATTTCTTATTTATCTACCTCTTGAAAAATTACTACTGGTCTGACCTGATACCAGTAGCTTTGAGAATCGTTAATGCAGCAATACCAAAAGACGACTCCGCAGGGTTAGAGACCTGCACCACCCACAGTCAAAAGTGGATAATAATACTTTAAATTCTTTTACTTAGACCTTGTAGAATGCTATTTTTGTGTGTGTTTCAGGCTTTTTCTAGCTAGACATGACAGTGTAGACTATAAATCATGATATACAGTACAGACCAAAAGTTTGGACACACCTTCTCATTCAAAGATTTTTCTGTATTTTCATGGCTTTGAAAACTGTAGAATCACACTGAAGGCATCAAAACTATGAATTAACACATGTGGAATTATACATTACACTTTACAAAAAAGTGTGAAACAACTGAAAATATGTCTTATATTCTAGGTTCTTCAAAGTAGCCACCTTTTGCTTTGATTACTGCTTAAAAACGCAGAAAAGGTGAACGGATGGATTCTACATGCCTGGTTCCCACCGTGAAGCATGAAGGAGGTGGTGTGATGGTGTGGGGGTGCTTTGCTGGTGACACTGTTGGGGATTATTCAAAATAATAAAACGTTTTGATGCCTTCAGTGTGATTCTATAATTTTCACAGTCATGAAAATACAGAAAAATCGTTGAATGAGAAGGTGTGTCCAAACTTTTGGTCTGTACTGTATACCAACATATCAAAGCAAAAACTATTGGGCCATGGAATAAGGAAGGAGAGGTAGGGGAAAACAAGTGAAAAAGGCGGTATCGCATTTCACAAGTAAATACCTGGGGTTGGAAGCCTAGTCCTACAACATGGCTACATGATGGTTGTTGTAGTAACTCAATCATGGGGCCTTTGTCTTCTTAAACACTTCCTGTGCGCATGGAATATAATCTAGGCTACATATTGTATGTAATCCACCTTACCGACGCACTAAACTGGACACGTGCAGCAGGCTTTATCCACTGTTACATTGTCATTGGGATATTTACCTTGAAAAGTCTAAAACCCCTAAAAAGGTAAGTAAGGACTAATTTATAGGCTGAAACGTGCTTGGTTCAATAAACCACACATGGTGCTGATAGCCATCAGAAAGGGGAGGTGGAAGACATAGCATAGCCAGTCTCAGAGCTTTCGCTCTCATACTTGATTCTCAATGTAATAAGAGTAATATAGAATTTTATATTCTTCTCGATAGGAAGAGTCTAAAATCTGCTGTCTATTCACTACATTTGTATTTTAATTACAGATTTTCATTTAGTATGATCAGAAAAGTATCTAAGTATCTCTCCTGACATGACAGTTTACAGTCATGGCCAAAAGTTTTGAGAATGACACAAATATTATATTTTCACATGATCTGCTGCCCTCTGGTTTTTATGTGTGTTTGACAGATGTTTTTATCACAGACAGAAATATAATAATTGCAAACATATGAGTAACAAAAGCTTATATTGACAGTTAGAATGCGTTAATGCAGCAAGTCAATATTTGCAGTGTTGACCCTTCTTCTTCAGGACCTCTGCAATTCTCCCTGGCATGCTCTCAATCAACTTCTGGACCAAATTCTGACTGATAGCAGTCCATTCTTGCACAATCAATGCTTTCATTTTGTCAGAATTTTTAGGTTTTTGTCTGTCCACCCGTCTCTTGATGATTGACCACAAGTTCTCAATGGGATTAAGATCTGGGGAGTTTCCAGGCCATGGACCCAAAATCTCTATGTTTTGTTCCCTGAGCCATTTAGTTATCACCTTTGCTTTATGGCAAGGTGCTCCATCATGCTGGAAAAGGCATTGTTGATCGCCAAACTGCTCTTGGAGGGTTGGGAGAAGTTGCTCTTGGAGGACATTCTGGTACCATTCTTTATTATGGCTGTGTTTTTAGGCAAGACTGTGAGAGAGCCGATTCCCTTGGCTGAGAAGCAACCCCACATATGAATGGTTTCAGGATGCTTAACAGTTGGCATGAGACAAGACTGGTGGTAGCGCTCACCTTGTCTTCTCCGAATGAGGCGTTTTCCTGATGTCCCAAACAATCGAAAAGGGGATTCATCAGAGAAAATAACTTTACCCCAGTCCTCAGCAGTCCACTGCCTGTACCTTTTGCAGAATATCAGTCTGTCCATGATGTTTTTTCTGGAGAGAAGTGGCTTCTTTGCTGCCCTCCTTGAGACCAGGCCTTGCTCCAAGAGTCTCCGCCTCACAGTGCGTGCAGATGCACTCACACCTGCCTGCTGCCATTCCTGAGCAAGCTCTGCACTGCTGGTAGCCCGATCCCGCAGCTGAAACACTTTTAAGAGACGGTCCTGGCGCTTGCTGGTCTTTCTTGGGCGCCCTGGAGCCTTTTTGGCAACAATGGAACCTCTCTCCTTGAAGTTCTTGATGATGCGATAGATTGTTGACTGAGGTGCAATCTTTCTAGCTGCGATACTCTTCCCTGTTAGGCCATTTTTGTGCATTGCAATGATGACTGCACGTGTTTCTTTAGAGATAACCATGGTTAACAGAAGAGAAACAATGATGCCAAGCACCAGCCTCCTTTTAAAGTGTCCAGTGGTGTCATTCTTACTTAATCATGACAGATTGATCTCCAGCCATGTCCTCATCAACACCCACACCTGTGTTAATGGAGCAATCACTGAAAAGAGGTTAGCTGGTCCTTTTAAGGCAGGGCTGCAATGATGTTGAAATGTGTTTTGGGGGATAAAGTTCATTTTCTAGCCAAATATTGACTTTGCAAGTAATTGCTGTTAAGCTGATCCCTCTTTATAACATTCTGGAGTATATGCAAATTGCCATTAGAAAAAGTGAAGCAGTAGACTTTGTAAAAATTAATATTTGTGTCATTCTCAAAACTTTTGGCCATGACTGTAGGTAAATCCATGCATTTCCCATGAAACCATTATGAAGCCGCTTTTCTTATGGGAAACGTTTTAAGCTATCTCCTGAACTAATATAAACTGACACTCACCCTATTTAAATCTTGTTTGGGACAATACAAGGAGCAGGAAAAGGCCAAAAATGTCATCGTAATATAATTCTAACAAGAGTTATGAGTAAGACTGGATTGTTCTGTCCTTCTGTTATTACTCTTGGAAATGTATGAACTAACTGACAATTGGTGGTTGCAATTGCCCTGATCAATGGGCATGTACAGTACATACATAGTGTAACACTGTCTCTCAACAATTCTTAACCTGGTCATACACATTAAATGACTGTTGGACGGACGATGCTTTGGCCGATCATTTGGCAGACAGTCATCTAGGTCATATCCTGTGTTCTTTATGAGAAAGGCATCAACTGACACATCGGCCAGCAGCTTATCTAAAGGAGAGTATTGGTTGACCCCGACCTTCAGGGGTAAAATACATGGTATCACCGTGCACTAGGTATTCTTCTACTGAAGGGGTGAACGGGCAGGAAAATGGGGTTTTGCCAAGTGAGTTTTGGCACGTAGCTGGGAAGAAGTTAAGATTGGTGGAATCTGGCAGCCTATCAGCTGTGCATTGCAGGGGAGCTTGTGTTTCTTCCCCTGAGCGACGTTTAGCGATAGTATAGTTTTATGTAAATAGTAATGGCGAGGTGATTAAGTATGGCGGCCTCGGGGTGTTCTGTTACTTCCCGTCACCGCTGTTGAGAGTAGCTGTCGCACCAGGCTGCCATGGTAACCACGTTGGAGGAGTTCTGTAGGAAGTTGGGGGGAGAGGGAGCCCTTGCCTGCCAACAGAGCTGTCTAAGCTGTCCACTGGAGGATGTTGCAGCTTCATGCGCCGAGGTGCCAAAGGTTGCAATGATATCATTGGGCATGCTCATTAGATCCAGAAGCAAGAAAAGGAGAACTGTTTATTCTCCTTCGCTGGTGAGGGGATCCAGGGCCCTAGGAAGACTGAGGTGAGGAGGCCAGCAGGTCAAAGCAGGTTAGGCTCAGTCAACCTCTAGCTGGAGGAAGCTGTCGCTGGTCCCAAGGCCACCGGTCAACAAGTTGAGGGGCTGGATGGAAATCAACCCTTCAGGAATGGATCAGTCCAAGATGACATTTCAGAAGGCGGTGAGTACAATCATCACCACACACATTTACCATACACATTAGAGCAGCTAATGGAGGTGGTATCTTCCCTTAAACAGATCGCATAGGGTCTGCTAGTCAGTCGTCTAGAACACAAGGCATGGCGGAGGTATGGAGGCATTTAGATGAAGGCTTAGAAGGAAGAAGGGGGGAGCAGGAGTCTGTAATTTCCCCAGTAGCATCACAAATTAAAGGGGTGGGAGAAGAGTGTTACAAGGAGGCATTAATGTGCCCGGTCTCACCCCTGGGTTATAAAGGTGGTTGTTATAAAGGAAAAAATATGATGGAATAAATACATTGATTTTTGTCATTGTTGCCAGCCTCCGAGGAATTTCTGGCAAGATTGGAGAAGAAAGAGGACGAGGATAGGTGCAGGCCTATATCTAGGTCTTTCAAGAACAGGTTGCAAGCTTTTTGTATTTTTGCCAGCATTATAGGGGAGAAACACCCAAGTAAATGCTCATGGCTTTTTCAACATGTAGAGATAGTGTTGGAAGCGTATAAAAACTTTGGAAGGCTAACCTACTAATTTTATGACGAGAATTTCTGTAAGAAAATGTCATTTTACCTATACCTTAAATGGGGAGTAAATGATGTGGGTCTTTGGTTGAATTTAACCCCTTCACCCCGAAGCCTGTTTTCACCTTCCTGACCAGGCCAATTTTTAAAATTCTGACCACTGTCACTTTATGAGGTCATAACTCTGGAACGCTTCTGACGCGCACCAAGTACAGGGGTTCCAGGGTTATGGGGTACTCGGCACCGAGCCCATGGAAGTCTATGGGGAACGTCACTGGCAGCAGGACTCGGTCCGTGACCCTTGTTCTCCCTGACTCCAGTTACGTATCAAGACTTAGGGCTACCTTCTGTGACTTGAAGTCCAGCAAGGATTCCGGTGTTTCCTATCACTAGCCGTGAAGTACTAGCAATGCCTCGGACCCCGGTGTCCGGTTAACTAAGTGAAGGTGATCTGTCACCTAGGTCACTTATCCTTCTTTCTCCACTCGCCTGTCTCCCTGCTCTTGCCCTTAACATAAGCACGGGTAGCAGTGGGTGTAGTTGTCAGCTTTCTTTCCGAGCTCACTGACCTGTTCTCAGTTGCCTCGTTGTTATAACTGCTGTAGCTCCCTTCCTTCTTTCCTTCCAGACTCTGTCCAGAGCAGCTCACAGGACGTTCCGTCAGACTGTATACACGCTGTAGCTCCGAAAGTCACTTTCCACTTTCTAGAGAACACCGGCAACTGTCTCTGAGGTAACTGCTTCAGATTCAGATGTAACTCTGACTAGGCTAGAGTGATTCCCCTGCCCACTCGTACCAGCCTCCACTTCAGTATAAGGTGAGCTACAGGAGCTCTGTCAGATTTCAGTCTTATCTCCTCTCCCTCCAAGACTAGACTCTAACTCTCTTCTCCTCCTTCCACAACTCCAACTTCTCAACTCAACTCCCTCTGCTACGTCACACCAACCTAAAATAATCTAAGTTGCCCTCTGGTGGCAGTGTTGGAAATGTGTGTGATGTGAATGAATATCAGGCTTCACAATTACCTTTCTTGTGCATTTTCCTGGAGACATGTGAGCCACGTGCAGCTGGGCCACACATCCCCCCCTAGTTAAACTCAGCACTCCCGGGCTGGAATAGAAAAGAAAAACATTTTTGCATAATAATAACATTAACAATTTAATTCATCCCTTGGGGGGAGGTAAGGACTCTTTAACGTTACAATTTGTACATAGACAAGTAGAAAAATATCAAAACATTTTCCACATAAATATATATAAGACAAGATTCTTGTGGAGGACCCGCACCAAAAACCTCCCACGTGGGTCCTGGGTGGGCTGCAGGACTTCATTGCTGCAGACCTCACTCAAGGCCACACCATACGGGTTTTTCTTCAGAGGCAGATTAATATGGCTTTATGTAAAACCAAGATGGGGCACCGAAGTGCGAACTATTTACAATAAAGTTTTTGGGCTGGCATAGTCCACAGCCACGCAGTCTTTTACATGTGAACATATTTCAAGTAAAATCACATTATAATAATAATACTACATTCCTTATTACCCAACTGGGGTATTCTATGCATACTATGCAAACATCATCACATTTATCAAATTATGTAAACTTATTCATACATATCAATAAAGTGCAAATTTCTTCAACTTCTTCAACTTTATACAGTGGCAGTAAACCCTGTCTGGGTCCTACTGGTCTTCTTCTTCCTTGCAGAGATTAAGGACGTCTTCCACTCCTGGGGCTGGAAGTGTGCGATGTCCTCTGGAGCTCATTACCAGAAGGTCATGACCTGCGATCTGGGTTTGCGTGGCTACAGTTCTTGTGTAATCCACTAGGGGCTCAACGGGTGCCTCTCCAGAATACAGATTCGGCTCCATAGGGGTCGCTGTTGCAGCATAAGATGCTGTACAAGAAGCATAAAGAGACTGGGCACACTCGTAGTAGTGTATCAAGTGAAAATTTTAATAAATGCCGTGGTCACTTAACTAAAGCAAACGTTTCGGTCAAGAGACCTTCATCAGTGTGCTAGTTATAGTGTTGTTAATAGATACGGCATGACCTGCACATATAACTTCATGAAATCGCAGGGGATCATAGAGTCCGTTTTGTGATTCCAGTGATCGCGGTCTCACAGAATCTTCAGATCTACAGAGAGACTGCTGGCTACTGGTGCAAACGCAGTGAGTTCAATAGCCTAGGACCTAGGACGCGGCATCCACCCTGTGACTAGCGGTGGATGCCGCGTCCTAGGTCCTAGGCTATTGAACTCACTGCGTATAGCTGACGATGTCCCCGTTCACGAGATCTCTCCCGGGTGACCAATGGGCAGATGAGACTCCACATCTCGGCGGCTAACAAATACCCCTTGATACAGGCCCGGTTCGTGGATGAATCCCCAGCCTTTGCGAAGCTTAAATTCACTAACACACCCCTGGCGCCGCGGTTCCCGGAGCGTACCTTTATCCCTCCGGACATTCTCCTTGTCGGCGAGGAACTCCTCATGGTACCGCTGACGCTGCTGCTGCGCCTCTCTCTGCTCCTGCTGGCGTTGCTGCTCTTGTTCCTGGCGTTGCCACTCGTTATCGGTCTGGATGTCATAGGTCACATCGTCCAGATACTCCATCACGTCCCAGTCGATCTCTGGCATGGACGGCTGAGAACCCTCCGGTGTCCCTACCAGGGAACTGCATTCCACTGCGGCCTCCTGGCCTGGCTGGCATTCCGGAATGAGCAGGGCCTCCTCAGCCTCCGTCCCTCCGGCCGCTTCATCGGTGGAGTCGGGATCAGCTCTTTCGGGGCCGGCCTCCAGTTTCTCATCAGCCGTTTGCTGTGGTGGCACAGGGAGCACAGGTAATGGCTTCGTTCCTGGAGGAGAGAGCATTGCGTCCCACAGCAGCCGCTGTTTCCGGGCACGCCAGCTTCTCTCCGTCTCATCCATCTCTTCACGGCGCTGGATCATGTCCCTGAGCACCGCATTCACCTCCTCTAATTCCAGCATGATTTGGTTAGTGTCCCGAACTGGGGAGGCTCCGGCACAGGCAGTAGCTCTTCTGGGGAACGGGGCCTGCGTGCCGCCGCTCCTCCACACAGCACCTCCTGTCCTTCCGCCATCTCTCTCCAGGCCAGACTGTGTTTTCCATCTGGAACAGTCTGGTCTCTTCCGTGGATGCGGGATTTGCGCTTCCTCTTCTTGGCATAGAAAATAAAGAGGAGGCGGATCTCTTTAGCAGTGGGGCAGGCTCTCACATTATAGTAGCATTTAGAGAGGGCGCCCATTGCTTTCGCGCCACAGGGGGGTGCACACCCACGAATGCACGCCCACCTTCTTCACCAGCGCCTCAAGGCGCGAATATGGCGGCAAAATGGCGGAAAATGGCGCCAAAAATCAGAAAAATAGCAAACAGTCTTTTTGCACAAAACAGTCCAATAGGCACACAGGACTCACATCCAGTAAGCTTCGGATCCTGTTCGTGACGCCAAAGATGACGCGCACCAAGTACAGGGGTTCCAGGGTTATGGGGTACTCGGCACCGAGCTGTTAGAACCCTCTTGTTAGGTTTTGTTTCACTTTGCTGGTCACATGACCTTTTTACCCTATTTGGTCTGGTTCCGCCCTTCTGGCCTTGCTGGACTTCATTGTATTATCTACTCTTAAGCTAGCCGGGTGCTTAGGTGCCTTACTCTGTCAGTTTTGCTAGATCTTAGTATCTCTTAGTATTTGTTTTCTGTTTTATTTTCCTGCTACACTTTCTGTTAGGAGGTGTCCACCTTTTCACCCAGTCCCTAGATCTTGTAGGGATTCCTCCCTCGCAACTATAGGTCTTCGTTCAGACTAGCTGAGGACTTTAGCGGGTCTGGTCGCAGGATCAGGTTCCCTGTTACATCGTAGGGATCCAGCTCAGTCCTATTGTAGGGACAGAATTCCCACCTTTCCTTAGTGCTTGTAGCAGATCATAACACGAGCCCATGGAAGTCTATGGGGAATGTCACTGGCAGCAGGACTCGGTCCGTGACCCTGGGCGGTCATGCAATGGGGGATATTTACAGGGGATTTTAGGAATAGTTCGTGACGCCACCTGTGGTTTCTGATCAATTTGACCAGCGCTGCTAGATAAATCTTCTGAGGGGATGTTATTAGGCAGCTGGATGTTAAGTCCCCCACAGGTGGGACTGTTCCCTCGAAGTCTATGGTGTTGCAGGGTGCAGAGAATAATGCAGTCACACACAAGTCAGTCTCTTTCCATACCTTTACTAGTAGATGTTGCAGGTATGTCCCGGGAAGCTGGTCAGGTTGGAGAATGCACATTCAGGGAATTGCTGAGCAGGTTTAAGGCCTCCTTTCTCCTTGAAATGTATGTGAGTCCTAACTCGCATGAAGTCAAGTTTAACTCTTAATGTAGCAGCTACGCCCGGCCGACATTGTGGTAGAGCCTTCTCGGTCTCTGATAATCAGATGTTGGAAAGAACGAAGTCCTCCTATTGCAGCGTCCTGCTCAAAGTCCTTGTTCTCCCTGACTCCAGTTACGTATCAACACTTAGGGCTACCTTCTGTGACTTGAAGTCCAGCAAGGATTCCGGTGTTTCCTATCACTAGCCGTGAAGTACTAGCAATGCCTCGGACCCCGGTGTCGGTTAACTAAGTGAAGGTGATCTGTCACCTAGGTCACTTATCCTTCTTTCTCCACTCGCCTGTCGCCCTGCTCTTGCCCTTAACATAAGCACGGGTAGCAGTGGGTGTAGTTGTCAGCTTTCTTTCCGAGCTCACTGACCTGTTCTCAGTTTCCTCGTTGTTATAACTGCTGTAGTTCCCTTCCTTCTTTCCTTCCAGACTCTGTCCAGAGCAGCTCACAGGACGTTCCGTCAGACTGTATACACGCTGTAGCTCCGAGAGTCACTTTCCACTTTCTAGAGAACACCGGCAACTGTCTCTGAGGTAACTGCTTCAGATTCAGATGTAACTCTGACTAGGCTAGAGTGATTCCCCTGCCCACTCGTACCAGCCTCCACTTCAGTATAAGGTTAGCTACAGGAGTTCTGTCAGATTTCAGTCTTATCTCCTCTCCCTCCAAGACTAGACTCTAACTCTCTTCTCCTCCTTCCACAACTCCAACTTCTCAACTCAACTCCCTCTGCTACGTCACACCAACCTAAAATAATCTAAGTTGCCCTCTGGTGGCAGTGTTGGAAATGTGTGTGATGTGAATGAATATCAGGCTTCACAATTACCTTTCTTGTGCATTTTCCTGGAGACATGTGTGCCACGTGCAGCTGGGCCACACACTTCAACTGATCCTGGTGATTCTGCGATTGTATTCTCGTGACATGTTGTATGATAGTGGTAAAATTTCTTTGATATGACTTGCATTTATTTGTGAAAAAACTGAAATTTGGCAAAAATTTTTAAAATGTCACAATTTTCAAACTTTTAATTTTTATGCACTTAAATCCAAGAGTCATATCGCACAAAATAGTTAATAAATAACATTTCCCACATGTCTACTTTACATCAGCACAATTTTGGAAACATAATTTTTTTAGTTAGGAAGTTATAAGGGTTAAAAGTTGACTAGCGATTTTTTAATTTTTCAACAAAATTTGCAAAACCATTTTTTAGGGACCCTCTCACATTTGAAATGACTTTGAGGGGCCTATATGGCAGAAAATACCCAAAAATTACACCATTCTAAAAACTGCACCTCAAGGTACTCAAAACCACATTCAAAAAGTTTATTAACCCTTCAGGTGCTTCACAGGAATTTTTGGAATGTGGAAGAAAAAATAAACATTTACTTTTCTTTCACAAAAATTCTGCTTTAGAACTAATTTTTTTGACTTTTGCAAGGGTAACAGAAAA
The DNA here is from genome assembly GCA_033576555.1 of Oophaga sylvatica. Taxonomy (NCBI): domain Eukaryota; kingdom Metazoa; phylum Chordata; class Amphibia; order Anura; family Dendrobatidae; genus Oophaga; species Oophaga sylvatica. The sequence goes on along the minus strand of JARQOD010000002.1, from coordinate 367,896,200 downwards.
AAATGGACCATACATTTTGTTGTGCTACTTCTCCTTAGCATGCCAATACCCCATATGTGGGGGAAATCTACTGCTTGGGCACACGGCAGGGCTCGGAAGGGAAGGAGCGCCATTTCACTTTTTGAATGTAAAATTTGCTGGCATAGTAAGTGGACGCCATATCATGCTTGGAGAGCCCCTGATGTGCCTAAACAGTGGAAACCCCCAACAAGTGACATCATTTTGGAAACTAGACCCATTAGGGAACATATCTAGATGTGTATTGTGCACCTTGAACCCCCAGGTGCTTCACAGAAGTTTATAACGTTAAGACTTGAAAATAAAAAAAAAATTTCCCAGATAAATCTTTTTTAGCTCCAAATTTTGCATTTTCATAAGGGTAACAAAAGAAATTGGGTCCATACAATTTGTTGTGCAATTTCTCCTGAGTGTGCACATACCCAATATGTGGAGGAAAACAACTGTTTGGGTGCACGGCAAGGCTTGGAAGGAAAGGAGCTCCATTTGACTTTTTTAGCGTAAAATATGCTGGAATAATTAGCGGTTGCCATGTCGTGTTTGGAGAGCCCCTGATGTGCTTAACACATGGAAACCCCCCCACAAGTGACACCATTTTGGAAACTAGACCCCTTATGGAACTTATCTAGATGTGTATTAAGCAGAGGTGCTTCACAGAAGTTTATAACGTAGAGCAGTGGAAATAAAAAAAAAAAAAAAAATTTCCCAAATAAATCTTTTTTTAGCTCCATATTTTGCATTTTCATAAGTGTAACTTTGGCACCCCAGGAGCCCGGTTGCCACAATGGCCTTGCCTCCCTCCATGAGGGAGTGATGTCATGCCTGGAAGCAAAGAAGGAGTTCCCTTACCAGGTAGTTCCAGCATACAGCACAGTTCCTGCTCCAGGCCAGGAGGGGGAACTCTTAACCCAACTTCAGAGGAGCTGCTCTCTCCAGTCGGGAGGAGGAAGTTAGTGGGAGTTAGAGCCTGAACAAGGTTGAGAGAGGACGTGTGGAGAGGAGCTGGGGATAGAAGCTCCATCCAAGCTCACCCCAGGCTTGAGCGCCAGTGACCGGGCACCTGAACCCGAGGCTGTGTGGGAACTAAAGCCCCGGCAGCAGAATCCAGAGGGCAGGAGACCGCAGGTCCTCTGCCCCAACTGATACTCGACGACACAGCAGCACGTGTGAGCCAGAGACGCCAGAGAAGAGCGACCCCTCAAACAGGCTCAAGCTGCCTGTCATGCGAGTGGAGTTCTACCTAAGCATCACACAGAAAGAGGGACTTGAATAGAGTTTACAGCAGCAAGTACCTCAGAGAATAGCACTAGAGAGGAGGCCTCACAATCCACCTGACTAAGGAAATTCCCAAATTGCTTCCAGGCTGACCGGCTCCAGAACCATCTGTAACCTGCACTGGCCAGTAAAAGGTAAAGGAAACAACAGCCTTTGTGTCCGTCAGTTATTCCTCAATCCTCAGCCCTGCATCCCAACGTCCTCCTTCCCTCATAGCCTGCCATATCTGCCCTTGAGCCCCGATCCACCCATGGGTAGTGATAACATCTCTGCTGCATTACCACTGGCCCCAGAGGAACTGAACTGCAGCTATCCCTTACCGAATACTTCGGGTGGCGTCACAAAACCTTCCCTTAAAAAACTACCCTTCATCACCGCCATTGCAGGCTGCTGTGACAATCCCCTTTAAGTACTGTCAGACCCGGCCCGAGAATCCCACAGTTCTAGCGGGTGTTGCATAACAGGAGAAATTACTCCATACAATTTGTTGTCCAATTTCTCCTGAGCACACTGATACCCCATATGTGGGGGAATACTACTGTTTGGGTGCACGGCAGGGCTTGGAAGGGAAAGAGCGCCGTTTGACTTTTTGAATGCAAAATTTGATGGAATAATTAGCGGATGCCATGTTGCTTTTGAAGAGCCCTTGATGTGCCTAAACAGTGGAAACCCCCCATAAATGACACCATTTTGGAAACTAGACCCCGTCGGGACCTTATCTAGATGTGTATTGAGCACCTTGAACTCCCAGGTGCTTCACAGAAGTTTATAACGTTAAGCCGTGAAAATAAAAAAAAACATTTTTCCCACAAAAACTTTTTTAGCTACAAATTTTGTCTTTTCACAAGGGCAAAAGGAAAAAATGGACCCCAAAGCTGGTTGTACAATTTCTCCTGAGTTCGCCGATAACCCATATGTGGTCGAAAACAACTTTTGAGACACATTGCAAAGCTCAGAAAAGAAGTAGCGCCATATTACAGAGCAGATTTTGCTGCACTTGTTTGAGGGTGCCATATTAAATGGCAGAGCCCCTGAGGTGCCAGAACAGCAGAAAACCCCATAAGTGACCCCATTTTACCAATTAAACCTCTCAAAGAATTCATCTAGCGGTGCAGTGATTATATTTACACCACAGATGTGTCACAGACTTTTATACCATTGCGCAGTGAAGAAAAAATAATTTACAGTTTTACCACCAAGATTTTGTGCTAGCCCCACGTTTTACATTTTCATACTGGTAAATGGGTAAAAATGGCACCAGAATTTGTCCACAATTTCTGCTAAATATAGAAATACTCCATATGTGGTTGTACAGTACTACATAGCCGTACAGAGTGACTCAGGAGGGACGGAGCGCAATTTGCCTCCTGGAGCGCCGATTTTCCTAGACTAGTTTGCAGATTCCATATAAAGAGCCCCTAAGTGCAAGAAAAGCAGAATTCCCCCACAAGTGACCCCATTTTGGAAATTATAACCCTTTGGGAATTTATCTACAGGTGTAGTGATGATTTTGACTCCATGGGTGTTTTCCAGAAACAATCAGCAGTGGATGTTGCTGAGTGAAAATTGCAAACTGCCGTTGTAGTGACCAGTACGCTGTAGTGACCAGTACGTTGCAGTCACCAGTACGTTATGCCCAGCCCGTGCTTCTGGAGACACGCACCTGTAAATTAGTCGGGCTCTCATCACTACAGAAATGCCAAACATGCGGGTGCTACATGTTGTTTAGGCACACTGGGGCTCAGAAGGGAGGGGAGCATTTGGATTTGGGAGGGTAGAATTTGTTGAATTTCTTTTGGGGAGCGAGGAGCCATTTTGCTTTTCCAGAGCCTTTGTGCTACCCGTAACGTGGAAGCCCCCATATTTCCGTTAACAGACGATGAACCGGAGTGAGGGCTTGCTTTTTTGTGGATTGAGTTGAAGCTTTTATTGGGAACATTTTATATAACATTTGGGATCACATTTATCTGGCGCTCTACGCTGAGCGCTTACTTTGGGGTTTCAATCTAAATCTCCGAGTGACGTGACAGATGAAATCCCTGAGGGATCCATTCACTAAAATGAGGCAGCAGATTTAGGCCCTGTGCACACGTTGCGGATTCTTAGTGTTTTTGCCGTGAAACACTGCGAAACCGCGTCAAAAACGCTTACACAACACAACTCATTATAGCCTATGGGATTCCGCAATGCTGTGCACATGCTGCGTGTTTTTCCGTGGCGGAATTGCATCGCGGAAGAATCCGCAGCATGCTCATTCTTTTTTGCAGAATCGCCATAGGAATGCATTGAACCACTTACTTTCCGCATGTGGCCATGCCCACCATGCGCAAAGTAAGCGGTTCATGTGCGGATGGTACCCAGGGTCTGGAGGAGAGGAGACTGGCCCTGGGTACCATATCCATATTAAAACAATAATTAAAATAAAAAATAGTGATATTCTCACCTTACGGCGGCCCCGCAGCTTTCCCGCCTCTCAGCGACGCTCCCGGCCAATCCCGTTCCCAGTAATGCATTGCGAGAATCACCCTAGATGACGTAGCGGTCTCGCGTGATGCTAAGTCATCTGGGGTCATTGTCGCAAAGGACGCCAGGGAACGGGATTGGCTGGGAGCGTCGCTGAGAGGCGGGAAAGCTGCGGGGGCCGCCGGAAGGTGAGAATAGCACAATTTATTATTTTTTTTATTATTTTTAATATTAGATCTTTTTACTATTGATGCGGCATAGGCGGCATCAATAGTAAAAAGTTGGTCACACTTGTCAAACACTTGTTTGACTCGTGTGACCAACCTGTCAATCAGTTTTCCAAGCGATGCTACAGATCGTTTGGAAAACGCTAGCATTCTGCGAGCTAATTACACTTGTAAAACGCTAGTTTCTGGTGGGAATACGCATGCCTATAATATGCGTATTTCCCGCGGCATGGAGGTGCGGAATTGCCGCGGATATTTCCACGTCAATTCCGCAACGTGTGCACATACCCTTACTCTAGACTCTGTCTGTTCAGCGGTGTCCTTTTCAGAAGTGCATAAAACTGTGCAATACTAAAAAGACGGACACCGCCGGATCACAGGTCCTCCATGTGCTTCACTATAGGGAATCTTCTGCCGGGGATTCAGTCTGAATCACGTATTTCAGAGATTTACATGGTAACCCTGGTGTAAGCGCAAAGCGCAGAGCGCAGGATAAATGTGCGCCAAGCTTTACCGCAATCTTTGGGAGGCAGAATGAAAAAATCAACAGTAGGTGAAGAATTGGTTTCATTTATTTTTTATGCCGTTCCTCGTGCGGTATAAGTGATTTGGCGACTTTATTTTTCGGTCGGTGTGATTACATTGACACAAGATTTATATCGGGTTTTTATGTTTGGCTGCTGTCACACTAAAAGACGCTTTATATTGCGAAAAATAATTTTTGCATCACCATATTTTGATAGCTATAATATTTTTATATTTCGGCTGACAGAGTCATGTGAAGGCTTGTTTTTTGCGGGACGAGCTGACGTTTTTATTGGTACCATTTTCGGGCACATGACATTTTTTGATCGCTTTCTATTTTGATTTTTGGGAGAAAGAATGAACAAAAACCAGCAATTCAGGAATTGCTTTTTGTTTGTTTTTTTATACCATTCTGCGTGTGGTAAAATTGGTAAAAGCTTTATTCTTTGCGTCAGTACGATTATAGTGATACCTCATTTATATTTTTTTATGTTTTGGCGCTTTTACACAGTAAAAACTATTTTATAGAAAAAATAATTATTTTTGCATCGCTTTATTCTGAGAGCTATAACTTTTCTATTTTTCTGCTGATGAAGCTGTATGGTGGACTGTTTTTTGCGGGACAAGATGATGTTTTCAGCAATACAATTTTTATTTACATCCGTCTTTTTGATTGTGTTTTATTGCACTTTTTGTTCGACGGTATGATGATAAAGCATTGTTTTTTGCCTCGTTTTTTTACGGTGCTCACTGAAGGCGTTAACTAGTGGACAGTTTTATAGAGCGATTCGTTACAGACGCGTCGATACCAAATATGTGCACTTTTATTTTTTTCTTATTTACATAAATGTATTTATTGGAAAAATATATATTTTTTCTTTATTTAAGGATTTTTAAAAAAATATTTTTACACTTCTTAATTTTTTTAAACTATTTTATACATTGTCCCAGTATGGGACATTACTATTTTATATCAGATCGCAGGAGCTGACAGGCAGGGAAGGAGGCATGGCAGCGCCTGCTTCCAGCAGGCGCTTACAAGCCACCTTACCTGCAAGACACGGAAGGACCCCGTGGCCATTTTGGTTTCAGGTGTCTCCAGGCATCGCGTTGGCCTGATGGGAGCGCGCAGGAAGCCCACTCTGACAGTGGCATCAGAGGAGTTAAATGCCCACGATCGGTGCTAGCATCGATCGTGGGCATTGCTGCAGGTGTCAGCTGTCACATACAGCTGACACCCGCATGCAATCGCCACGGTGCTCAGCGTGAGCCCATGCGATCATGCCACCATAGATACACTGCTATTTGCGGGAATGCACCTCCCGCAGAGCAGTATATGTACGGCGCATGTTAGGAAGTGGTTAATGTTGCTTAGCAAACCTGTCAGGGCAGGGGTGGACACTGACAGCTTGGGGCCCCTGTGCAAAAAAATGTGTCAGGGCCCCCCACTTTTTATAGTGACAAAGCTACATATACAGTATATATACAGGTGCTTCTCACAAAATTAGAACATCATCAAAAAGTTAATTGATTTCAGTTCTTCAATACAAAAAGTGAAACTCCTCATATATTATATAGAGTCATTACAAACAGAGTGATCTATTTCAAGTGTTTATTTCTGTTAATGTTGATGATTATGGCTTACAGCCAATGAAAACCCAAAAGTCATTATCTCAGTAAATTAGAATATTTAACAAAAACACCTGCAACGGCTTCCTAAGTGTTTAGAAAGGTCCCTTAGTCGGTTTCAGTAGGCTCCTGTTGTGAACGTTCTAGAGACAACTTCGGAGCTGAAGCTCCCTCTGGTGGTTGCTGAGGGTATTGAACCTATGTTGAATACCAAGAGTCCTACACCTGCAGATAACGAGTGGTTGTCAGGTGGTACTGACTGGCCTGATATAAGTGAGCTGACTTCCCATGATCCTCGCCGGTGATCAATTGTGCTTCCTGGTCTAGGTTGGAATTCAGCTTGCTTTCCTGCTGTCTCCTGCTTGCTTTCAGATAAGTCTCTTTCAGTTTTTTTTACTGTGGTTTGAATTCCTTGCTTTTTGCTGCATTGCTTTTTGTCTTCAGCCGGGTCCCCTTTGGGGGGCTTTGGCTGGTCTCCGTTCATTTTTTGTATTTGTTCATTTGCTCAGTTCTTGTGATATTTTACTGCTGGGTAGCTACGTGTCCACACCAGAGATCTGATATAGGTGGTCGAGACCGTGTGGTCTCAGTGTTTTTGGATTCAGAAGTGTTGGAGTTTTTCCTAGGGTTTTTCTGGGTTGCAGACAGTATTCTCTCCTGTGCTGTCCTATCTAGACAGTTTTGGGCCCCAGCGTTTGCTCAATCTATTTTCTGTCTGTGTTTGTATTTTCATCTTGTCTAACCGCCATTATATGTTTGGGGGCTTCCTACTCTTTTGGGGTCTACTCCGGGGCAGTTAGCTTTCCTCTTTCCATCTTCAGGGATAGCTATCTCTCCGGCTGTGCCGAGGCATCTAGGACCACCGTAGGTACGCTCCACGGCTGCTTCTAGTTGTGCGGTTAGTTTAGGGGTCTGCAACCTATTAGTTTCCAACCTCTCTGGTGTTAGGCTGCCTATGCTGTTTATTGCTCCTGCCTCCTCAGCTACCAAAACATAACAGCTCCACAATCATGGGGAAGACTGCTGACTTGACAGATGTCCAGAAGGCAGTCATTGACACACTCTACAAGGAGGGTAAGCCACAAAAGGTCATAGCTAAAGAAGCTGGCTGTTCACAGAGTGCTGTATCCAAGCATATTAATGGAAAGTTGAGTGGAAGGAAAAAGTGTGGTAGAAAAAGGTGTAAAAGCAACCAGGATAACCACAGCCTTGAAAGGATTGTTAAGAAAAGGCCATTTAAAAATTTGGGGAAGATTCACAAGGAGTGGACTGCTGCTGGAGTCATTGCTTCTAGAGCCACCACACACAGACGTATCCAGGACATGGGCTACAAGTGTCGCATTCCTTGTATTAAGCCACTCATGACCAATAGACAATGCTAGAAGCATCTTACTTGGGCCAAGGAGAAAAAGAACTGGACTGTTGCTCAGTGTTGTTTTCAGATGAAAGTAAATTTTGCATTTAATTTGGAAATCAAGGTCCCAGAGTCTGGAGGAAGAGTGGAGAGGCACACAATCCAAACTGCTTGAGGTCTAGCGTGAAGTTTTCACAATCAGTGATGGTTTGGGGAGCCATGTCATCTGCTGGTGTAGGTCCACTGTGTTTTATCAAGACCAAAGTCAGTGCAGCCGTCTACCAAGAAATTTTAGAGCACTTCATGCTTCTCTCTGCCGACAAGCTTTTTGGAGATGGAAATTTCAATCTCCAGCAGGATTTGGCACCTGTCCACACGGTCAAAAGTACCAATACCTGGTTTAAAAACAACAGTATCACTGTGCTTGATTGGCCAGCAAACTCGCCTGACCTTAACCCCATAGAGATTCTATGGGATACTGTCAAGAAGAAGATGAGAGACACCAGACCCAACAATGCAGACGAGCTGAAGGCTGCTATCAAAGCAACCTGGGCTTCCATAACACCTCAGCAGTGCCACAGGCTGATCGCCTCTATGCCACGCCACGCTGCATTGATGCAGTAATTGATGCAAAAGGAGCGCCAACCAAGTATTGAGTGCATTTACTGAACATACATTTCAGTAGACCAACATTTCGAATTTTAAAATCATTTGTCAAGCTGGTGTTATAAAGTATTCTAAATTACTGAGATAATGACTTTTGGGTTTTCATTGGCTGTAAGACATAATCATCATGTAATGACTATCTAATATATGAGTTTCACTTTTTGTATTGAAGAACTGAAATAAATTAACTTTTTGATTATATTCTAATTTAGTGAGAAGCAACAGTATATATACAAACCCACAATGATCACAGAAATAACTTGAATCTGACAGAAGTAATAATAAATCAAATATCTATGAAAATTAACAAATGAAAGTCAGACATTGCTTTTCAACCATGCTTCCACAGAATTTAAAAAAAAAATAAACTCATGAAATAGTCCTGGACAGAAATGATGGTACCCCTGAAAATAATAATTTTTTGGAAGTGCATTGAGCAGCAAGGTGGTTTGCTGTTGAAGGAGAAAAAAAAATCTCTTTAAGGCCAGGGTCACACTAAAGAGGAATACGGACGAGTGAGAGGTGTGAAAATAACGCATTACACTCGGACCAATATTTCTCTATGGGGCAGCTCTGATCATGCGTATATTTCTCGGCCGTATTTTACGGTGCGAGACACTCGCAGCATGCTGCGATTGTCATCTTATTACGCCCGTAGTACGCCAATGAAAGTCTATGGGTGCGAGAAAAATACGAATTACACACGGACCACACGTGTGACTTGCGAAAAATACGCACCGGTGTCCTTTAGAAAAGTCGGCAATTCATCTGTAAAATCACACTGACAGGTTTAATAAAGAATGGAAAGAATAGATATATACACATAGAATACACATATATATATATATATATATATATACACACACATGTCATTGTGACACATATATATATATATTTATAGTTCATACACTTCTACATAGTATAATAGCCGCTAATTCAATTGCCAACTTCTGTCAAATCATTGCAGAACCCGACATGAAATGACACATGGTTTACATACAGTAGCCATTTCATTTCATGTAGTTTTATATATGGTTTTGATTAACAATTACATGAGTGTATGTGTGCAAAATTTCATACATGTAGGTGTTAATTAATGCGTGGGCTCCCGCGGTATTTTCTCTACCAGACAGGGAAAGCCAGTGAGTGAGGGCAGATAATAATAGCGTAGGGAGGGAGCATTTTTTTTGTGCAACTCTCCATTATTAACCTGGCTTAAGGTCACCTTCCAATAGCAAGGTGGCCTTAACCCATTATTAACCCATTAGCCACCGCTACAGGGCAATGGGAATAGACGGGCTAAGTGCCAGAAAAGGCACATCTAATCATAGATGTGCCTTTTCTGGGGTGGCTGGGGACAGATGTTAGTAGCCAGGGGGGGCACAAAAAAAATGCTCCCTCCCTATGCTATTATTATCTGCACTCACTGGCTTTCCCTGCCTGGTGGAGAAAATACAGCGGGAGCTCACGCATTTTTTTTCAACGAATTTACACATTTAATTAACACTTACATGTATGAAATTTTGCACACATACACTTATATCCACCAAATAGTGCCAATAGTAATATTATGCTTGTATAATCATTAGATATATACCACAAACAAATCCAGTGAAATAACACTGCAATTTACTCAAGCAATTAAATTAATAACAAGAAAGTTTACTTTGAAAAAATATCAAACTTTATTCATATAAAATGTTAACACACATAGTATAAAAAAGATGCAAGATTGAAAAGAGGGACATACGACTCTCCTACTATGACAAATGCTGCATGGCATAACATATGGTACTCCAATAAATCTAAATTTAAACAGCCTACCAATGTCTAAATCAGGATAGAAACACCTTGGTTGGATATGCGAGTGACACATACACCTGCCAGATGGTATAAATAATCCCACCAATAGATCCAACCTCCTATACATACATATAGATTGGGTCTGTATTAACAGATATCCAAATGCTTAAAGTAGTGGAGGGGAACTTTTCGGGGAAAAAACCATTCTGAACAGTGCTATTGTTGTCAGTCGCATAGAAAAACAACCACCCTGTACATAGCTGTAATGATAAATGATGGAATAACCGATTTTCACAAAACTGTGCGCCCCCCGAAGAAGCTGGGCGAAACGTGCGCGTCGGGGCAGAGGTACAGGACTCCACAACACTCTGTTATAGCTGCAAAACCATTAAGGTATATCATACAGTTTTCTGCTGTTTCACAGTTTGTGAAAATCGGTTATTCCATCATTTACCATTACAGCTATGTACAGGGTGGTTGTTTTTCTATGCGACTGACAACAATAGCACTGTTCAGAATGGTTTTTTCCCCGAAAAGTTCCCCTCCACTACTTTAAGCATTTGGATATCTGTTAATACAGACCCAATATATATGTATGTATAGGAGGTTGGATCTATTGGTGGGATTATTTATACCATCTGGCAGGTGTATGTGTCACTCGCATATCCAACCAAGGTGTTTCTATCCTGATTTAGACATTGGTAGGCTGTTTAAATTTAGATTTATTGGAGCACCATATGTTATGCCATGCAGCATTTGTCATAGTAGGAGAGTCGTATGTCCCTCTTTTCAATCTTGCATCTTTTTTATACTATGTGTGTTAACATTTTATATGAATAAAGTTTGATATTTTTTCAAAGTAAACTTTCTTGTTATTAATTTAATTGCTTGAGTAAATTGCAGTGTTATTTCACTGGATTTGTTTGTGGTATACACATACACTTATGTAATTGTTAATCAAAACCATATATCAAACTACATGAAATGAAGTGGTTTACTGTATGTAAACCAAGTGTCTTTTCATGTCGGGTTCTGTAATGATTTGACAGAAGTCGGCAATTGAATTAGCGGCTATTATACTATGTAGAAATGTATGAACTATAAAATATTCAGTACAGACCAAAAGTTTGGACACACCTTCTCATTCAAAGATTTTTTTTGTATTTTCATGACTATGAAAATTGTACATTCACAATGAAGGCATCAAAACTATGAATTAACACATGTGGAATTATAAACTTAACAAAAAAGTGAAACAACTGAAAATATGTCTTATATTCTAGGTTCTTCAAAGTAGCAACCTTTTGCTTTGATTACTGCTTTGCACACTCTTGGCATTCTCTTGATGAGCTTCAAGAGGTAGTCACCGGAAATGATCTTCCAACAGTCTTGAAGGAGTTCCCAGAGATGCTTAGCCCTTGTTGGTCCTTTTGCCTTCAAGCGGTCCAGCTCACCCCAAACCATCTCGATTGGGCTCAGGTCTGGTGACTGTGGAGGCCAGGTCATCTGGCATAGCACCCCATCACTCTCCTTCTTGGTCAAATAGCCCTTACACAGCCTGGAGGTGTGTTTGGGGTCATTGTCATGTTGAAAAATAAATGATGGTCCAACTAAACACAAACCGGATGGAATAGCATGTGGTGCAAGATGCTGTGGTAGCCATGCTGGTTCAGTATGCCTTCAATTTTGAATAAATCCCCAACAGTGTCACCAGCAAAGCACCCCCACACCATCACACCTCCTCCTCCATGCTTCACAGTGGGAACCAGGCATATAGAGTCGATCTGTTCACCTTTTCTGCGTCACACAAAGACACGGCGGTTAGAACCAAAGATCTCAAATTTGGACTCATCAGACCAAAGCACAGATTTCCACTGGTCTAATGTCCATTCCTTGTGTTCTTTAGCCCAAACAAGTTTCTTCTGCTTGTTTCCTGTCCTTAGCAGTGGTTTCCTAGCAGCTATTTTACCATGAAGGCCTGCTGCACAAAGTCTCCTCTTAACAGTTGTTGTAAAGATGTGTCTGCTGCTAGAACTCTGTGTGGCATTGACCTGGTCTCTAATCTGAGCTGCTGTTAACCTGCGATTTCTGAGGCTGGTGACTCGGATAAACTTATCCTCAGAAGCAGAAGTGATTCTTGGTCTTCCTTTCCTGGGGCGGTCCTCATGTGAGCCAGTTTCTTTGTAGCGCTTGATGGTTTTTGCAACTGCACTTGGGGACACTTTCAAAGTTTCCCCAATTTTTCGGACTGACTGACCTTCATTTCTTAAAGTAATGATGGCCACTCATTTTTCTTTACTTAGCTGCTTTTTTCTTGCCATAATACACATTCTAACAGTCTATTCACTAGGACTATCAGCTGTGTATCCACCAGACTTCTGCAAAACACAACTGATGGTCCCAACCCCATTTAAAAGGCCAGAAATCCCACTTATTAAACCTGACAGGGCACACCTGTGAAGTGAAAACCATTACCGGTGACTACCTCTTGAAGCTCATCAAGAGAATGCCAAGAGTGTGCAAGGCAGTCATCAAAGCAAAAGGTGGCTACTTTGAAGAACCTAGAATATAAGACATATTTTCAGATGTTTCACACTTTTTTGTAAAGTGTAATGTATAATTCCACATGTGTTAATTCATAGTTTTGATGCCTTCAGTGTAATTCTACAATTTTCATAGCCATGAAACTACAGAAAAATCATTGAATGAGAAGGTGTGTCCAAACTTTCGGTCTGTACTGTATAAGGGATGGTAACAGATGCCTGTTGCTCTGACCTGATGACCACTGGGCACATTGTCTAGGGTGGGCATCAGATATTCATTCCACATGTATATAAAAGGGATGGTAACAGATGACTAGTGTCCTGACCTGATGACTGCTGGGCACACTGTCTAGGGTGGGCATCAGATATTCTTTCCACATGTATATATAAGGGATGGTAACAGATGCCTATTGCTCTGACCTGATGACCACTGGGCACATTGTCTAGGGTGGGCATCAGCTATTCTTTCCACATGTATATATAAGGGATGGTAACAGATGTCTATTGCTCTGACCGGATGACCACTGGGCACATTGTCTAGGGTGGGCATCAGATATTCTTTCCACATGTATATATAAGGGATGGTAACAGATGACTAGTGTCCTGACCTGATGACTACTGGGCACACTGTCTAGGGTGGGCATCAGATATTCTTTCCACATGTATATATAAGGGATGGTAACAGATGCCTATTGCTCTGACCTGATGACTACTGGGCACATTGTCTAGGGTGGGCATCAGCTATTCTTTCCACATGTATATATAAGGGATGGTAACAGATGCCTTTTGCTCTGACCTGATGACCACTGGGCACACTATCTAGGGTGGGCATCAGCTATTCTTTCCACATGTATATATAAGGGATGGTAACAGATGCCTTTTGCTCTGACCTGATGACCACTGGGCACATTATCTAGGGTGGGCATCAGCTATTCTTTCCACATGTATATATAAGGGATGGTAACAGATGCCTTTTGCTCTGACCTGATGACCACTGGGCACATTGTCTAGGGTGGGCATCAGCTATTCTTTCCACATGTATATATAAGGGATGGTAACAGATACCTTTTGCTCTGACCTGATGACCACTGGGCACATTGTCTAGGGTGGGCATCAGCTATTCTTTCCACATGTATATATAAGGGATGGTAACAGATGCCTTTTGCTCTGACCGATGACCACTGGGCACATTGTCTAGAGGTGCATCAGTATATTTCACAGTATTATGGATGTAACAACCTTTGCTTGCCTGATGACCATGCACATTTCAGTGGGCATAGCTATTTTTCCAGTCATTATAAGGATGTAACAATACCTTGGTGCTCACGATTACCACTGGACATTGTCTATGGTGCATCATATTTTCCACAGATATAAGGGTACAGATCTTTTGCTCTGCCTGATTCCACTGGCACATGTCTGGTGGCCTTATCTTTCCACATGAATAATAGGGTGGAACAGCATCTTTCTGTCTACGGATGGCACGGCCACTCTTGGCTAGCTATTCTTCACATGTAATAGGGATGGTAACATCTCTTTTGCGACTAGTAACCATGGCACATTGTCTAGTGGGCATAGCACTTTCCAATGTAATAGTATGGTTAACAGATGCTTGTCTGATAGACACTGGCACATTGTCTAGGGTGGGCACTGCTATTCTTTCCACATGTATAAAGGATTGTACAGATACTTTTGCTGACGTGTGCCACTGGCACGATGTCTAGGGTGGCATCAGCTATTCTTTCCACATGTATATATAAGGGATGGTAACAGATCCTTTTGCTCGACCTATGACCACTGGGCACACTATCTAGGTGGGCATCAGCTATTCTTTCCAATGTATATATAAGGGATGGTACAGATGCCTTGCTCTGACCTGATACCACTGGGCACACTATCTTAGGGCATAAGATTTTCCACATGTTATTACGGATGGAAGACCTTTCTTGACTGGACCACTTGCTACATGTTAGGGTGGAACAGATCTTTCCACTTATACTAAGCATGTAACAATCTTTGGTGGGCCGATACTTTCCACTATATAAGGGGGAACATGCTATTCTTCACAGTATACAAAGGGAAGTAACAGTGCATCGTTTCTTCCATGTAATAAAGGGAGTAACTAGGTGCTTTGCTCTGCTATCCACTGGAATATCTGGTGGCATACTTCTTTCCACATGTACATAGGGATGTAGAGTGATGCTTTCTTCACCTGATGACATGGGACTAACAGATGCCATGCTCTCCATTACACAGGGATAACAGGGGCTTCTCTACTTACCACTGAATATAGGGTGGAACAGCTCTTTTCCACTGTATATACAGGATGGACAATCGTTTTGCTTCTACGACCATGAATATTAGGTGGGCACATGCTTTTCCTGATAGGATGACAGATGCCATTTGGTGCATACATCTTTCCAATGTATATGGGATGTAATCATGTCCTTATTAGGGACACGACACTCTGAGGTGGGACATGCATTTCCCTAGGTGATATATGTTACCAATGTATATATAGGCTGACATGACATGGCACACCTATGGTGGGCACATTTCTTTCCTGGATATATGTTTAACAATTTTTGTTAACCGATCCCCTGGACATACTGGCTGGGTCAGCTATTGCTCCACATGTAATATAGGATGGTAACAGATGTTGTCTCCTGTCCACTGGCCACTCCATCTGGGTGGGCATCAGCTATTCTTTCCACATGTATATATAAGGGATGGTAACAGATGCCTTTTGCTCTGAGACCATGGGCACCATCTGGTGCTAGTGCTTCAATATTTTAGGGATTAAAGTGCTTACGATGCCTTTGGGCACCTTGTCACTGGGCCATGCTATTTGCACATATATTTCAGTAAAATACTTTGGTCGATGACCTTTGCCTGCTATGGCACATGCAATTCTTCAAGTATATTAAGGATGGAAACAGATGCCTTTTGCTCGACCGGATGACCACTGGGCACATTGTCTAGGGTGGGCATCAGCTATTCTTCCACATGTAATATAAGGGATGGTAACAGATGCCTTTTGCTCTGACCGGATGACCACTGGGCACACTATCAGGGTGCATCAGCATTCTTTCCACATGTATATATAAGGGATGGTAACAGATGCCTGCCTGACCTGTGACCACGGCACACTTCTAGGGTGGCAACAGCTATTCTTTCCACATGATATAAGGGATGGTAACAGATGCCTTTGCTCTGACCTGTGACCACTGGGCACATTCTAGGGTGGCACAGCATTCTTTCCACATGTATAATAGGGATGTTAACAGATGCCTTTGCTTACATGATGACCACGGGAACTACATGGGTGGCTCAGCTATCTCCACATGTAATATAAGGGATGGTAACAGATCCTTTCTCTGACCTGAAGACCACTGGACACATCTAGGGTGGGCATCAGCTATTCTTTCCACATGTATATATAAGGGATGGTAACAGATCCTTTTGCTCTGACCTGATGACCACTGGGCACACTATCTAGGGTGGGCATCAGCTATTCTTTCCACATGTTAATAAGGGATGGTAACAGATGCCTTTTGCTCTGACCGATGACCACTGGGCACACTATCTAGGGTGGGCATCAGCTATTCTTTCCACATGTATATATAAGGGATGGTAACAGATGCCTTTTGCTCTGACCTGATGACCACTGGGCACACTATCTAGGGTGGGCATCAGCTATTCTTTCCACATGTATATATAAGGGATGTAACAGATGCCTTTTGCTCTGACCTATGACCACTGGGCACACTATCTAGGGTGGGCATCAGCTATTCTTTCCAATGTATAAAGGGATGGTAACAGATGCATGCTCTGACGGATGACCACTGGGCCACTATCTAGGGTGGATCAGTATTCTTTCACTGTATAATAATGGATGGAACAGATCCTTGGGCTGACCTATGACCCTGCACACTATCTAGGGTGGGCACAGCATTCTTTCCACATGTATATATAAGGGATGGTAACAGCCTTTGTCTACCGATTACCACTGGGCACACTATCAGGGTGGCATCAGCTATTCTTTCCACTGTAATATAAGGGATGAAAGATGCCTTTTGCTCTGACCTGATGACCACGGCACACTATCTGGGTGGCCATGCTATTCTTTCCACAGTATATAAGGGATGACAGATGCCTTTTCTGACCTGATGACCACTGGGCACATGTCTAGGGTGGCACAGCTATTCTTTCCACATTATATATAAGGGATGTTAACAGATGCTTTTGCTCTGACCTGATGACCACTGGGCACATTGTCTAGGGTGGGCATCAGCTATTCTTTCCACATGTATATATAAGGGATGGTAACAGATGCCTATTGCTCTGACCTGATGACCACTGGGCATTCATCACCAAATAATACATGGCATGACCTAGCTCTTGTTACAATGGCTACAAATCCTGATGTCTAGGATTGTGCAGAGCAGCAGCACCGCCGGAATCCAAGTATTATCCCAGTCCCTGCTGGTAGGTACGTCAGTGGGAAGGTATGTGAGGGCACAATGGCCGGGACCCCCCACCCCTGCCTCACTGCTGTGTGTGCCCCCGGGTGAGGGCTGTGCACACGTGTGCCCGGCTCCAGCACTGCTTCAGCTGCAGATCTGGGTGAGGCTCTTTGTACAGCAGCAGCAGCTCCTCCCCATCGGGTGCACAGTGGGGTGGTCGCTGTCTCCATCCCTGGATCTGTCCTTTTCTTCTGGATGCATGTGCCCTGGTCCTGGATGTGAGGATGCCCGCTGTGTGCCAGTGATGCTCAGGAGGTCTTCTTGGCTTCCTCCAGTGTGGCTGTGAGCTGCTCTTCCTCCTCTCCCTGGATCTGTCCTTTTCTTCTGGATGCATGTGCCCTGGTCCTGGATGTGAGGATGCCCGCTGTGTGCCAGTGATGCTGAGGGTCTTCTTGGCTTCCTCCAGTGTGGCTGTGAGCTGCTCTTCCTCCTCTCCCTGGATCTGTCCTCTTCTTCTGGATGCATGTGCCCTGGTCCTGGATGTGAGGATGCCCGCTGTGTGCCAGTGATGCTGAGGTCTTCTTGGCTTCCTCCAGTGTGGCTGTGAGCTGCTCTTCCTCCTCTCCCTGGATCTGTCCTCTTCTTCTGGATGCATGTGCCCTGGTCCTGGATGTGAGGATGCCCGCTGTGTGCCAGTGATGCTCGAGGTCTTCTTGGCTTCCTCCAGTGTGGCTGTGAGCTGCTCTTCCTCCTCTCCCTGGATCTGTCCTTTTCTTTCTGGGCTGGGCAGGTCACTGTCTGCTGCCCATCAGCTTCTCCTCCTGCAGCCTCTGGACCCTGGCTCTGGCTCTCAGCACTGTCATCGGACTATGGATGGGAATCTCTCTCCACCTGTCATTTGCTTTTAAGGTTTTTCCTGGATGCCATATTTTCCTCTGTCTCCCTGGATGTGACACTGTTCCTGGCGGTCTCACTGGATGAGACTCTGGATGTGACAGTCCCTTCACGCTTGGATGTCCCTTTTCTTTGGCGATTGCTGCACAGATCCACAAATTCCCCATAGTTTCTGTTTCCTCCTTTTACAAGGGGGTAAGTGGGAAGTCCTCATAGAATTGTAAAATCACAATGCCATTTGGGGGCACAGGGTTCATTATACCACCATCACTTGCTGAGTGTAACCATATGTAACTATGTCATATATCCGGCATCATACCAGCAATCCGTCTCTGTCATGTGTAGCGTAACCCCTAAAGCATGAGGAGTCCATATTACAACCTTTTTAGCCTGTGTGTATATATTCTACAGCCCTTTTTTACATATGACATCATAATTCCTACCATATTATTACCATAATTGTATTACCTACAACTGCAATATGGATGTACATTGCAATTTTCTCCGTCATACAGTGTGTTCTTGGCATGTAATATGCCACGTCATGCCATCATGCAGTGCTTTTTATCAGCATGCCATTCATTGATACTGTCAGCGTGTGATAAATCTGGCCTGTTGCCTTCATGGTCACCTTAACATATGGATTTGATCAGCATTCATGGTCACCAGAATAGGTAATGGTTGGCTATGATTGGATTCAATGAAGAAGATGCAGATCATAGATGTATGTACTCCAGGTCACTGTCACAATAGCCATAATATAGTCCACAGCTAATTCCCTGGAAAGGGTTTCGGGCAGGAGCTAGTGCAGAGCAGAATTAGGTATTGTATCTGATAATGGTTACATCCACAGAGAGAAAATACATATCCCATCCTCATTATAATACATTACACCATGATCATGTGCAATACCATTCGAAATGTGTCATCAGGGAACCCACACAATGTATTCCCAGAGGTAGGAGCCTCCTCTGATTGGCTGATCACCGAGCTGATCCAATGATCAAGTCAGTGGTTTATGGAAGGTCTCCTCACATCTCCTCCATACCTGCTGCTTCCAAATCATGAATGGCGTTTACTGCATTTTCATCACAGGTGTAATAATTTTTGTAAATCTCTGCTAAAGGGTCTTCAGCTAAAGCCCTATAATGGTGTGTAATTTCACTACGAACCTCCCAATAATAAACACCATGGAGGGGATCTCTGCTGAGTACAAAGAATAAGTGGGTGTCACAGCACATTTATAGCATGTCTGAATGGAGATCAGTAGGAAGTCAAGTTTTCGTGAAAAATGATTATTTCTTCCGTATAATTAAAGTGCATAAGAACCTAACAGTCCTTTTCTGTAAGCTGCCTGTTGCCTCAACTAAAAAGAACGCTCCTTACCTAAAGCTTTTATGTTATTTCTCAGTATAGAGATGACGTTTATTCAGATGATTATGAAATTATTTTCCATTTCTTCAAACTGGATTTGTTGAGAGGAAGTGGTTCGCTTAGGTTTGATGGAAGTCAAGCTGACATACTTAGGGTTACAGGACACAGATCTAGGGTTTGTATGGTGGGTCCACACATAGAAGAGCTGAAATGGAGGGAACATGTAAAATATGTCCTTGTCTCACAAAGCTTTTTGTGCCAAAAATGATTTTTTCTTGTCTTGTAGGGCCAATGTAGAAAATGTTTTCCACAATTGTTAAAGCAGTAGCTAAAGCTATCCTCAAATGTGGTGGTTTTACAGGAGATATGGTTCATGGAAACTTGTAAGTCATCAGATCAAAGTAACACAAAATCCAATCTTACTTACTTTAGATGTGGACCACCAGTGAAAAAGGGCCACTCATGTACACTCACTCTCCTTCAAAATGAATTAGATTTAGACCAGTTTACTTTGCCATAACATGGTGGCATTTTTGTGTTCCAATAATAGACTTGCTACAGTTCCACTAAACTGATCAGAGATCTTACAGATCACTGACTCCAGAACTTACCTTCTATTATAGAGCCATAATTGGGCCTCAATATTACCCCAATTGTTTACTGTCAATTTTACTATGAATCTAACAAAAACACAAATGGTGGCTTCTCCAGCAGATGACGTATGTATGGCACTGTTCTTTCTTATGGGCATTTCTTTAGTGGAGAAAAACTCTATACAAAGAGCCCCCAATAAAGTTGCTTTATAGGCCCATGGACTGACCTGTTATCTGTATTTGAGCGAATCCCAACTACCCGATCCTAATTGTTAGAAGTCCGTTAAGGTTAAGTTATAACTTATTGACATTGTATTAGCTTTTCATGAAGTTTAGGAACCTTCCTCTACCCCATTGTAATACCTTTTTGGACAACATTGATCCCACTTAGTATTTGGAAGCCTGCAATCTTTGCTCTTTTCCAAGATATTGTTGTCATAAGCTGCATGGGAATTTGATGACCTATTATCAAGGTGATGTTCAGATGATTCATTCCCACTGAGGTGTTTTTTTTGTCTTTTTCCAAAAATACTATAAAAATTTGAAAATTCTACAGTATTTTCCAAAAATTGCATAAAAAACAAATTGGGAATGCACCGTGAGAGAATGGCCTTGTACAGATTCCTAGAAAGCCTATAAAGAGAGAAAAATTAGATCAATGTGAGGATCAGCAATAAAATGGTAACTAACAATTTAAATAATATCCACCAAATAGTGCCACTAGTAATATTATGCTTGTATAATCATTAGATATATACCACAAACAAATCCAGTGAAATAACACTGCAATTTACTCAAGCAATTAAATTAATAACAAGAAAGTTTACTTTGAAAAGATATCAAACTTTATTCATATAAAATGTTAACACACATAGTATAAAAAAGATGCAAGATTGAAAAGAGGGACATACGACTCTCCTACTATGACAAATGCTGCATGGCATAACATATGGTACTCCAATAAATCTAAATTTAAACAGCCTACCAATGTCTAAATCAGGATAGAAACACCTTGGTTGGATATGCGAGTGACACATACACCTGCCAGATGGTATAAATAATCCCACCAATAGATCCAACCTCCTATACATACATATATATTGGGTCTGTATTAACAGATATCCAAATGCTTAAAGTAGTGGAGGGGAACTTTTTGGGGAAAAAACCATTCTGAACAGTGCTATTGTTGTCAGTCGCATAGAGAAACAACCACCCTGTACATAGCTGTAATAATAAATGATGGAATAACCGATTTTCACAAAACTGTGAAACAGCAGAAAACTGTATGATATACCTTAATGGTTTTGCAGCAATAACGGAGTGTTGTGGAGTCCTGTCCCTCTGCCCCGACGTGCACGTTTCGCCCAGCTTCTTCGGGGGCATGTGCAGGGCAGAGGGTGTGCATCAGTTAAGTACCCCTGTTGCCCAATGAAAAGAGACCCCCAATTAGTATGTACCGGTGTGTGAGTTGTTGCATAGCGGCGCATGTGTCATTTTCTGCAAAGCTTCCCTTAACGGACGGATGATTGCGGTCTCAATGAGATCATCATGCAGCACGTGACTTAGTCACGTGACTTGCACAGATGACCCCAGTGTTTTAGACCGTGCTCAAACCATCGCGAGCCTGCATCAAACCCACGCATGCGCACAGCAAACACTTTCTGTCTTCTACAAATGTGTGTGTATCTTAAACCAATATGTTTCATTTAGTATATGAATGCTATGATGATATGTTCTGCTGCGATAGAAATCACAAAAAGTTCCCACTTTTCAAAGTAAACTTTCTTGTTATTAATTTAATTGCTTGAGTAAATTGCAGTGTTATTTCACTGAACTAACAATTTAAAGCAAATTGGTCAGCAGGATTGTGCACAGTAACCTACAGACACTGTCAGGTCGGCGCCGTTATACTGAATACAATGATACCTTGGTTGATGAAATTCGTCTTGTGGTTGTTTAATTTGTATTTTCAGTTTTCAGTTAATGATATGCTCGTGCTTCGGGGCGGGGCTGTGGGGGTTGTCTTTACGTGGTGCTCTGCTTAAATATTCATCCTTATGGGCTTATGACAGGTCACTGATCTTTCACTGCTCTGTCCCCTATTTTACATATTGCACATACTATGGTGGGTTTAGAAAAAAAAAATTACATTGAGCAAAATGGCGCCTGCGCAGTATCATGCATAGCAGGGTGGGCAATTAATTTTTCCGTGGGGCCACATGACATAACTTGACTGTTGTTGAGGCCGAACCAATAGGCTGAAATTAATTCTGCTCAATATTAATAGTAATATATCAATTATAATTATTTTATATTAATTGTTTCACTTAATATTGAGCAGAATTAAGTATGCTGACATCCTCCTATATACCATAAGAGACCCCACACAGTCCCCTATATACAGGAGCCCCCACACAGCCCTCCATATACAGGAGGAGTCCCCACACAGCCTCCCATATACAGGAGGAACCCCTTATATACAGGAGCCCCCACAGAGCCCTCTATATACAGGAAGAGCCCCCACAGAACTCTATATACAGGAGGAGCCCCCACAGAGCTCTATATACAGGAGGAACTCGCACAGAGCCCCCTATATACAGGAGGAGCCCCAACACAGCCCCCTATGTACAGGAGGAGCCCCAAAACAGTCCCCTATATACAGTAGGAGCCCCCACACAGGCCCCTATATACAGGAGGACCCCCCACAGCTTTCTATATACCGAAGGAGCCCCCACATAGCCTCTTATATACAGGAGGAGCCCCACATAGCCTCCCCATGATCAGCATGAGACCCACATAGCCTCCCCATGTCCAGCATGAGATCCCCATAGCCTCCCCATGTCCAGCATGAGAGGCTCATAGACTCCACATGACAAATATGACGGCGGGGGCGCATGCGCAATAGCATCTATTGCGTTCCATTTTACCGCAGTTACATTTTTTGTCTCTAGCAAAATGGCGCTGGTGGGGGCACATGCGCAGTAGCATCTATCGCAATGCAATAGATGCTACTGCACAAGTGCCAGCGCCATTTTGCTAGAGAAATTTTTTTTTGTGCTGCATTAAAACGACACCAGCGGCAGCGTGTATCGCGTTCCAATAAATGCTACTGCGCATGCTACTGCAGTAAACTGGAACTTGATAGATGGTACTGTGTATGCATCCCTGCCTGCACCATTTTGCTATAGACCAAAAAAATTTTGGCTGCAGTAAAATGGCGCTGTCGGTAAAATGGGGCTGGCAGCGGCTCCTGTGCAGTAGCATCAATTGGAACGCGAAAAGTGTTACTGCGCATGTTCCCCCGCTGGCGCCATTTTGATGAAGGTAATTTTTTTACCCAGCAATATTATAAGCATAATGCTATACATTATACTGCGCAGGCGCTGGCGCTATCTTGCTCAATGTAAAAAAAAATTTTTCTAAACCCACCATAGTATATGCAGTATGTAAAATAGAGGGCAAGTCACTGAAGAATCAGTGACCTATCATAAGCCCATAAGGATGAATATGTAAGCAGAGCTCTACATAAAGATCCCTCCCCCCCACAGGCCGCCCCAAAGCACGAGAATCTACTTAACTGAAAACTGCAAATACACATTAAACAAAATTAGCAAAAAGGAAAAAAAAGGGGGATATTAAGACTTAACATTTATTAACCAGAAACGTTAAAATTGGACACATATAGTGAACAAACACCATCCTCTATTTATTACTATACTTGAGGATAAATGATATATGACAGAGAGAGTAGTTAGATTATAGGGACCGATACAATGAAGTAGCAGCAAAAAAATTTTTTTGTTCTGCACCGCTAGAACCAATGTTACAAAAACAATCTAGCACCTCTAGAATTTGCATTAATGCTGTCTATTGTATCATGAGCAGCTATATTTAGACGCCATCAATAAGGAACGATCTCACCCGTTCAAAGGACGTCTTTTTAGAGACCCATTCATAAATCATAGTCCCAGGTAAATGAAGCCTTTTCCCAACGCGTTTCCTCCATTAGGATTCATCAGGGGATATGGCAAATGTGGATGAACATTGCTTCAATGCATCTCTCTAGGGGAATTCAAACAAATGACCCCCTTATATCAAATAAACAGACACTCCCACCACCGTGACTAACCAATCAGTAAACCCATAAAAACAAAACAACCAGTGACCAACACCATTAGTGATTTAAATTTTAATTACCCATATGCAAGGAGCACAATTAGGTTGAGACGCACGCCAGCCGTTAGTCCTGTAGGCGTTCATAGCGGCGATATAATCGCCTGCACAAAAATGACCAAGGAAGCAACGAAAGCTAGCGCATGCGCAATAGAATAATGAAAGTGACTTCCGATAGAGCGAAAGAGACTTCCTGTAAACACACACAGGAGACTTCTAAAAACAACGCATGCGCTCTAACGTTTCGAGGTCAGAAGGTGACTGCTGATAAAACACGAAAAAACTTCCTCTAGATAGACAAACAGTAACCTCTAAAACCAGCGCATGCGCTCTAATATTGAAAATTGGCATCATTCTGTCTCGGAAGTAACCTGTAAGCCATTGATGCAGTCATAACATACCGGAACACATGAAAGTAACGATAAGTAGTAAACATGATTAATAACTGCATACATATGAGAGAAATTGATAACACACATATATGCAACATGCAAGTTATATGAACACATTATAAAGATGTATATTTAGCAAAATGCTCATTATTATAGCACACATGAAAAGCTATACTGAGTATGGCATACAATAAAGGTGCAAATTATTATGTTGATGCAACCAGTAAACCATCTCATATGATACACTATGTGCCAGATTAGCAACATGATTAAAAAAGAAAAAGAAATATTCCTTTATATATATTTTAAATACTGATTGATAGTAGCCAAAAAAGGGAAAAAAAGGGGGGGTAAACCTCATAAAGGGTCCAAGGAGTATCAGCACTGTGTCCCATGATCCCAATTTCCAATTTGGAACAGAGATCATAAAAAAGGAACAAAAATTGTTCCAAATATTTCAATATAAAGCTTGGGCTGGCCTGCCTCAAAGACGGAATGACATCTGGAAAGGATATTTTAAATTTTAAACATAAAATAAACTTGAAGGAGATATAAGGAATTAACAACAAATTGAGACCAGTATCCACAGGACAATAAATTTACACAAGCAGAAACAGCCTAAAGGGAGAGAAAAAAGGGGGGTACATATGGAGCCTCAAACAGACCCTACAATGTTCCTTTTCTATCTTACCCTACCTAGCAGCGGAGGTTGGAGCCCTAAATCCTGCGCAATTGGCCCCCCCGGTCCACGACGGCTGTCCCGAACTATATGATCATATTAAGCCCTTATCCTAGAAAGCAGGAAAAAGAGAGCTGTTCATTCAGACCAGTAGGGGACACGGATTTTAAACGGAAAATCCATTTTGTCTCCCGTTGCAATATTATCCTGTCCCAATCACCACCACAACATGGTTTAAGGACTTTTTCAATGCCCAGAAATTTGATGGCATCAGGGTTACCATTGTTGTTCAGAAGGATATGTCTGGCGATCGGTGTATCATTCTTCTTTGCAATGTCTCTCATATGCTCGCCGATTCTTCTTCTAAACTCCCTAATTGTCTTGCCTACATAGATCATACCACAGCTACAGATGGCCCTGTAAATCATTCCCTCACTCCTGCAATTGATGAAAGATCTAATTTCAAATTGTTTGGATTTATCTGATGAAAAAAATTTTTTTCCTACTTCAACGTTCTTACAAGCAATGCAGCCACTACATTTGTAACAGCCAACCACATTTGATTTAAGCCACGTCGTATTCTCGGCATTCAGAAAATGACTATTAACAAGCCTATCTTTAAGAGATCTTCCTTTACAGAAGGTAATTTGAGGATGAGGAGGCAAGAGATCACCGATGTCCTGGTCCATACGTAAAATTGGCCAGTGATTTCTCAAGATTCGTCGTATGCCATCAGACCCATTATTGAATGTAGTAATAAACCTCAAGCCTAAAAACTCATCTTCTTTTTGGAGAGCAGGAGTGAGCAGATCCGTTCTATTTTTGATTTTAATGTCATTATGAGCTCTTTTAAGGACATGATCAGGATAACCCCTGTCAAAAATCTATTACGTAAATCATTCGCTTGAATTTTAAAGTTCTTTTCATCAGAACAATTTCTACGGACCCTTGTAAATTGTCCCCTTGGTATGCCTGTCTTAAGGGGCAATGGATGACTGCTCTCCCATCTCAGAAGAGAGTTAGTGGCTGTAGATTTTCTGTGGATACTGGTACTCAAAGAACCATCCTCCTTCTTTTCAATCATAACATCAAGGAATGACAATCTTGATGGATTCCATTCAAATGTGAAACTTAGACCAACGTCATTCACGTTTAATTTAGTGACAAAATCAGCAAAAGACTCTCCTGTACCCCTCCATATGATGAACACGTCATCTATATACCTTAGCCATAAAAGAGCATTCTCAGCTCCAATGACACAGTAAACAACAATCACAAGACGGATTTCATCACCCCAGATTTAATTTTAATCAGTATAACAGCGCCAACCTGACAATGCCTGTAGTTTACTGAGAAAAATTCTGTTGACAGGTTTGCATTAAGGAAAGTTGAGGTGCCTGAAATGAGAAGAAACAGCTGTTCAGCTTTTATATGGAGTTCCTCTTTAATTCCAGTTCAAAATTAGGCCTTAAATGGGTTTTCCCACAAGCAAAAGTAGTTCATTTTAATCAATAGATCTTGGAATAATAATAAGTTCCACAGTTGGATGTGTTTAAATAAAATGTTCTTGTGCTGAGATAATCTTATAAATGTGCCCCTGCTGTGTACTGTGTAATGGCTGAGCCTTACTGTGCAGGAACATGGTCTGATCATACCACAGCTCCTGGGTAGGAGTGGAAGCAAAACATTATACAATCCTCTGCTGTAATGTCTGTATACTCTTTTGCTCCCCCTCTCATGCCCGGGAGACATGGTATGATCAGACCATGTTGCTGTGTGATTGTGAGCCAGGGCCGTAGTCGTGGTGAAACAAGCAGCTTAGGAGTGCCCTGGCTCACAATCACAGGAAAATACTGTCCCTTTAGCAGCATACCTTCTGTATCACCCTCTGCACCATCAGGGTCCCATCGGGTTTGCTGAAGCTCCGCTGTTTGCATTGTGGCGCATAAAGAGACAGAGTCCTTTGAAAACTTCAAACAGTGAACTTTACTCTTTCTTTGTTGCAGCACATCCTTGTCAGTAACAACATCAGCATACAGTTCCACACAGTTCACATTATGCACTTCTCCTGCACTCCTATGTCCTTCAGTACATTATGGGGACAGACCATGCCGTATGGTTCCTCAGCGTCCTCACTGTCCAGACTCACTACATTTGGGAGTTCCCTCAGCCGTTTTGCCCCGGTTCTGAGGGCATCAACACATTCGATGACCTGCCACATGATGAGCGACCTGCGTGCCTGTACTGATCTAGAATCTCTTCTTAAGCTTCTCTTCCCCACTGTGGAAGCACTGTTGCCTCTGTGCACCTCTGTCCATCCGGACTCTTAATGGCTGGTTGCTTGCTTCAAAGTTACGGAGCTGACCGCCCCACACGGGCACTAGGCCCTAACTAACGCACAACCAGGAAAACTCATACACTTATCCACGGTCAGCCCCTCCTATATTTAACTATTTACAGTACTGTCTTAGTAAACTAACATGCCCCAATCTAGTGGCCTATTAAGGGTACTATGCTTTCCTTCATACACCTGACATCAGTATTTACACACAGTTATATAACAGCATTACAAATCACAAGAATATATATACAGCATTTAGAAACAGAAAACACTTTATACATCACATCTAACCGGGACGTGCTAAAAGGGGTAGGGACGTGTACCAGTCTTTGTAGACCCTTACACCTGTACGGTCAGACACAGCTATTACACAGTACAAAGAAGGGGCACATTTATAAGATTATCTCAGCACAGGAACAGTTTATTTAAACACATCCAATTGTGTAAGTTATTATTATTCCGAGATCTATTGAATAAAATTAACTTTTGTTTGTGGGAAAACCTCTTTACGTTGGCCATACACCTTACATAGCTGTCGGCCAACTATTGTTTAGCTGACAGTATACTCGTCTTGGTTTCCTATACGCAGTGTCTTCTATGAAAGCTGATGTGATAATTATTTGGCAGCAATTTATATTTACACTGAACAAAAGAATCGAGTGATTGAATTCCAACTACCTCATCTTTATGTTCTCCAACATCATCAGTCAGGGTTTAGTCGGGAGACCCCTAGACACATTAGATAGTTCTCCTATCTTGCTGAAATCCCAGCCAACTGGTGCCCATACACATGAGGTCGCTGGCAGCAAAACGTCAACAGCTATCTCTCTCCACTCCAGTGTTGTACAACACAAATTGCAGTTGCATTGTGAGAATAAGGAATAAGATTTCCCTGTTTGTTCACAACAAACACCTAGCTGCTGTTCCCCACACAAAAATTAGGCCATAAGAGCCTGAACAAGCTGTTGTATATGAGTAGAGCTGTAGGGTGTCATGTACGCAGAGGTACACACAGGTACTGGGGGGACATATCCATTTCTATGGCTGGTATTCTACATGTGTGACAGATTTTGAACACAACTGCATGAATGAGGTCTAAGTCGGTGATGCTTGTGAGGGTTTGTGTGGCCCTAACCAGCTGGACACAGGTATGCTTGTCTGTGTCTGTTCGCATGTATTTTTCATGGCCAAGAGGAGAGGAGTGGTGTGTAATGCTGAAACATGGATGGTTAAAGAGGTCAGGGCCTTTCTCTTACTGGTGCAACTTTCCTCCGAAACTGATCAGCACTTCTGTCCATAAAATTGCTGCAGGTGGACAGCATGTGACCAGACATGTCCATCAGTCTCCTCCAAATGTAAAACACCTCATAGGGGGAGCTGTTTCTCTATTGGAGGAGGCCGATGAACAGGTATTGTCACATGCTCCTCCACCGGTAGCCATTTTATGGCCGGAAAAGCCTGTCACTTTTTGGGACAATCAGCAATAAGAGGGGAATGTGGCCAGCACCTATAAGTTCTTATAGTGTACTCTGTGTGGCCATCTCTGGGATCCTCAAATACTAGCAGAAAAGGGGTCTCCTGAACCCAGTACTGCAGAAACATAGAGGATGTCTATTTTTTTCTAGTTTATGGGTATAGTGGGAAAAGTTGACTGTTTGAGCAACTCATATTAACTACAAAGGAAAGAGCTGCATGCATGCACTGTCTTTTATTTTCTGGAGTGCAAGCACAGGAAAGGTGACACCCATTCTCCCAAAAAGTCGAATTTGTGGTTGATGAACCATCATCGTCCATTTACCAGAATTTTATAAGATAATAATAACTCTTTTAATTGTTTTGCAGCTCTTAGGGTTGGTTCATTCTGAAATCGTGACCACCAGAACAGAATAGTTTGTGTACCTCAGGTATAAAGAATAGTTACCGTGCGTGAACAAAAAAATAAAACAAGTTGGCCTGTAAGTTCGGTAATACCTTTACATGGCCAGTCTTTTCCTCTGTTACTGAGAAATCAGCATTTGCATTCATATGCAAATAAAGCTGTAGATCGGAAGCCTCTGTCACTCCAGCTCTATTCCCCACCCAGTGCCACCTCCTCCTGCTTCACTGACGGCCTCTGCGCTGTGTGACTTCAGGCAAAGGAGGAGAAAGGGCGGTGACTAGAGCTGGAGTGACGGTGGCTTCAGAGCTACCATAGTTCTTCAGCGTCATTTGCACATCAATTCAAACATTGATTTCTCGGTTAAGGAGGAATGGACTGGCCATGTAAATGTATTACTGGCCTTGGCTTTGAAAGTGCTACATTCACATTTAAATGGTTAAGGGTGTGAAATTCTGTTTACAGATTCCATTTAAAAGGTTAATCCCATTGTCTTAAATGAGTTAAGACAAGCAACTTTGCAATTTACTCATTATTAAAATTTGCACCTCTTCCAGATGTCTTTACTTTTTTGTTTTACTGTTTAGTGCTTGTTATCAATGGGATTGGCCACATCTGACATAAATGTGCAATGTTTACAAGCTGTTTAGTACTGAGCTTGTAAGCACTGCACTAGGGCTCGCTGGGTTTGCTTGAGCGTGCTGTTAACCCCTTATCCCATCCAGCTCCAGTCCCACTGTGCTTCCAATGTGGAAGAAGCAAAGCATTATAGAGCAGCATCAGGCTAAGTGCAGACGGTGCGGATTCTGCTGAGGAATTTTCCACGCAGATTTTGGTAAATCCGCAGGTAAAATGACCTGGGTTTTACCTGCGGATTTACTGCGGATTTGCCGCGGTTTTTGTGCGTATTTCCCCTGCGTTTTCAGACCTGCGGATTTCTATTTAGAGCAGGTCTGACAACGCTGCGGAACTGCACAAAAGAAGTGACATGCTGCGGATTTAAATCCGCACCAAATCCGCGCGGAAAAATCCGCAGCATGTGCACTGCGTTTTTTTTTTAACATTGTGTCACGCGTGTGTCGCCACGAAGATCGTCACGATTACACAGCCTGACTTCTCGCAGCTGAGTTTTTGGTGCTTTGTATTTTTC
>JARQOD010000002.1:367847990-367865659 GCA_033576555.1 Oophaga sylvatica | reverse complement strand
AAAGGCTGCCGAAGTGAACTTTTGAATTCTGTCTATGCCGATCTGCGGGAGGAGAGAGAAAGAGAGACGTTTTCTGGGGTTAAATTTATGGAAGGGAAACTCTTCTGGGCATGCTCAGTATACAAAAACGGAATCCGTTACTGGATTCCGTCATGTGACGGACGGTGACGCATCCGTCGCTCATAGGCGTCCATTCTACCAGATGACGGACGCAAGCGGATCAGTCACCGTCCGTATTTTTGACGCAGACGAAAAAACGTCCTTATGGACGTTTTTTTCCACCAGACGGAAAGTCATTTTATGACGGATCTGTCACACGATGGACGCAACGGAAGGCCAGCAGTCAAAATCTGTCCCTAATACCAGTCTATGGGGAAAAAAAACGGATCCGCCAGGCAAATCCGTTGGATCCATTGTTTTCTGCTAACGACGGATTTTGACTGATGCAAGAAAACTGAAGTGTGAAACAGGCCTAAGAGCATATGGACATTACAGAGGTGGGTCTCTCTATTTTGGACCAGCTAAATAATCTGAACAGCTGACTACAGAAATGTCTGACTCGCTTTGGCTTTCCACGGCAAAATAAGTTTCACCATATTTGTTAAATAAAACAAAATATTTTACTCTAGTACAGAATATTGGCAAATTTCGGTGTCAATAAGGCTGTAAACGAAGAGGGAAACATGCTGTGCAACATTTGACATGCTGGGCAACGTTTCATTATTTTAAACCTTAGACATTAGTCAGTGACTGTATTATTCTTTATGGAATGGCGCGTTCCTCCTGCTCTTATACGCTAGTTTTTTCATTAGAACACATGATAGATCGGTACTATATTGAAGATATGTGAGGAAGACAATCATGTGCAGTTTCTAATGACTATGTTGGCAGATCAAGGGCATAGTTTTTTAAAAAAAAAGTTGTACAGGACTGAATGTGTTTATGGATTGTGGCAAACAATAACCTTTACTTGTCCGAGTATGCCATCCACCAGATGATGACTTTTCTGCCAGATATTGGTCAACTGTTAACCATTGAGTAAAAATTTTAAAATATAAATTGACAGCTTTCTATTTGCCATAGAGTGAGGGTAAACCAAATAATGTGAAGCAGTAGCCAATAAGTATGGAAGGTGACGGCTGAGGTCAGCCATCGGCCCTGGAAGGTAGTCGTGCAGAATTTACCTAGTGACGTGAGTAATGTGTGGGGGTTTATTTTATTTTTTTAAATCTTTGCTGCTCCATCTTTCAACTCTCAGACAGCCCCTTTAAAGGGAACCTGTCACCCCCCAGGGCCTATTAAAGTAAAAAAGCCACCCTCAGCAGCACTAAAGCTGCATTCTGTGAAGGTGGCTCTTATGTTTCTTATCACTAGGGACGCTGAAATAATAAGTTTTATAATTTTCCCGCCATACCTCTATTGAGTCAGGGAGGTACGTTTTCTCCCCCTGACTCTACGGCCTCGCAGTCGTCCATCATCCCCCTCTTGTCTCCGGCCTCGCCTCCTCTCTTTTTTGCGACGTCACCGGCGACTGCGCTGTCTAATCAGATCTCGGGCATGCGCCGTGTGCACTGCCCGGGAACTTACATCATGTGATGTAATGATATCTCGTCTGCGTGTAGCGTCAGCCCCAGATCCCGCCCTGCCGTGTGTTATGATGTATTCACACTGCTGGGCTGGGAATCTGGCGTCTGCGCAGTGAGGATCTCTGCACCTGTCCCCCCATCTCTCTCCTCCACCTCTTTCCTCACTGCGCAGGCGCCAGATTCCCAGCCCCGCAGTGTGAATACATCACAACACACGGCAGGGCGGGATCTGGGCCCACGCTACACGCAGACGCGATATCATTACATCACATGATGTAAATTCCCAGGCAGCGTGCCCGAGAACTGATTGGACAGCGCAGGCGCCGGTGACGTCACTAGAAAGAGAGGAGGCGGGGGCCGAAAACAAGAGGGGGATGATGGACGGCTGCGAGGACGTAGAGTCAGAGGGAGAAGACATACCTTCCTGACTCAATACAGGTATGGCGGAAAAATTATAAAAGTTATTATTTCAGCGATCAGAGTGATAAGAAACATAAGAGCCACCTTCACAGAATGCAGCCTTAGTGCTGCTGAGGGTGGCTCGTTTACTTTAATAGGCCTTGGGGGAGGTGACAGGTTCCCTTTAAGGTTCCTAATGTATGTGTGTAGCCCTGGTGTTAGGCACACGCAGTACCCTGGAGAGTGTATGGCGAGACAGCAGTTTAATGCTAAATATTCATTCACTCGACATATACTAGACACACCCTTAGGGTAGTGGAGTTTGCTCTTGAGGGAGTGGTCAAGGTATGTGTTAGAGTGATTTTGTAGTCGGTGTCTAGACTTCAGAGAGAGAAGACGTCTGGAGGGAGGAAGGAGTCCAGCCTCTCTATCATCAGTTCAGATCGTGGAGGCTGGTACGGGTGGTTTCATTCACCTTAGCCTAGTCAGAGCTGTACCTCAGCAGCATACACTGGAAGGAAAGAAGAAGTTTAGTGCAGAAAGTCTTCAGCATCCCTGTCTAAAGGACGGTATCAGGTTCAGAGACGTGCTCCTGCCTATTGATAACTGAGCATCTGTAACTAACTTCGTAGGAAGGAAAAGAAAGAAGTGACTACTCGACCCTTGGCTAGTTTGAGTGCTTATGTTACCAGCGTGGACAAGGCGAAAGGCACAGTGGTTTATTGGATTAGTGCTTACGGATTGCAGAAGTCCTGCACATTGCTCCCGGTCACTGGGGACCGAAGGATCACTACTGTTTCAAGCATAGTGATAAGAAAACCAGGAATTTACCGGACCTTAGGTCGCGGCAAACAAGCCCCTTATAGTCAGTACGTAACTGGGGTCAGGGGAAGTGAAGACTTTGAGTCAGTGCACGACAAGATAAGAATTCAGCTTCTTCGCAGGAAGGCTCCTAACACAAAGCTGACTGGGCAGGTACAGCTATAGATTAGCTGGAGATTTGAGGGAACTACGCTTCAGGCTGGTTGTACTCGTTGTATTGGAAGTAAAGGAGGCCCCTAACTTGTCCAGCTGCTGTCTCAAGATACACTCTCCTTGGATCAGCCTCCCTGGGACCTGCCTGAACATCTTACAAGTAAAGGTATGGAAAGACGCTGACCGTGTGAGACTGTGTTCTTTATCTGCACTCGACTTCACAAATCCCATAGACTTTGAGGGACCAGTCCCACCTGTAGGGGACCTGACATCTAGCTGCCTCACCATCCCTCAGAGATCTACAGCAGCGCTGGTACATATTACCAGAATACTACAGGTGGCGTCACGAACTGTATATAAACCTATCCCCTGTAAATATATCCCCAACATACGCCAGACCGCCAGGGCCACAGACCGAGCCACAGCTACCTGTGACAAACCCCATAGACTTCCATGGGCTCGGCTCTGAGTACCCCATTGCCCTGGTAACCCACAATTGTGGTGGCGGGTCGACACAAATTTGGCGTCACGAACAGGATGCGAAACTCGCGGAATTGCGAGCCCTGTGTGCCTAAGGAATTGTTTTTGTGAAAAAGGACTGTTTTCACTTTTGGCGCCAAAATCGCCATTTTTGTCGCCATATTCGCGCCCTCAGGCGCTGGAGAAGAAGGTGGGCGTACCTTCGTGGGCGTCTACCCCCCTGTGGCGCGAAGAAAATGCCTGCCCTCTCAAAGTGCTATTACAACATGCGATCCTGCCCTACAGCAAAGGAGGTCCGCCTCCTCTTCACCTTCCCTGCGAGGAGGAGGAGACGCAAACCCCACCTCCACTGAAGAGACCGGATGTCTCCGCAGGAAGAAGAAAGAATCTTCTGGAACATCATGGAGGCAGGACGTGTGCAGCCGAGCGGGGAAGCGGAGGAAGGCAGGCCCCGTGCCCCAGCCAAGCTGCCACCATCACAGGAGTCTTCTGTGATCCTGCATCTGCAACAGGCGTTGCTAGAGATAAGAGAAGAAAATGCACGCCTAAAGAAGATGGTCCAGCACCAAACTGGACTGGAGGAGATTGAGAGACGCCGATGTAACCTGATGCAGTGGCGACTGTGGAACACAGCGTCCTCTCCCCTCAACGACCCCCACGATTCCAGATACCGAAGAGTCTGCTGCCCAAGGCGAAGGAGCAACCGGAGGCTGCCCCGAAAGTACCGATCCCGATCCCACCGGTGAAGCGGTGGAAGCGAAGGAGGTTGAGGAGGTACAGCCAATCCCGGAACGCCCGCCCGGCCAAGAGGCCGCAGCAGATGATCGGTCCCCGGCAGGGACACCGGAGGGGTCCTGTCCGTCACTACCAGATGTGGACTGGGACGAAATGGCGCGCCTGGATGACGTCGCTTATACCGCCCAGTGGGAACAAGAATGGCAGAGTCGTGAGGAGAAGAAGAAACGCCGGCAGGAGGAAGAGCGGAGACTCAGAGGAACCGTCAGCGACAATACGCCGAGCTGATCGCGGACAAAGAGAGTGTCCGGAGAGATAAAGGTACCCTGAGGGAACCGCGGCGGCAGGGGTGTGTGACTGAGTTCCAGCTCCGGAAGGGCTGGGGCTTTATCCGTGAACCGGGCCTCTACCCAGCGGTCTTTGTCAGCAGGCGTGACGTAGAATCCCACCTGCCGCAAGGCCATCCCGGGAGGGACTTAGCAAATGGAGATATCGTCACATATACGCGGCACTGGGGAATGAAGGGATGGTATGCCCTTAACGTCACCATCGTCCGTGACCCCGTCCCAGACGCAGGTACCGTCACCATTACCGCAGCGTCCCCGTCTCCAGCTCAAGCGGCATCCGGCCGTGCCCCAGCATCGCCCCCTGCAAATTCATCGCAACAAGCGACCCAGATTTCATCGCAAATTAAAGCCACCTCTACATCGCAACATGCGACCCAGTCTCAATCGCAATCCCTGACGCGGTCCATATCGCTAACTGTGATTGAAACGCAATCGGTGTCACGTGAAGAAAATGTACCCGTTGCGCCCCTAGAGGTTCGCACCAGAACTGTGGCGACCCAGACCCTAATCGCAGCACATGATTTGCTAGTCCTGGGATCTAGGGCCCATTGCATTGTTCCAGCCCCCGGGGTGGAAAGTGTATTTGCAGAGAATGAATAGATAGTGAGGAAAAAGTGGTGAGATCCCTATCGGATCTACCAAAAGTAAAAAAGTTTGAAATGTTTTATAAAGTTTTGCACAAAATTATATAGTGAATACATATATTTCTACTGTAGAATGCCCGGCTGGGTAAATGATAAACAGTAACCAGAAAAGTTGCACTTTAGTATTATGTGATATTATATAATATGTCTTTGGTTTTACATTGGACTTGGAGGTTGAGGACTGCGCCAACCCAGAACTTACTTGTAAATAGTTGCGCTTCGGTGCTTTCTCTTGGTTTTACATAAACCAGTCACAACTACCTCTGAAAACAAAACCCGTGTGGTGTGGCACTGAGTGAGGTCTGCAACCGGATGTCCTGCAGCCCACCCAGGACCCACGTTGAAGGTTTGGTGGGGTCCTTCACAAGTATACCGTATATTTATTAAATGCTATTTGATACTTTTGTATTTCTATATATAATGTTATTGTTCGCAACGTTCAAGATATTCTCACCTCCCGGATGGGAAGAAGTTATTGTTTAATGTTTTCTATGCATAAACAAAATGTCTCTTTTGTATTTTACAGCCCGGGAGTGCTGTCTTTTACCATGGGGGAATGTGTAGCCCTGGTGTTAGGCACACGCAGTACCCTGGAGAGTGTATGGCGAGACAGCAGTTTAATGCTAAATATTCATTCACTCGACATATACTAGACACACCCTTAGGGTAGTGGAGTTTGCTCTTGAGGGAGTGGTCAAGGTATGTGTTAGAGTGATTTTGTAGTCGGTGTCTAGACTTCAGAGAGAGAAGACGTCTGGAGGGAGGAAGGAGTCCAGCCTGCTCTATCATCAGTTCAGATCGTGGAGGCTGGTACGGGTGGTTTCATTCACCTTAGCCTAGTCAGAGCTGTACCTCAGCAGCATACACTGGAAGGAAAGAAGAAGTTTAGTGCAGAAAGTCTTCAGCATCCCTGTCTAAAGGACGGTATCAGGTTCAGAGACGTGCTCCTGCCTATTGATAACTGAGCATCTGTAACTAACTTCGTAGGAAGGAAAAGAAAGAAGTGACTACTCGACCCTTGGCTAGTTTGAGTGCTTATGTTACCAGCGTGGACAAGGCGAAAGGCACAGTGGTTTATTGGATTAGTGCTTACGGATTGCAGAAGTCCTGCACATTGCTCCCGGTCACTGGGGACCGAAGGATCACTACTGTTTCAAGCATAGTGATAAGAAAACCAGGAATTTACCGGACCTTAGGTCGCGGCAAACAAGCCCCTTATAGTCAGTACGTAACTGGGGTCAGGGGAAGTGAAGACTTTGAGTCAGTGCACGACAAGATAAGAATTCAGCTTCTTCGCAGGAAGGCTCCTAACACAAAGCTGACTGGGCAGGTACAGCTATAGATTAGCTGGAGATTTGAGGGAACTACGCTTCAGGCTGGTTGTACTCGTTGTATTGGAAGTAAAGGAGGCCCCTAACTTGTCCAGCTGCTGTCTCAAGATACACTCTCCTTGGATCAGCCTCCCTGGGACCTGCCTGAACATCTTACAAGTAAAGGTATGGAAAGACGCTGACCGTGTGAGACTGTGTTCTTTATCTGCACTCGACTTCACAAATCCCATAGACTTTGAGGGACCAGTCCCACCTGTAGGGGACCTGACATCTAGCTGCCTCACCATCCCCTCAGAGATCTACAGCAGCGCTGGTACATATTACCAGAATACTACAGGTGGCGTCACGAACTGTATATAAACCTATCCCCTGTAAATATATCCCCAACATACGCCAGACCGCCAGGGCCACAGACCGAGCCACAGCTACCTGTGACAAACCCCATAGACTTCCATGGGCTCGGCTCTGAGTACCCCATTGCCCTGGTAACCCACAATTGTGGTGGCGGGTCGACACAAATTTGGCGTCACGAACAGGATGCGAAACTCGCGGAATTGCGAGCCCTGTGTGCCTAAGGAATTGTTTTTGTGAAAAAGGACTGTTTTCACTTTTGGCGCCAAAATCGCCATTTTTGTCGCCATATTCGCGCCCTCAGGCGCTGGAGAAGAAGGTGGGCGTACCTTCGTGGGCGTCTACCCCCCTGTGGCGCGAAGAAAATGCCTGCCCTCTCAAAGTGCTATTACAACATGCGATCCTGCCCTACAGCAAAGGAGGTCCGCCTCCTCTTCACCTTCCCTGCGAGGAGGAGGAGACGCAAACCCCACCTCCACTGAAGAGACCGGATGTCTCCGCAGGAAGAAGAAAGAATCTTCTGGAACATCATGGAGGCAGGACGTGTGCAGCCGAGCGGGGAAGCGGAGGAAGGCAGGCCCCGTGCCCCAGCCAAGCTGCCACCATCACAGGAGTCTTCTGTGATCCTGCATCTGCAACAGGCGTTGCTAGAGATAAGAGAAGAAAATGCACGCCTAAAGAAGATGGTCCAGCACCAAACTGGACTGGAGGAGATTGAGAGACGCCGATGTAACCTGATGCAGTGGCGACTGTGGAACACAGCGTCCTCTCCCCTCAACGACCCCCCACGATTCCAGATACCGAAGAGTCTGCTGCCCAAGGCGAAGGAGCAACCGGAGGCTGCCCCCGAAAGTACCGATCCCGATCCCACCGGTGAAGCGGTGGAAGCGAAGGAGGTTGAGGAGGTACAGCCAATCCCGGAACGCCCGCCCGGCCAAGAGGCCGCAGCAGATGATCGGTCCCCGGCAGGGACACCGGAGGGGTCCTGTCCGTCACTACCAGATGTGGACTGGGACGAAATGGCGCGCCTGGATGACGTCGCTTATACCGCCCAGTGGGAACAAGAATGGCAGAGTCGTGAGGAGAAGAAGAAACGCCGGCAGGAGGAAGAGCGGGAGACTCAGAGGAACCGTCAGCGACAATACGCCGAGCTGATCGCGGACAAAGAGAGTGTCCGGAGAGATAAAGGTACCCTGAGGGAACCGCGGCGGCAGGGGTGTGTGACTGAGTTCCAGCTCCGGAAGGGCTGGGGCTTTATCCGTGAACCGGGCCTCTACCCAGCGGTCTTTGTCAGCAGGCGTGACGTAGAATCCCACCTGCCGCAAGGCCATCCCGGGAGGGACTTAGCAAATGGAGATATCGTCACATATACGCGGCACTGGGGAATGAAGGGATGGTATGCCCTTAACGTCACCATCGTCCGTGACCCCGTCCCAGACGCAGGTACCGTCACCATTACCGCAGCGTCCCCGTCTCCAGCTCAAGCGGCATCCGGCCGTGCCCCAGCATCGCCCCCTGCAAATTCATCGCAACAAGCGACCCAGATTTCATCGCAAATTAAAGCCACCTCTACATCGCAACATGCGACCCAGTCTCAATCGCAATCCCTGACGCGGTCCATATCGCTAACTGTGATTGAAACGCAATCGGTGTCACGTGAAGAAAATGTACCCGTTGCGCCCCTAGAGGTTCGCACCAGAACTGTGGCGACCCAGACCCTAATCGCAGCACATGATTTGCTAGTCCTGGGATCTAGGGCCCATTGCATTGTTCCAGCCCCCGGGGTGGAAAGTGTATTTGCAGAGAATGAATAGATAGTGAGGAAAAAGTGGTGAGATCCCTATCGGATCTACCAAAAGTAAAAAAGTTTGAAATGTTTTATAAAGTTTTGCACAAAATTATATAGTGAATACATATATTTCTACTGTAGAATGCCCGGCTGGGTAAATGATAAACAGTAACCAAAAAGTTGCACTTTAGTATTATGTGATATTATATAATATGTCTTTGGTTTTACATTGGACTTGGAGGTTGAGGACTGCGCCAACCCAGAACTTACTTGTAAATAGTTGCGCTTCGGTGCTTTCTCTTGGTTTTACATAAACCAGTCACAACTACCTCTGAAAACAAAACCCGTGTGGTGTGGCACTGAGTGAGGTCTGCAACCGGATGTCCTGCAGCCCACCCAGGACCCACGTTGAAGGTTTGGTGCGGGTCCTTCACAAGTATACCGTATATTTATTAAATGCTATTTGATACTTTTGTATTTCTATATATAATGTTATTGTTCGCAACGTTCAAGATATTCTCACCTCCCGGATGGGAAGAAGTTATTGTTTAATGTTTTCTATGCATAAACAAAATGTCTCTTTTGTATTTTACAGCCCGGGAGTGCTGTCTTTTACCATGGGGGAATGTGTAGCCCTGGTGTTAGGCACACGCAGTACCCTGGAGAGTGTATGGCGAGACAGCAGTTTAATGCTAAATATTCATTCACTCGACATATACTAGACACACCCTTAGGGTAGTGGAGTTTGCTCTTGAGGGAGTGGTCAAGGTATGTGTTAGAGTGATTTTGTAGTCGGTGTCTAGACTTCAGAGAGAGAAGACGTCTGGAGGGAGGAAGGAGTCCAGCCTGCTCTATCATCAGTTCAGATCGTGGAGGCTGGTACGGGTGGTTTCATTCACCTTAGCCTAGTCAGAGCTGTACCTCAGCAGCATACACTGGAAGGAAAGAAGAAGTTTAGTGCAGAAAGTCTTCAGCATCCCTGTCTAAAGGACGGTATCAGGTTCAGAGACGTGCTCCTGCCTATTGATAACTGAGCATCTGTAACTAACTTCGTAGGAAGGAAAAGAAAGAAGTGACTACTCGACCCTTGGCTAGTTTGAGTGCTTATGTTACCAGCGTGGACAAGGCGAAAGGCACAGTGGTTTATTGGATTAGTGCTTACGGATTGCAGAAGTCCTGCACATTGCTCCCGGTCACTGGGGACCGAAGGATCACTACTGTTTCAAGCATAGTGATAAGAAAACCAGGAATTTACCGGACCTTAGGTCGCGGCAAACAAGCCCCTTATAGTCAGTACGTAACTGGGGTCAGGGGAAGTGAAGACTTTGAGTCAGTGCACGACAAGATAAGAATTCAGCTTCTTCGCAGGAAGGCTCCTAACACAAAGCTGACTGGGCAGGTACAGCTATAGATTAGCTGGAGATTTGAGGGAACTACGCTTCAGGCTGGTTGTACTCGTTGTATTGGAAGTAAAGGAGGCCCCTAACTTGTCCAGCTGCTGTCTCAAGATACACTCTCCTTGGATCAGCCTCCCTGGGACCTGCCTGAACATCTTACAAGTAAAGGTATGGAAAGACGCTGACCGTGTGAGACTGTGTTCTTTATCTGCACTCGACTTCACAAATCCCATAGACTTTGAGGGACCAGTCCCACCTGTAGGGGACCTGACATCTAGCTGCCTCACCATCCCCTCAGAGATCTACAGCAGCGCTGGTACATATTACCAGAATACTACAGGTGGCGTCACGAACTGTATATAAACCTATCCCCTGTAAATATATCCCCAACATACGCCAGACCGCCAGGGCCACAGACCGAGCCACAGCTACCTGTGACAAACCCCATAGACTTCCATGGGCTCGGCTCTGAGTACCCCATTGCCCTGGTAACCCACAATTGTGGTGGCGGGTCGACACAAATGATTTGACCAAGAATATAGATTATTCGTGTGGAGGTGTTAACAGACAATGTGCATGAATAATCATGTAGGAACACTTGGATAATAAAGGAGCATTGTGGCTCTGTACTGTACACCATAGCTGTGGGTGCTAATTACCTTAGCTGCTATAACATTGTGCAATATTCATATACTTAAAAAGCCAGAAACGCTAGGCTGAGACTTGTGCTGCCGCCTCCGCTAATAATAATATATTACAAAGTCACCTTGTACAGCAGCTTCTATATTGTACAAGTGGGCAACTGTCACTGTCACAGAATAAATCTGGTACGACAAATAGGGCATGTACATCGGCTGAATTTAGAAAGTGTCTGGATTACATTTTTTCACTTTGGTGACTTGCTTTAATTTTCTGCAACTAAAGCCCCAGTGCTTAGACGAAAAGAGGGCACGGAGAGACACTAAATCTGATCACGGCTGACCTACTGCCATAGCTAGGCCAGTTTCTGAGCTGTGTGGATGACAATCTATATAGCACCTCGTCCAAAGTATCACTATGGTATTGTTCCAGTGCTGGGAGGCCAATGTACTCAGCAATATAGCCATATACGAAGTTCGTATTACATGCCTAATGCATGCCATTGATAATGCTTTACCTCCACGATTTTATATGAAGGCGAACAGTTTTTTATTATGGAGTGTCACAGAAAAAAAATGATTGGATGCTATATTATAGAGGAATCGGGCCTGCCTCTTCTATATTGGTTACTGGGTCTTCAATAACTTACATTTTCTCTCACTGGGTTACCCACACCAGGACTGTCCATTAGATTGATTAGCTGTCATTACTTTATTTATTATGTATTTACTGAATTGTGAATTCCTTTCACAGCTGGTGTTAATTATTCGTTATCAGGTTTTAGTGGACCATATTGATTGCTTATTATTTGCATTCAGCTGTTTTCTGTATGCATATCCTCTGTGGCAGTATTTATCATTTTTTTACACCTTATCTTTTATATTGAAATTGCCATTTTTTACTATTTGCACTTTATATTGCCCCACTAATTTCATGCATATATATATGTTTTCATATACCTTTTTTGTATATTGAACATCCCTTATGACAGCCCTCGTTCTGTGTGGTATATACATATACAGGTGCATCTCACAAAATTAGAATATCATTAAAAAGTGAATTTATTTCAGTTCTTCAACACAAAAGGTAGAATTCCTATATTATATAGAGTCATTATGTGGAGCCCAGCTGCGTTCAGTTCCACATATCCTAGAAGGGTGCATGAAGGATTCATCCACTAGAGGTCTCACTACATACACACACCTTCACCCTTCCTCAGTCCACCAGAGGGAGCCCTGATTGGGATATAAAAGGGGGTGAAGGCAGGAAGTCAGTAGTTAGTCTGCGGTCTGCAGAGCAGAGTGAAGTGAAGCTGAGTCTGAGGAGTTCTGTTCAGTCTAGCTGAGGAGTCTAGCAGATCAGGCTAGAGAGCTAAGAGCGTGC
The DNA here is from genome assembly GCA_033576555.1 of Oophaga sylvatica. NCBI lineage: Eukaryota > Metazoa > Chordata > Amphibia > Anura > Dendrobatidae > Oophaga > Oophaga sylvatica. The sequence goes on along the minus strand of JARQOD010000002.1, from coordinate 367,853,603 downwards.
CGATGCTCTGGAGAGAGGCAGAAGAGGCAGCCCACCAACAGTGTGTATAACCTTGTGAGGGCCGGAGTAGGCCGGAGGCAAGAGGAGAGTAGAAAAGGGGCAGAGGAGCCTTACCAGCTCACCCCAGCAAGTACAAACCGGACACCGGGTCCGAGCCTACAGGGATCTCCACGACCCAGTAGGAGACAACCGGAATTCTGAGGACTACAGGTCACAGGAGCACCAAAGAGCTGATACGTAACAGGGCCAGGGGACACGAAGATACGATAAGCAGGGAAAGTGTACTCCAGGAGAAGGTCCTACCACAAGGTCAGCTGGTGCAAGACAGAGACTAAGTTAGGCCCAGCTACAGGCAGGCCAGAAACTCATTACAGAAAGGCAAGGAACAGGAGGCCTTATACCTGCTCAGTGGGAGAATCTGGATGTGCACCCTTCACCCTACAGTGCTCCGGGATGTACCTGCACCATCTCCAGTAAAGGTACCAAAGTGACTTATGTGTGTGTCCACCTTCTCATTCCTACTCTGCCAGATTCCCTCCGTCCTGCATCCCTACACTTACGCTGCCCTGACGGCCCGCTCCACCTGTGGGGAGCGATACCACCCTAGCTGCCATAACATCGGCCTCAGTGGACTGCTGCAGCGCTGGTGATCCTCACCAGACACCACAGGTGGCGTCACGATCTACTGACATTCTCCCCTGTAAATATTCCCCTGTTTGAAGGTGAGCGCCCAGGGACACGGACAGAGCCGTGGCCGCCGTGATATTCCCCATTGAGATCAACGGGCTCGGGTCCGAGTTCCCCAACAGTCCCAGGGCAGCTCAATTACAAACAGAGTGATCTCTTTCACGTGTTTGTTTCTGTTAATGTTGATGATTATGGCTTACAGCCAATGAAAACCCAAAAGTCATTATCTCAGTAAATTACTATACTTTATAACACCAGCTTGAAAAATAATTTTAAAATCCGAAATGTTGGCCTACTGAAATGTATGTTCAGAAAATGCACTCAATACTTGGTCGGGGCTCCTTTTGCATCAATTACTGCATCAATGCGGCATGGCATGGAGGCAATCAGCCTGTGGCACTGCTGAGGTGTTATAGAAGCCCAGGTTGCTTTGATAGCAGCCTTCAGCTCGTCTGCATTGTTGGGTCTGGTGTCTCATCTTCCTCTTGACAATACCTCATAGATTCTCTATGGGGTTAAGGTCAGGCGAGTTTGCTAGCCAATCAAGCACAGGGATACTGTTGATTTTAAACCAGGTATTGGTACTTTTGGTAGTGTGGACAGGTGCATAAGGTATAAGGTACCATCAAAAATAATTCACCGAAAGTGTACCCAATTTTTTACAAATATCAAATAAGACGTAACTTTTAATATTATATTAAGGAAAAGACAATCTTTTCATAAAAGCAATGGCCAAAAATGACTCACAAGAAATAAAGACACAAAAAAAAATTTTTGTCTGTAAATAACGAGGGGAGGAGGAAAATTCACCCTATTGTTACACTGATATCTCCCTATCTAACTGCAGAGGTTGGCACCCTAAGACCTGCACAGTGGCGCCCCCGCTCGTCGGCAGCTATCCCTCCCTCTCCCTAGAAAAACCCTAACAAGATAGTAGGGTGCAAAGGGTCAAAAGCAAGGTACCATATAATCAAATCCAGATATTGCCCCAGCTCTGATAGAGCATATGGTACGTGTACTATATCAGATAAGGCAGTTACTGGGAGATTTTATATTATTCCCATATCAATATTTTACATTACACAAGGTGTAAATATATGTATGAGTAGAACCCAGCTTATAAGGGTCCTTTCAGTCAAGTCAGAGTGGTACCCCACCTTATAGTATTAGATACAACCATAATAAATAAGGGATCAGACAAAAAAGAACCCTTTCATTTAGGGAACAGACAAAATGTTTATGAGGAGACAAAAAGAAATTAACTCTTGCAATATGGGGACAGACACAGTAACATAATCATATTAGGTACATATCAGATAGTCTGTACTCCACATCCGAAAGGAAGAGATCATATAGGTGAATATGATATTACACACGATCCCAACACAGTAAATACTCAAGATAGGGCTTCAGGAACTAGCATCAAATCACATATTATATGGCTCCAAAAAGTGCTCTTGTGCATTGTTATAAACTAGCACACTACTATTGCACATGTCCATTAATCCAGCCACTATCACCATAATATTCAGTATGTATATACTTGACGTGTTTCCCCGTCTTGCGGCTCATCAAGAGAACATATTGAGATAAAAGGACTTATCTTATCGTGTCAGAGAGATGGCCATCAACAGCATGGGGATAATACCCATCAGCGTGATTAGTGGAGCCGGTGTCCATCATGGCACAGTGGACATGGCACATGGCAAAGTGGACCTACACCAGCAGATGACATGGCTCCCCAAACCAGAGCCGGCGTCAGCACCCTGCGTACATGGACAAGTGCCGGGGCCCTGAGCAGGCGGGGGGGCCCACTCGCCGTCGGGCACCCCGGCGCCTGTTAGCGGATGAGAGCGGTGCCAGTGCCGCCACTGGGCCCCCCTCGCTTGCTCAGGGCCCCGGCAGACGGCACAATACTTACCTCTCCCCGTGCCTCCGCAGCTCCTGGCTCCAGGGGGCGACTGCAGGGCGCCCGCGCTTCCTCTCAGCAGCGCCGCTGGATGACGTCATCATTCAGCGGCCGGCTGTGGCAGAGAGTAAGCGCGGGTGCCAGTGATGCTGCGGGACTGCCTGCGGTGCGGACGCCGGACAGGTTAGATGTGGTGTGTGTGTCAGTGTGTGTGTGTGTGTGTGTCTGCCTGCATGTGTGTATAAACACAAAAAGATTGGAGAAAAACGCCATATACTAATATATAAATATTTATTAATATCAAAAGTCATATATCTCAATAATCATTAGTACAAACATACATAAATGCATAGCTAAATAAGCGGGTTGAAATGGTATGCGAGATGTTAATAGATGTAATTGTGCCTGTAATACTTAGGACAGCAGGGTAAGGTGGACACACAGATCACAGATATATAATCCAATGCTCAATGGCATAATGTGCCCCACTAAATGAACATATTACTACGCAGCAAAAGGATGTTCCCAAAGAGAACATGTATTAAAATAGTTGCAAGTGCGTACAGAGGGAGGGTCCGGATTCCCAAACTCATATCAAATAAATGCTGCTGCCAAGATCAGTAGTAAAACTCACCCATGCTGGCACTAAAATTCAGGAACGCGCCCCGACGCGCGTTTCGCACTGGCTTCTTCGGGGGGCTTGTTGCTACTAAGACGCTCATACCAGCCTGCTAAATATCCACCATTAGATTACGAAAGGACTGACACATGTGGACATCGTGTCCATAAACTTCCGGCGACGTCACCAGGCCGACGCGCTCCACGGGTGCACCCCTATGACGTGGGTGGAGCGCGAACAGACCCAGGGACGCCGCAGGAGGAAACGGAGGCGGGGTCAAACAAAAGACATGCGCAGAGTATCTGAGAGCGGATGAAGACATCGTTAGTAAGGGCAAAATCTGCCCATAAATGCATATACTTTACAGATACCCACGATTATGTTTATTAGAAGGAAATGTCGACTATTGTAAGGAAACCTATCATGGGGAGAAGGTTATAATAATAGCCCATAGATAAAATACCAACGATCAAATTAACCTGGGTTAGCTTTAATCAAATGGGTAACGATGAATCAATACTGCAATATATGGGGACCCAACTAAACATTATTTATCACTAATAGAAAGTATTAATACATAGTGTCGATGTCTATACAAAATATTAACTGATAATATCACAGTGAATTAACGGAATAATATCACACCCTTGTGGTGCTATAATACGACATCACAGACTTAATGCATAAGGGTCCATAGTTTTCATAGCCATTCATTGTAGAAATATAGCGCAATCCCATTCTGAATACAGCGCACAAACGATATAAGAAAATGTGCGTCTTCACCCGTAAAACACGATGCATGTGTAGTCCGAATTCTCCAAAGGGGAGGGAAAAGGAGCAAGCGGTCACAAATCAGACACATTTCATTCCAATATTTCAGTAACTAGATGAAGAAAAGATAATACGCAATAAATATATTATAAAAACCATAATGGAAAATAAAAAATTGAAAATAAAAAATTGAAAAAAAAAAAAATAAAAATTAAAAAATGCGTATTATCTTTTCTTCATCTAGTTACTGAAATATTGGAATGAAATACTTTCTATTAGTGATAAATAATGTTTAGTTGGGTCCCCATATATTGCAGTATTGATTCATCGTTACCCATTTGATTAAAGCTAACCCAGGTTAATTTGATCGTTGGTATTTTATCTATGGGCTATTATTATAACCTTCTCCCCATGATAGGTTTCCTTACAATAGTCGACATTTCCTTCTAATAAACATAATCGTGGGTATCTGTAAAGTATATGCATTTATGGGCAGATTTTGCCCTTACTAACGATGTCTTCATCCGCTCTCAGATACTCTGCGCATGTCTTTTGTTTGACCCCGCCTCCGTTTCCTCCTGCGGCGTCCCTGGGTCTGTTCGCGCTCCACCCACGTCATAGGGGTGCACCCGTGGAGCGCGTCGGCCTGGTGACGTCGCCGTAAGTTTATGGACACGATGTCCACATGTGTCAGTCCTTTCGTAATCTAATGGTGGATATTTAGCAGGCTGGTATGAGCGTCTTAGTAGCAACAAGCCCCCCGAAGAAGCCAGTGCGAAACGCGCGTCGGGGCGCGTTCCTGAATTTTAGTGCCAGCATGGGTGAGTTTTACTACTGATCTTGGCAGCAGCATTTATTTGATATGAGTTTGGGAATCCGGACCCTCCCTCTGTACGCACTTGCAACTATTTTAATACATGTTCTCTTTGGGAACATCCTTTTGCTGCGTAGTAATATGTTCATTTAGTGGGGCACATTATGCCATTGAGCATTGGATTATATATCTGTGATCTGTGTGTCCACCTTACCCTGCTGTCCTAAGTATTACAGGCACAATTACATCTATTAACATCTCGCATACCATTTCAACCCGCTTATTTAGCTATGCATTTATGTATGTTTGTAAAAGCTTATTGAGATATATGACTTTTGATATTAATAAATATTTATATATTAGTATATGGCGTTTTTTCTCTATCTTTTTGTGTTTATGTGTATGAAGTGAGTGCCATAAGGGTTTTTTTGTCCCTTTTTCTCCCCCTCTTCTGTAGTTCCCATTTGGACTACATTGAGCCATGCATATTTGAGCTTTTAGTCTGAGACTATGTTTTCTACTGCATGTGTGTATGTAGTGCTGTGCTTTGTGTGTGTGTATGTGAGAGAGTGCTGCGGTGCTGTCTGTGTGTGGTGCTGTATGTGTGACGGTGGTGGGGGGAGGCAGTGATGGTGGTGAGGAGGCGATGATGATGGGGAGGCGATGATGATGGGGAGGCAATGATGATGATAATGGGGAGGCGATGATGATGATGATAATGGGGAGGCGATGATGATGATGGGGAGGCAATGATGATAATGGAGAGGCAGTGATGATGATGATGGGGAGACAATGATGATGATGGGGAGGCAA
>JARQOD010000002.1:367725210-367847890 GCA_033576555.1 Oophaga sylvatica | reverse complement strand
ATGACAGAATCCAGTTTTTCTTGTCGTTTTTCCAGAAGACCATCAAGCTGTGTTAATACAAAAATGGAAAACATTCATCTAAAGTATTTAGGGCAAAATACAGAAGAATCTTTGTGTATCCCATGTACAAGTCACATTCTGGTCATTTTAGACTACACAGTATAGCAGGGCTGCATAACCGTTTTTGGTCCAAGGGCCACATTGTCATACTGAGGAAATCGAGGGACGCCCTAAAAATTAAAGGGGTATGAACTTCTGTGGCATATAAAAAGTATATAGCATAAATGTCTGATACAAATTCTACTTTCAGGACTCTTACCTCCAAAAATCTGCACTTTAATGGTATGTTCACAGTTTTTTTTTTTTTTTTGAGGATTTAGATCGGTTCTGCTCCTAAATCCACATACAAAACACTTTGAATAAGTTTGACTGATTAAATAAGGAAAAACTCCGTTAAAGCACAAAGTGCTGTTTTTTTTCAAGTTATTTACATGTACTATTACTATTTATTTGTTGTAGGGTCTATGCTCATTTTTTGTTTTTCTTGGATTTGGTCTGAAATGGCCACAGTATGAATGTGTCCCTACACTTTGCACGTATAGCAGCTTATAGTCCAGCTTGGTTTTACTGTAATCTCTTGTATTTTGTATAATCAGGGGGTGTGGCCCCCCTTTCTGAGCCAAGTATCTCATCCGCGTGTCTTCCCATGGATGTGTGTCCTTGTTCACATTGATGTCGTTTGACACATGTTAAAAGGTTTCACTAGAGACCGGTTAGGATAGTCCTGATGGGTACACATTGTCGTGGTGGAATGGCTTTTATGCTTTTTTTTTTTTTAATCAAAATGGAGACTGCTGCAGCTACTCATTTTTGTGTTTTTTTTTTTTTTTTTTCTTCTTGGGTTTTGTCTGTGAAATGACCATTGTATGAATGCAATCTTACACTTTGCACGTATACCAATTTATAGCCCAAGCTCAGTTTTTTTGGCTTTGTTGTTTCAATGTATAATGTAAATATTTTAAAGTAAAGCTAATAGCAAGCTTACTCAGTGTATTAGGGTGAGTTTCCACGGTCAGTAAACGCTGCGTGTTTGGCGCTGTGCGCTGGCGCAGCGCCAAACACGCAGCGTCCAGATGTTACAGCATAGTGGAGGGGATTTCAAGGAATCCCGTCTCCACCATGCGTAACAATACGCAGGTGGCAAACCTGCGTAAACGACATGCGGCGCGTCTTTTCAGACCGCAGCATGTCCTCGCGTATTGCGGCGACGGTGCGTCGCCGCAACAGAATTAACACAGGGCTATGTAGCCCTGCGCTCTTTCCGGAGGTGTTCCGGAGGTGTCCTGAACACCTCCGGAAAGATCGCGCGTCATAAAGGGGGCGGGCTTAGACGGAGCGGAATTTCCGCTCCGTCCAAAGCGCTATGGTTCCGGACCGTGGAACCATAGCCTAACAAGCATTTTTTTGTTGATCTACAATAAACACATCATGAAAAACAGTCTTACCAAGGCTGATCAATGACCAAATGCACTAGCAGGATGCAGCAGGCTCCCATATATAAAGGCTGGAGAAGCAACAGGTGCTTACCACTGATAAAAGCAGCCACCCTATCACAAAAACAGTGATGATGAAGGTGTTAACTGCTTAGTGGGAAAAAAAGCACACAAATGTAAGTTGCTTAAGACATGCTTCTCCAGCCTTTATATATGGGAGCCTGCTGCATCCTGCTAGTGCATTTGGTCATTGATCAGCCTTGGTAAGACTGTTTTTCATGATGTGTTTTTGCTAAAAAGTTTTTAATGTGATTTTTTGGAATTTATGTCTAGTTAGTGACTCGCAATAAAATGGGGACCCTTGACGTTGGGTTGCGAGCTTATCTGCTTTGGCCAAAATAGTAACTAATACCTCATTTGATGCATTTATCATATGCATCATTTTTTGCACTTTTTATCATTTTTTGCAGGGTGCACCCAGGCTTCTTTTTTGAAGGCTTGGTTTATTGTGTTGTGCACATTCAGTGCTGACCAGCCCGCCTTCCATCATAGGCGTTTAAAATAGGCTGTTATCCAGACACTGTGCATGACATTCATGTCTTAAGCAACTTACATTTGTGTGCTTTTTTTCCCACTAAGCAGTTAACACCTTCATCATCACTGTTTTTGTGATAGGGTGGTTGCTTTTATCAGTGGTAAGCACCTGTTGCTTCTCCAGCCTTTATATATGGGAGCCTGCTGCATCCTGCTAGTGCATTTGGTCATTGATCAGCCTTGGTAAGACTGTTTTTCATGATGTGTTTTTGCTAAAAAGTTTTTAATGTGATTTTTGATCTACAATAAAATCTGATTCTAATTCCTTGTAAGGAAAGAAATAAAAGTAACTGTGTGAATAGGCCGTAAAGAGAAGAGGTGATGCGTGCACATGGCTTTCTACAATAGATGTTTTTTTTGCTTACTGCCTAATGTTTCAGAACTCCCATAAACTACAGTGGTGTGAGCCGCAGACATGGAAGACCACGTGTCTGACTCACATACTCCTTTCTGCAGTGCAAAACGGGTGACGAGACCCCATTCTCCAGAGATGTCACACAGGGCACCATTACTACTTGCCAGTCCCTGCTCCTCAGCTGCTGCCGCGACTGTCAGACAAGCATTTAATGCTCAGAATGTACTGCAGGATATGCTCCCAGGGGCAGAGGTAGGCTGGAAAATGTTCACGTTTTGTTGAGAAGTGGTACAGCCCCGTTACGGATATCAAACTCCATGCTATACTAGTGCTCCGGTCCTTCCGCAGGGAAAATAGGAAACTGCATAGGAGGCTTTTTTTCTCCTCTTTTCTGAGCTTGTATTGCAATACTTGGCCCAACATCTGGGTCCCTTGACTTGAACCAATTGCCGGCTGTGTGAAACCTGCCAAAATACACATTCACACGTCCATGTGAATTTTTACATCTGTGAAAAACTGACCATTTTTCATCTGTATGCCATTTGCTTTTAAAAACTGGAGAACTGTTAACTCTTATTTATCCATTAACAGATGAAAATAGGACACGCTCAGAGTCTCATGGACCAGTCCACACTTCATTTAAGCATCCCTATTCCCACACACAGTTAAATATCTGTCACTCAAGAGAATTGAACGGGGATAAGTCACTGGGATTGCGCCTTTCTGATTAGCCTTCCATGCTGCTCGGTCTCTGGTGGCTTTTAACAGGTTTTTCTCTGATATACTACACTGTTTCAGGGAAAATATATGTGGATGAAATCTTGCAGCTAGTGCCCGATACATGTTGTCCATGGTTTAGGCAGCATGTATCAGTTGTCAAGTTCCCTTTATGCAACGTAAATAAAGCTTCAAGATATTTGCTTGCTGATAGCAAATGAAAAGTTTATTTCCGTCAATAGTGCAGTTTATAGGTTTAGGACGTCTAGTCCTTAAAAGGGTACTCTGGGGAGATAAAAATGTTTTGTACTGTCCCTGCACTTAAACAATAAAGATGAGATGCCCAGTGCACTTCTATTATGTTTAGAACACTTGTAATTCTGTGAGACAGGAGCTGCTCCTCACTGGTCCCCCCTCTAGTCTGGGACATTATGCCACTTACCAGTGTTCAGCTCCCCTCTGTGAGTAACAGCCAGCCTGAGAAGAGAGGGAGTGGCCACATCCCCCGTTCTCTACAGAGAAACTGCTATTATCGGGAGACTGGTTGATAGTAACAGCATGGAGCTGCACACTGCTGTAATGTCCCAGACGGGAAGGGTGAGCAATGAGGAGCCGCAGCTTTCACACCAGCCCTCTTAGGTCCGGCTCCAGGTTTTCCTGGGCCCCAAGCGAAAGTCTCAGTGGGGCCCTTTAACACATACGATTCATGATGCACAGATACGGCAAATAAATATAGGTATAGTACAATGCCAAAGATTTCACTTACTTCTTATATTACCTGAGTGATATCTATTGTAAATTCTACAATAGCTCAGGCAAATCTTCGCAGAGCAGAGTGCCTGCGTTGGGGGATTCAAAATTCTTCAGTCACACAATGTGACTGCAGACTATTCATTTTAGACCGGACAGTATGGTGCTCCATACAGTATTACGAGCCCCATTATAATGCTCCATACAGTATTACGGGCCCCATTTTAATGCTCCATACCAAAAAAATAAATTAAATACTTGCCTCTCCCCATTCTCTCGTCTTCTCAGCATCTTTTGACCCTCTGCACAGAAGGCGCGTTGTAGTGACGCCATCGTGACCTCTGCGCTGAGTCGTCAAAGAGCTTAAACGCAGAGGGGAATTGTTGGGAGAGGGAGCATCAGCAGAGGGCTCTTACTCTCATTATTTCCCACTGCACTGACTCACAGGCCCTACAGTGTGCCAGTGTTCTCGACCCCACCCTCCCCCATCTGTCTGGGGCCCACTGCATGGCTACTAGCAGGGAGCAAAACACGCCTCCTCACCTCGGACTGCAGACAGGGAAACATTATCCTGGGGCTGGTGTTGTTGCACATGCTCGCCCCTCACACTGTGCAGCTAAATGCTGTTATCAGCCAGTCTCCTGCTAGCAACAGAGGCTGTGGCCACGCCCACTTTTCTCAGGCTGGCTGTTACTCACAGGGAAGCTGGACACTGGTGTGTAATGTAATATCCCAGATGGGGAAGGGGGGGGGAGCAGTGAGGAGCAGCTCCTGTCATACAGAATCACAAGTTTTCTACAGATAATAGAAGTACACAGGCATCTCTCATCTTTATTGTTTGAGGGCAGAGACAGTACAAAAATGTTTTATCTTCCCAGAGTACCCCTTTAATTTACCGCAATGTATTAATATAAGTGAAAGATTTTGACACAGACGAGGCAAACACTACTACCTGCGGATTCAGCACAAAGTTGTAAAATGTGAATGCAGCCATCCCCATATTCATTCCGTCCTACAAATTATTCTCTTCTACTGACAAAAGAGCACTGTATGACATGGGTATTTATGTTGTTTTTTTCCCCTCTCTAATCTGTTATTTTGCTAATTTCGAATTGAAGATCCCCAGTGCCAATCAACCCCCCACCTAGCTTTACCAGTCCAATTCAAAAAAAAAAAAAAAAAAAAAAGGAGGAAATAACAGGCTTACCAAACTCACATCTGATTTTTTAGGATAGGAGTGGAATAAGACGTCACCTTTATTGCTAAGGACCCTGGTCCAAAGACCACGTCATTAGTTCCATGTTTCACAGATAAAAACTGCAAGCCTCCTCTAACCTGCAGACATTCTTCTGATTAGTAAGTCCAGCGTCATATCACGTATGCGTTACGGCACAATGACATCAAGTCAGAAGAGATGCCAGGAATACTGGGAGGTAGAAGGAGGTTTGCAGGGCTTCTGTCCGGCAGCCATGAAACTACTGACAAGGCTCGCTGGACCAGGGTCCTGAAAGGGGGGAAAAAAACAAAAAAAAAACACACACTTCACTAATCTCTACTATGAATATAAAGGGTGTAGTAAAAAGCAGTCCTCCAGTGTCACAATAGGAATATAAAAAGAGCCAGCTTAAAGGGAACCTGTCACCCTAAAAGAGCCACCTTCAGCAGCACTAAGGCTGCATTCTGTGGAGGTGGCTCTTATGTTTCTGATCCCCAGTAATGCCGAAATATTGACTTTTATAAATAGGTCCCCATACCTGTATTGAGTCCCATAGGTATGGTGTGTCCCCCTGTATCAGTCGCTCATCATCCCCCTGTTGCGTCCCTGCACCGCCTCCTCCTGCGTTGCTGTTGGCGTTACATGCCGGTGGGCGCCTGCGCCGTGCCAACAGTTCTCAGGCATGCACAGTGCGCGCTGCCCAGGAACTGACATCAGTCTATTGCGCCTGCGTGTTTCGGAGGCCTGAGATCCCGCCCTGCAGTGTTGAACTATAAGAACTGTTGGCACAGCGCAGGCGCCCGCATGTAACGCCAACAGCAACACGAGGAGGCGGTGCAGGGACGCAACAGGGGGATGATGAGCAGCTGATACAGGGAGACACACCATACCTATGGGACTCAATACAGGTATGGGGACCTATTTATAAAAGTCAATATTTCGGCATTACTGGGGATGAGAAACATAAGAGCCACCTCCACAAAATGCAGCCTTAGTGCTGCTGAAGGTGGCTTTTAGTTAAAAACACCCTGGGGGGGGGTGGGGAGGGGGTGACAGGTTCCCTTTAACTAGATATAGGAACATGAAAATCTCTAAAATTCCTGAGAAATTAGTGAAATTACTTGACCATTAACCCCTTCATGACCGGAGCTTTTTCTGTTTTTGTTTTTAGCTCCCCTTCTTCCAGAGCCATAACTTTTATATTTTTCCGTCAATATGGACATGTGAGGGCTTGTTTTTTTGCGGGACAAGTTGTACATTTGAACGACACCATTGGTTTTAACATATCGTGTACTGGAAAACGTGAAAAAAATTCAACGTGCGGTGAAATTGCAAAAAAGTGCAATCCCACACTTGTTTTTTGGGTTTTTTTCCACCATGTTCACTAAATGCTAAAACTGATCTGCCATTATGATTCTCCAGTGAGTTCAGAGACACCAAACGTCTAGGTTCTTTTTTACTCGTGTATACTTGTGTATAAGCCGAGTTTTTCAGCACTTTTTTTGTGCTGAAAAGGCCCCCCTCGGCTTATACACGAGCCATTGTCCCAGAAAGCCTGCGGGGGAGGGGGCTTCCAGAAGACATCAATACTCACCCTCCATCGCTGGATCTCTGTCCCTGCATCTCTGTCCCAGCGCTGGAAGCTTCTTCCTGTGTTCAGCAGTCACGTGGTACCGCTCATTAAGGAAATGAATATGCAAGCGTCTCCATTCCCATAGGCATTGAGCGCATATTCATTACCTTAATGAGCAGGGCCACATGATTGCTCAGCACAGGAAGTTCTGCTGGAAGCCGGCACCAACGAGATGCTGCCAGGGCATGCTGGTGGGTGAGTAGGAAAACATAGTTAACCACTCCACATTGGTCAGAGGCTGCTGTGTACTACTCTCCCCTGTTATCCATTGGCCACCTCATACCGATCAGAGACTTCTGTGTGCTATTTTCCCCCGTTATCAACCATTCCACACAGATCAGAGACTGCTGCTGTGTGCTATTCTCCCCTGTTATCAGCCACCTTATACCGATCAGAGGCTGCTGTGTTCTATTCTCCCGCTATCAGCCATTCCACACAGAACAGAGGCTGCTGTGTGCTTAGTCTCCCGTTATCAACCACTCCATACGGCTCAGAGGCTGATGTGTGCTATTCTCCCGTTATCAACCACTCCATACGGCTCAGAGGCTGATGTGTGCTATTCTCCCGTTATCACCACTCCATCCGGCTCAGAGGCTGATGTGTGCTATTCTCCCGTTATCAACCACTCCATACGGCTCAGAGGCTGATGTGTGCTATTCTCCCGTTATCACCACTCCATACGGCTCAGAGGCTGATGTGTGCTATTCTCCCGTTATCAACCACTCCATACGGCTCAGAGGCTGATGTGTGCTATTCTCCCGTTATCAACCACTCCATACGGCTCAGAGGCTGATGTGTGCTATTCTCCCGTTATCAACCACTCCATACGGCTCAGAGGCTGATGTGTGCTATTCTCCCGTTATCACCACTCCATACGGCTCAGAGGCTGATGTGTGCTATTCTCCCGTTATCACCACTCCATACGGCTCAGAGGCTGATGTGTGCTATTCTCCCGTTATCACCACTCCATACGGCTCAGAGGCTGATGTGTGCTATTCTCCCGTTATCACCACTCCATCCGGCTCAGAGGCTGATGTGTGCTATTCTCCCGTTATCAACCACTCCATACGGCTCAGAGTGATGGTGTATTCTCCGTTATCACCATCCATGGCTCGAGGCTGATGTGTGCTATTCTCCGTTATCACCACTCCATACGGCTCAGAGGCTGATGTGTGCTATTCTCCCGTTATCAACCACTCCATACGGCTCAGAGGCTGATGTGTGCTATTCTCCCGTTATCAACCACTCCATACGGCTCAAGGCTGATGTGTGCTATTCTCCCGTTATCACCACTCCATACGGCTCAGAGGCTGATGTGTGCTATTCTCCCGTTATCACCACTCCATACGGCTCAGAGGCTGATGTGTGCTATTCTCCGTTATCAACCACTCCATACGGCTCAGAGGCTGATGTGTGCTATTCTCCCGTTATCAACCACTCCATACGGCTCAGAGGCTGATGTGTGCTATTCTCCCGTTATCAACCACTCCATACGGCTCAGAGGCTGATGTGTGCTATTCTCCGTTATCACCTCATACGGCTCAAGGCTGATGTTGCTTTTCCCGTTATCAACCACTCCATACGGCTCAGAGGCTGATGTGTGCTATTCTCCCGTTTCAACCACTCCATACGTCAGAGGCTGATGTGTGCTATACTCCCGTTATCAACCACTCCATATGGCTCAGAGGCTGATGTGTGCTATTCTCCCGTTATCAACCACTCCATACGGCTCAGAGGCTGATGTGTGCTATTCTCCCGTTATCAACCACTCCATACGGCTCAGAGGCTGATGTGTGCTATACTCCGTTATCAACCACTCCATATGGCTCAGAGGCTGATGTGTGCTATTCTCCCCTTATCACCACTCCATACGCTCAGAGGCTGATGTGTGCTATTCTCACGTTATCAACAACTCCATACCAATCAGAGGCTGCTGTGTGCTAATCTCCCCCGTTATCAGCCACTCATACTGATCAGAGGCTGCTGTGTGCTATGTCCTGTTATCTACCACGGCTGGTCAAGACTCTTCCATGCGGACAGGAAGTCCGCAGGCAGCCGACCCTCACAACCACTGCGATTCCCCATGTGTGGTCTCAGCAGACACATCGGGCTCACACACTCCCGGATATGCAGTTATTGCCATGAGGACAGAACAACAGCGCACTGTGATAAAGATCGGGCGAGGGGCTTCCATGCATACAAGGATGGGAGAGGGAAGCCTTGCATACAAGGACAGCATAGGGGATAAGGAGCCATGCAGACAAGGACAGGGATGAGGGAACAATGCATACTCGGCTTATAATCGAGTCAATAAGCTTACCCAGTTTTCGGTGGCAAAATTAGATGCCTCGGCTTATACTCGAGTATATACAGTATCTAAGTGGTGGTAAAAAAAATTAAAAAAGAAAAAAAAAAAAAAAAAAGTGCCATTTTCCAATGCCCGTAGCGTCTCCATTTTTTGTGATCTCGGGTTGGGTGAGGGCTTATTCTTTGCGTGCCGAGCTAACGTTTTTAATTATACCATTTTGGTGCAGATACGATCTTTTGATTGCCCGTTATTGCTTTTTATTGCAATGTTGTGGCGACCAAAAAAAAAAAAAAACGTAATTCTGGCGTTTTAACTTTTTTCTCGCTACGACGTTTAGCGATCAGGTTAATTTTTTTTATTGATCGGGTGATTCTGAACACGGTGATACCAAATATGTATGTTTGATTTTTTTTTTATTGTTTTATTTTGAATGGGGCGAAAGGGGGGCGATTTGAACTTTTATATTTTTTTACATTTTTAAAAACTTAATTTTTTTTTTTTTACTTTTGGCATGCTTCAATAGTCTCCATGGAGACTAGAAGCTGCCATAACCCGATCGGCTCTTCTACATACAGGCGATGATCAGGTCGCCTGCCTATAGCAGAATTGCTGACTTGCTATGAGCGCCGACCACCGGGTGGCGCTCATAGCAATCCGACAGTGATAACCATAGAGGTCTCCAGGAGACCTCTGGTTGTCATGCGAACCTATCGGTGAACCGCGATCACGTGACAGGGGTCACAAATAGGCGGATTTCCAGCCTGATGGCAGGAAGCGCTAGTTAAATGCCGCTGTCAGAGTTTGACAGCGGCCTTTAATGGGTTAATAGCCCAGGTGGATCACGATTCCACCCACGACTGTTTCGGGCACATGTCAGCTGTTCAAAACAGCTGATATGTGCTGGGAAAGATGTGGGCTCACTGCCGGACCCCACATCAAAGGGAGGGAGTCCAACATCGGCGTAAATGTACGCCAGATGTTGGAAAGGGGTGAAAAAGGAAATAAAAAGAAATTACCATCTCTGCTTGCTTGACAGTGCGAGGAAATCCATCGAGTAGGAATCCCTTTTTACAAGGTGGTGTATCAAGATTCTTTTCAATCAGCTCTACGACCATTTCATCACTGACCTAAAAACAAAGGGAAAAAAAATAAAAAATCATTCTTGATTCCCCTGCATACAGTGATCACTCCATATATTACATATTGCTAATCTCGACATACTTACCAGTTTCCCAGCATCCATTGTGGCCTTCAGGCGTTTACCCAACTCCGAACCTGAAGCCACCATGGCTCTCAACATATCACCTGTAGCAAGGTGACATACACAGTACTTTTCAGCCAGTTTGGGAGCCTGGGAAAATAAAAACATATTCTCATAGGAAACACATTACTATAAACGAGGGTAGTGTGGACCAGGCTATATAACTGTTGCAATAAGACACAACACAAATTTTGCAAGAATGCAAGGAGTTGTAACAGACGTCAAAAGCTGCATATTAAGGATACAAAGAGGGTGGATTATCAGCAAAGTGGATTTTACCAAAACTCATTTCCACACTGTAATGGAAATTGCCATGCAGGACATGTTTTTAAAAATTCAACTGCATTAGCAGATTTCACAGAATTTAATGATTATAATGGAGTTCTCTGATTTCAATTGATAAAATTTGCATATTATACGTGCAAATTTTCCAAACTATTTTCCATGAATTTGCAGAGAAATCAGCTGTGGAATTTGTAGCAGAAGTTTGGCCCCACAGTATATGTGTATACCCTTAGGGCATGTTCACGCAGTTTTCGAACTAACAAGTCCAATATGGTTTTCAACTAAAAGTCACGCCAGAAATTAATGTAGTTTTGACAAGGTTTTCAGATCTGATGTGGTTTGAGGACTATAATGCACCAAAAGCCTGTACTTGGTTTGCACAGTCATTCTGGGCTGACAGTCACTTTAACTGGGCAACTACAGTCACCAGTCATTCTTATTTACGGGTTGATGTCAATCATATAAACATATATTATTGATGTCCAATACACATTTGCATGTACCCGTTATGCAGTTAGTATATTATCCTTGTTATATATAGTTTACCATAAGTACCAATGGGCAGTGCATGCCATCGTATGCCTGTGCAGGAAACCTGCATGTGTACCGCCAACACTAAAGGTAAAAATATAGCCACCATAAACGCATACAGGGCGTCACTTCTAAAATGAGCTGCTTGTAATCCAATTACGATTTAGAAAAATAGCATTTTGCATGCACAGCATGTTCTTGAAGTAAAGTGTTGTACATGGGGTCACTTACAGCAACTGTTTTGTGTTACAGAGGTAAGATTATTGCATGTGCCACCATACTGAAGACTGTCACTCACAGTGGAAATTGCTAAAATATGTCTGCATTCCTTGTAGAAATGTCTCGCATTAATGATAAAGTATACTGCGTACAATAGCATGATCAGCAGTATGTGCAATAACCCGAGAAGGCGAATGACGGTTCAGATTTAATGTCATGTCCTCTAAAAGGTCAAACATTTGACTACAGACCAGACGCACGCACGGCTTACTTGTATCTTTGCCCTGACAAACTTTACCTAGGTAAAGCAAAGGTAACGAGGGAAGAGGACGACAGCAGCCAAGCAGATGGCAGCTCTCACTCTGAGGCACGCTGGAAAATGAAAGGTCTGGACCAGTGTTTCCCAAACTCCAGTCCTCATGGACCCCACGGGTCATGTTTTCAGGATTTCATTTTTATTGCGCAGATGGTGGAAGTATCATCAAGGCATCAGGAATTCTCTCACCTGTGCAACACTATGGAAATCCTGAAGACATGACCCCACGAGGACTGGAGTTTGGGAAACACTGGTCTAGACTGATTGGCCATCCCTTTGCTCTACTTTTCATAAGTCTCCTGACATGTCTTATCTTCTATTGCTTTCTGGTAGGCACCTTCCACTTACTATACCGACCTCATTTATGATAATTTTCAGTTGGGTCAATTCATTCTGTTCATAGGAAATCCAGGAAAGCTCCACTGCCTTCTGGTAACCCCCAGGTTCCTGGTCCCTTCAATGTAACTGACATCGGAGCAGATGTCAGTCATGTACTTGTAGTGATGACATGAATACCGCACATCAGAGGCAAAATCAAGGGCTAAAAGATTCTGCGGGCATCGGAGGCTGAGGCACTGATGAAGCTTATGCTAGCCTTATAACTATAATTGGGGAAAAAGATTGGACCACAGCCAAGCTTGGGGTATGCTGCCACAGGAGCACTGGGATAAGCAATTGCCAACCTGGTGTGCCTAAAGAGGACGTGTCACTTGCCATAAATAAGCAATTTCATAATCTGGTGTAAATGTTGCATTTCTCCAGAATCTGACATTTTTGTTCCTGCACCTCTCCATTCCTGAGATATGGCCCCTCGTCCTTCTCGGGTGTGTAAATCTAGCCTTGTTAGCCAAGCCATTTTGGCCGATGTGAGATACAGCCATCACCTTTCAGGGCTGATATACAGAATTCTATAATGATGTGGATAAGCACCCAACCCGACCTGAAAGATAAGAAAAATAAATTATACTCACCTGGGGGCGGTCCGGTCCAAGGGGTGTCGCAGGTCTTGGTCCGGCACCTCCCATCTTCTTGCCATGCCGTCCTCCTTCTTGCTTTGTGTGTGCCCGTTGAGGGCAGAGCAAAGTACTGCAGTGTGCAGGTGACAGGAAAGGTCAAAGAGCCCCGATGCCTGAGCACTGCAGTACTTTGCTCTGCCCTCAAGGGGGCAGCAGAGAAGTACGAATGCACAGGAGCGCGATGCCGAGGAGTCTGTGTGGATGATGCAGGGATCCGTCATCTACACGAACCAAGAAGGAGGACGGCATCACAAGAAGAAGGGAGGTGCCGGATCAAGACCAGTGACACCCCTTGGACCGGACTGCCCCACAGGTGAGTATAATATAAGTTATTTTTCTTCTCTCACAGGTCGGGTTGGGGGCTATAAAATGCTGTATATCAGCCCTGAAAGGTGATGGCCGTATCTCATATCGGCCAAACCTGGTGACAGGTTCCCTTTAAAGTGTTATACTAAGTAGCAGTCATCACCGAACCTCTGGTTAGGTGATAAAAATTAAATTGGTAGATGCCAGTTGCTGGGACTCCTACTGATTACAGTGACAGGGGTGTGGGGAGGACCCAGCAAGGCCACAGATAGAAAATCTTTAAAGGGGATATCCGGGACTAAAAAAAAAAATAAATAAATAAAAAAAATAAAAGGAGCATGTAGTTGCTAACAGAAGCAACTACCTGCCTGTTGCACCCACCATTGGTCATTGATCACTCCTGCCAGAGATTCAACTACTCCCTGTCAACAGAGCAGCAGTTTCTCTTCCAGTTAACAGAGCAGGACTACTGACATCATGCTGATTGACAGCCGGCTTCCCCCAATAGGAAGCGTACAGCCGGCTGTTGATCAGCATGACACCAGTAGTCCCGCTCTGTCAACAGGAAGAAAAACTGCTGATCTTTTGAAAGGGAACAGCTGAATCTCTGGCAGGAGAGGTCAATGACTGGCGCTGGGTACAACAGGCAGGAAGTTGCCTTTGTTACAACTACATGCTTTTTTTTTTTTTTAAAGTCCTGGATTTCCTCTTTAAATGGAGTGGTGATGTGTGCTACTGTTCCATTAATACAGGGTTCGACAAACCCGGGCGCCAGTGAGGCGCCTAGAAAATCATGCCTGGCGCCCGGGTTTGTCGGGGCCCTGAGCAGGCGGGGTGGGCCCCCTCGCCGTTGGGCACCCCGGCGCCCGTTAGCGGAGGAGAGCGGTGTCAGCGCCGCCACCCGCCCCCGCCTGCTCAGGGCCCCAGGAGCAGCTGGCACAATACTTACCTCTCCCGTGCCTCCGCTGCCGCAGCTCCAGGGGGCGCCGGCGCTTCCTCTCACAGCACGCCGGGACGCCCTCAGGGAGATGGAGTGGTGTCGTCTGTGTGCATCAGGTGTGTGTGTGTGAGAGAGTGTTGTTGTATGTGTGGTGGTGGGGGCTTGTCATGGGGAGGCATGTGCATGGAGGCATTGATGCGATGGAGCTTTTGCGATGGGAGATGATGAGTGGAGGATTGATGAGTGGAGCTTGATGATGGAGCTGATGACGATGGGAGCTGATGACGATGGGAGCATGATGGGGGGAGGGCATGTGATGGGCGATGGGGAGGCATATGATGACGATGGGGAGGCATTGATCGAGGAGCGATGAGGGAGGCATTGATGACTGGGAGCATGATGACGATGGGAGGCATTGATGGATGGACATGATGAATGGGGAGGCATTGATGACTGATGGTGGGAGGCATTGATGACGATGGGGAGGCATTGATGACGATGGAGGAGGCATATGATGACGATGGGAGCATGGGATGGGCATTGATGACGATGGGGATTGTGACATTGATGACGGGGATTGATGCGAGGGAGGCATTGATGACGATGGGGAGGCATTGATGACGATGGGGAGGCATGAAGTAGTTGATGACGATGGGGAGGCATTATGAGATGGGGCTGATCGATGGGAGGCTACATGATTGTTGAGCTGAGCGAGAGGCATATAATAGATGATCGATGGGGAGGCTGACATGGAGCATTGATGATGGGGAGGCCTTATGCAGATTGATGATGTGGGAGGCGGCATGATGATGAGGTGAGGTGGAGCAATGCATAATAGAGATGGAGAGGCGGGTGATGATGAAATGAAAAAAAAAATCTGGCTCCTAAATTTTTTGGCTGGCTCCTAGATTCTGAACAACTTTGTCGACCCCTGCATTAATACTCCGCTATTTACGGCATGTACATATGTTGACTTCTATGCACCAGTGTACCCACATTGTTAAAGTAGAAGATGAAAGCAGTGATTTTCCAGAAGCATCTTTGACAATTTTTTTAAATTTCAGAGACATGAATGGTCACGTCACTTTTAGTTGCTTCACGGCTTTTGAGGTCTGAAACGTTTAATAGATATTACAGAAGACTGAACATGTGAGCAGCAAGTTGTTTTGACACTGCAGTGCATATGTTCATTATTTTTTTGCCCCTTTTCAGGCAGGTTCCAGGCAAAATGCACTTGAAAAAGATGTTTGCATATACCTTTAAAGGAAATCTGTCACCCTTGTGAGATTTTGAGTTAATAATATGGGCATACAGGTTGTATACAGGTGAAATTAGTAATACCGGTAGCCTGGATGTGACATTAAGTAAAAATTATCTTTTATATCTTCAGTCTTCCAGGCTATGGGCCGGAGTCTGCCCAGAAGATAAGACTACCTCCGGTCTTCATTATACTAGATTTCTCCTCCTCTTCAGACGTCCCTCTGATGTCATGTGCGAGGCCAGAAATCCTATGCCTGCCGTCTTCCCTCTGCACTATTTCCCCCTTCTATGAGCACTGTCTTCAATTTTGATGTGCTCAGGCCCCAGAGAGTCACTGTAACTTCCAGTCCTAATAATCTCTGGTGCACAGTAAGGTGAATTTCCCACGGTGAAGAGAAGAGATGGCAGGCATAATACGCAGGATTTCCAGCAGATGCACATGATGTCAAAGGGACGTCTGAGAGAGGGAGAAGAAGCCTGTATAATGAAGACCGGCGGCAGGATCATCTTTCGGGTAGACTACACCCCATAGCCTGAAAGATTGAAGCTATAAAAGATGATTTTACTGAACAAGGCATCATCAAGGAGGCATACAGGTATGACTAATTTCAGCTGTATACAACCTGTATGCCCAAACCTCAAAAGGGTGAAAGATTCCCTTTAAACGGAGTTTATTAGTAGCTTCAACACTCCTAAGTTGTTGAATAAAATGATATAAGATATCGGATTACAGATATCAAAGTTTAAGAAATCCACATTTTTCTTATATGTAAATGAGCTGTTAAGATCTATAGGCTGGACACAGATGTGAATGAGAATCTGCTTCCTAAGTTTAAATTAAGTTGATAGTTAAGAACATGAACCATGTAATGACTGACTCCTAGGTATGATATCACCGCAGAGCTGTGTGTGATTGAGAGCAAGCACAGTACACCAGAGCTAGGAGTACAGCAAAAATGAAATTTGTCTCCTTAAAAAAAAAAAAAAAAGCATTTGCAGTCCTCAGTGCTTAACTTCCATATCATAGGTAGCTAGTGTAGGGGAAGGGCAGAGCTCACAGCTCAGCTGTTTGTAACAAGACAAGGTTCAACTCTGCTGTACTGTGTGGGTTACAATCAGGGGCAGCTCTGCAGCAGATCCGCCAGCACTATGAGAAAAAAAATTGCTGCTGCAAATGTGAACTTTGTCACATTACAAACGTCTGCTGTCCTTTGTTAGTTCTGATCTCACTTCAGAGAGGAGTGTGATTATAAGAGCAGAAATTACATATCATAATGGCAAGTGCTGTAGACAGATTTTCAGAGATCTATGCCCCGCCCATAGCTCTGAACAGCTTGTGGATTTCTCTGGAATAAGACACTGGCAGCTTTCTCAGAGAGCGCTCCTGTGTGTGGGAGTGTCAGCTGAAGCATTATTCCACTCACAGCAATCTAGTGTGTATTGCCAGCTTAAAGGGAACCAGTCACATGAAAAACTGCCATTAAAGGTGTTGTCCACTACTAGAACAATCCCTTCTCGATCTAAATATTTGGTCCCAATAAAATTAAAAAAAAAAA
Source organism: Oophaga sylvatica (assembly GCA_033576555.1). Classification (NCBI taxonomy): domain Eukaryota; kingdom Metazoa; phylum Chordata; class Amphibia; order Anura; family Dendrobatidae; genus Oophaga; species Oophaga sylvatica. Next base: position 367,831,134 of record JARQOD010000002.1, on the reverse strand, counting down.
AAAAAAAAGCTTATACTCACCTCCCATGCCAACACTCGCGGTCCTGGGGCTTTCAAGCTGTTGCTCCGTCTCTGCCTTCGGACAAATTGAACATGAAGAAATCCGGGCTGCAGCTGATCTGACTTCCTCTTCAAGTTCAATTTGACAGAAGGCGGAGTGACGCCAGTGCTGATTGTGCTCCGGCCACCATGCATCATTCAACCGCACAAGAGCCCCGGGACTGCGAGTACCAACACAGCAGGAACAGCGCCGGCACTGGAGGCGAGTATAGGTCTAATTATTTTAATGCGTCAAACATTTAGGGTATGTTTCCACGAACCGGATTACATCTGGATTGGACGCTGCGTACAGCCGCAGTGTCCAGATGTAACAGCATAGTGGAGGGGATTTTATGAAATCCCATGTCCACTAAGCGTGCTAATATGCATCCGGCGGCCCTGCGTTTCTGGACGTGGCGCGTCATTTTAGACCGCAGCATGTCTGTTTACCTTGTGGCGACGCTCTGTCTCTGCAAGATAAATAACACAGTCTATGTATAGGATGAGGTGATTCCACATGTGTTCAATAAACACATGTGGTATCACCGCGCGTACAAAAGGGGCAGCGCCTTGGGCGGAGCAGGGTATCCGCTGCGTCCAAAACGGCGACAATACAGCCCGTGGAGACGTACCCTTAGATCGAGAAGGGTTTGTCCAAGTAGTGGACAACCCCTTTAACCAGCAGATTAATAGCATTCTGAACCTTAGGCTGACACTGCCAGGAGGAAATGAACTTTATTCCCCCGATAGCGTTCGAGTCACAGCTCTACCTGCACTGACTGACAGCAGCTCAGCACTGGGCGCCTGACAATCAGTGTCGGGGGCACGGTTACAGACGCCACTCTTCATAATGTGAACGGTGACTAAACCGGCGCCGCTCATGTGAAGAATAAAGGTAGAACCCCGCTGTCAGGAGGAAATGAACTTTATTCCCCCCGATAGCGTTCGAGTCACAGCTCTACCTGCACTGACTGACAGCAGCTCAGCACTGGGCGGCTGACAATCAGTGTCGGAGGGCACGGTTACAGACGCCGCTCTTCATACTGTGAGCGGTGACTAAACCAGCGCCGCTCCTGTGATGAATAAAGGTAGAACCCCGCTGTCAGGAGGAAATGAACTTTATTCCCCGATAGCGTTCAAGTCACAGCTCTACCTGCACTGACTGACAGCAGCTCAGCACTGGGCGGCTGACAATCAGTGTCGGAGGGCACGGTTACAGACGCCGCTCTTCATACTGTGAGGGGTGACTAAACCCGCGCCGCTCCTGTGAAGAATAAAGATAGAACCCCACTGTCAGGAGGAAATGAACTTTATTTCCCCCGATAGCGTTCGAGTCACAGCTCTACCTGCACTGACTGACAGCAGCTCAGCACTGGGCGGCTGACAATCAGTGTCGGAGGGCACGGTTACAGACGCCGCTCTTCATACTGTGAGCGGTGACTAAACCAGCGCCGCTCCTGTGAAGAATAAAGGTAGAACCCGCTGTCAGGAGGAAATGAACTTTATTCCCCGATAGCGTTCGAGTCACAGCTCTACCTGCACTGACTGACAGCAGCTCAGCACTGGGCGGCTGACAATCAGTGTCGGGGGCACGGTTACAGACGCCACTCTTCATACTGTGAGCGGTAACTAAACCCGCGTCGCTCCTGTGAAGAATAAAGATAGAACCCCGCTGTCAGGAGGAAATGAACTTTATTTCCCGATAGCGTTCAAGTCACAGCTCTACCTGCACTGACTGACAGCAGCTCAGCACTGGGCGGCTGACAATCAGTGTCGGAGGGCACGGTTACAGACGCCGCTCTTCATACTGTGAGGGGTGACTAAACCCGCGTCGCTCCTGTGAAGAATAAAGATAGAACCCCGCTGTCAGGAGGAAATGAACTTTATTCCCCGATAGCGTTCCAGTCACAGCTCTACCTGCACTGACTGACAGCAGCTCAGCACTGGTCGGCTGACAATCAGTGTCGGAGGGCACGGTTACAGACGCCGCTCTTCATACTGTGAGCGGTGACTAAACCCGCGCCGCTCCTGTGAAGAATAAAGATAGAACCCCGCTGTCAGGAGGAAAAGGAACTTTATTTCCCCCGATAGCGTTCGAGTCACAGCTCTACCTGCACTGACTGACAGCAGCTCGGCACTGGGCAGCTGACAATCAGTGTCGGGGGCACGGTTACAGATGCCGCTCTTCATACTGTGAGCGGTGACTAAACCTGCGCCGCTCCTGTGAAGAATAAAGGTAGAACCCCGCTGTCAGGAGAAAATGAACTTTATTCCCCCGATAGCGTTCGAGTCACAGCTCTACCTGCACTGACTGACAGCAGCTCAGCACTGGCGGCTGACAATCAGTGTCGGGGGCACGGTTACAGACGCCGCTCTTTATACTGTGAGCGGAGACTAAACCCGCGCCGCTCCTGTGAAGAATAAAGGTAGAACCCCGCTGTCAGGAGGAAAAGGAACTTTATTTCCCCCGATAGCGTTCGAGTCACAGCTCTACCTGCACTGACTGACAGCAGCTCAGCACTGGGCAGCTGACAATCAGTGTCGGGGGCACGGTTACAGACGCCGCTCTTCATACTGTGAGCGGTGACTAAACCCGCGCCGCTCCTGTGATGAATAAAGGTAGAACCCCGCTGTCAGGAGAAAATGAACTTTATTCCCCCGATAGCGTTTGAGTCACAGCTCTACCTGCACTGACTGACAGCAGCTCAGCACTGGGCAGCTGACAATCAGTGTCGGGGGCACGGTTACAGACGCCACTCTTCATACTGTGAGGGGTGACTAAACCCGCGCCGCTCCTGTGAAGAATAAAGATAGAACCCCACTGTCAGGAGGAAATGAACTTTATTTCCCCCGATAGCGTTCGAGTCACAGCTCTACCTGCACTGACTGACAGCAGCTCAGCACTGGGCGGCTGACAATCAGTGTCGGAGGGCACGGTTACAGACGCCGCTCTTCATACTGTGAGCGGTGACTAAACCAGCGCCGCTCCTGTGAAGAATAAAGGTAGAACCCCGCTGTCAGGAGGAAATGAACTTTATTCCCCCGATAGCGTTCGAGTCACAGCTCTACCTGCACTGACTGACAGCAGCTCAGCACTGGGCGGCTGACAATCAGTGTCGGGGGCACGGTTACAGACGCCACTCTTCATACTGTGAGCGGTAACTAAACCCGCGTCGCTCCTGTGAAGAATAAAGATAGAACCCCGCTGTCAGGAGGAAATGAACTTTATTTCCCGATAGCGTTCAAGTCACAGCTCTACTGCACTGACTGACAGCAGCTCAGCACTGGGCGCCTGACAATCAGTGTCGGAGGGCACGGTTACAGACGCCGCTCTTCATACTGTGAGGGGTGACTAAACCGCGTCGCTCCTGTGAAGAATAAAGATAGAACCCCGCTGTCAGGAGGAAATGAACTTTATTCCCCGATAGCGTTCCAGTCACAGCTCTACCTGCACTGACTGACAGCAGCTCAGCACTGGTCGGCTGACAATCAGTGTCGGAGGGCACGGTTACAGACGCCGCTCTTCATACTGTGAGCGGTGACTAAACCCGCGCCGCTCCTGTGAAGAATAAAGATAGAACCCCGCTGTCAGGAGGAAAAGGAACTTTATTTCCCCCGATAGCGTTCGAGTCACAGCTCTAACCTGCACTGACTGACGCAGCTCGGCACTGGGCAGCTGACAATCAGTGTCGGGGGCACGGTTACAGATGCCGCTCTTCATACTGTGAGCGGTGACTAAACCTGCGCCGCTCCTGTGAAGAATAAAGGTAGAACCCGCTGTCAGGAGAAAATGAACTTTATTCCCCCGATAGCGTTCGAGTCACAGCTCTACCTGCACTGACTGACAGCAGCTCAGCACTGGGCGGCTGACAATCAGTGTCGGGGGCACGGTTACAGACGCCGCTCTTTATACTGTGAGCGGAGACTAAACCCGCGCCGCTCCTGTGAAGAATAAAGGTAGAACCCCGCTGTCAGGAGGAAAAGGAACTTTATTTCCCCGATAGCGTTCGAGTCACAGCTCTACCTGCACTGACTGACAGCAGCTCAGCACTGGGCAGCTGACAATCAGTGTCGGGGGCACGGTTACAGACGCCGCTCTTCATACTGTGAGCGGTGACTAAACCCGCGCCGCTCCTGTGATGAATAAAGGTAGAACCCCGCTGTCAGGAGAAAATGAACTTTATTCCCCCCGATAGCGTTTGAGTCACAGCTCTACCTGCACTGACTGACAGCAGCTCAGCACTGGGCAGCTGACAATCAGTGTCGGGGGCACGGTTACAGACGCCACTCTTCATACTGTGAGCGGTGACTAAACCCGCGCCGCTCCTGTGAAGAATAAAGGTAGAACCCCGCTGTCAGGAGGGAATTCAGTGCCAGTGCCGGGCAGGTTCAGAGCGCTATCAACCTGTGGATTAACCCCATGTCTGCCGGTTAACAGCGAGAGTTCACATGACCGCTGCCCTTGAAGGCGCAGTGTTTTTCCACCTACAGGAGCTGTGGGGAGGCTTCCAGCCGCCTGTACTAACGTACCCCATCATAGTGCACAGTATAGAGGCGGCCAGACACCTACAGCCGCCGCCTCACTGCTCTGTGACAACCTGCAGTCCCCTCACAGGCAGGTGACACCTAATCAGCAGCCACGTCAGGACATGGTATCTGGGCTGTGGAATTGTTACTTAGGCAGTTCCCACTGGGTCACGCGTGAACAGCAACTCCAGTGCGAGGAGACCGCTAGAAGTCTCCTAATGACAGGGTGAGACATCAGCACTACAGTGTAACGTGTCACCGCAGGGGACGCTCTCCCAGAAGTAGCACTTCATTGACTACAATAGTGACACACGTGGCTTCCTGCCATCCAATCACAAGTGCACACGTCACAGAACGCAGGCTCTAGCGTCCAGCAGACTAGGTGTGAGGTAGAGGACAGCACGGTAAAGTGTCCTCGCGGCTCCGCTAGCTCCTTACCTGCGTGCCCTTCCCCGCTCCCGGCGGCCCCAGTAAGATGGCTCTGATCCCGTCCATTACAGAGCTCCGCTCCGTGCCTTCCCTGGGAGCCATGTTTCATGCAACAGAGCCGATAATCCTCTAGCTTACAACTGACACTAAAGTGCGGCACACCCACTCACACCTGATTGGCTGCGCCGTGTAGGCGGTTCCTGTAGTGGCGTGTCTATAGGCTACTGTCGTTGTCCATCATGGGCCATATTTAGCCAGTACGGCGGCTATTGGAGGGTATTCAGGTGATGGGTTGTGCTGAGAAGGCGGGAAGCGGAAGGTCATGAAGAGTGCTGGTAGGTGCAGAACACGTGTGGCCAGTAGGGGGCGTGGCGGTGACTGCACAGCTCTATTGGCTTTTCCAATCCTTATTAGTCTGGCGATCTATAAGTGTGCGGATGTCACGTGTGTCCGCGAGCGGAGGTCAGAGATTGTGGGCCATCTAGTCACCTGACACACGCATAACTTATGGTCAGAAAGGGGCTGTCCAGGACTGGAGGAATTATGATCAAACCCCACATTATCCTTCTGCTGCTGTTTTGTGGGTTTTTCAGTAGCGACGACGTGCAGTACATGCCTATGTCACTTTTAAATGACAATTTATTTTTCTATACGATATGCTGATAAATGGGGGAAAAAGTAATCTAAAGGGAAATTGTGAAAGATGCCTCTGTTCACCATTGTGGTTTTTTTCTTTCACACCATTCATCCTACAGTGAAAATGAGCTTTTACAGGTAACCTGACAGCTGATATACACAGCTCAAAAAAATAAAGGGAACACTCAAATAACTAGATCTAAATGAATGAAATATTCTCATTGAATACTTTGTTGTGTACAAAGTTCAATGTGCTGTCAACATAATCACACAAAAATCATCAATTTAAATAAAAATTTTCAACCAATGGAGGCCTGGATTTGGAGTCACCCACAAAATTAAAGTGGAAACAAGTCAAAATGATGCTCAGTAGTGTGTGTGGCCTCCACGTGCCTGTATGACCTCCCTACAATGCCTGGGCATGCTCCTGATGAGGCGGCGGATGGTCTCCTAAGGGATCTCCTCCCAGAGCTGGACTAAAGCATCCGCCAACTCCTGGACAGTCTGTGGTGCAACGTGACATTGGATGGAGTGAGACATGCTGTCCCAGATGTGCTCAATCGGATTCAGGTCTGGGGAACGGGCTAGCCAGTCCATAGCTTCAATGCCTTCATCTTGCAGGTACTGCTGACACACTCCAGCCACATGAGGTATGACATTGTCCTGCATTAGGAGGAACCCAGGGCCAACTGCACCAGCATATGGTCTCACAAGGGGTCTGAGGATCTCATCTCGATACCCAAAGGCAGTCAGGCTACCTCTGGCGAGCACATGGAGGGCTGTGTGGCCTTCCAAAGAAATGCCACCCCACACCATTACTGACCCTCTGCTAAACCGGTCATGCTGAAGGATGTTACAGGCAGCAGGTTCACATTCAGCACATGTGACAGAGTCTGGAGACGCCATGGAGAGCGACCTGCTGCCTGCAACATCCTTCAGTATGGGAACTGGATAGGTCCCCCAGATCTTCCAAACCACCAGCATGTGCACCTCAGAAACCGTCCAACACATAGTGGCAGGATCCAAATTGCAAGCAGGAACAGCGTATACCAAACACCACAACCAAGCAGCGGGAATTGTATACAGGAACATCTGCACAGCATATGGGCTAATTCCTCCTAAGAAAGTGGTGGAGAATGAAAGGGCAAAAATCCTGTGGGACTTCAAGATCCAGACGGATAAGCAGGTGTTGTTCAACCAACCAAGATCCTACGCAGAACCCTCAAACTCCCGGGCCTCTGATAGAGGACCCGAGAATGAGAAAGGACAAAAAATACCACCCCCCATTGGGGGGGAGAAGGAAATATATATATATATATATATATATATATATATATATATTTTATATATATATATATATCATATATATATATATATATATATATACAGCTCTGGCAAAAATTAAGAAACCACTGCACCGTTTTATAAAAATCAGCTTCTCTACATGCCATTCCATTCCAGTGTCAGTTGAATTCCAGAGTACACCTCATTCTACTTAATGTGCTTCTGATTAGGTGATCACCTGAACCAAATCTTATTTAACGAAGGGAAGTATAAAACACACTGCTGTGGTGTTCACAGTCCTCTTGAAATAGGACAAGCTTGATGGCAAAACAAGTGCTAGTAATATCCCAAAAGTAATAGGAATGAAAAAATAACGTTTAACCATGCCAAAGGAGTTGAAAAGAAAAGTCTTCAGTGAGGAAAACAAGGGCTTAATTCTGGCTTTACTAACAGAGGGATACAGTGGGCGCCTCCATCCTTAAAATTTTTAAGATGGTAGTCCATTATAACAAGGTCAAGCAGCAGACATTGGGGACAACATAGCTACTGACCGGCAGAGGACGAAAACAACTCTCCACTGATCGGGATGACCGTCATCTTATTCGAATGTGACTCAGCAACCACAGGATGACATCAAGTGACCTACAAAAGGAATGGCAGCTGGGGTGAAATGCATGGCAAAAACAGTTCATAACAAGCTCCTAGAAGCAGGGCTCAAGTCATGTAAAGCTAGAAAATAGCCTTTCATCAATGAGAAGCAAAGGAGAGCCAGGCTGAAGTTTGCCAAAGACCATAAGGATTGGACCATAGAGGACTGGAGTAAGGTTATCTTCTCTGATGAGTCTAATTTTCAGCTTTGCCCAACACCTGGTCGTCTAATGGTTAGACGGAGACCTGGAGAGGCGTACAAGCCACAGTGCCTTGCACCCACTGTGAAATTTGGTGGAGGATTGGTGATGATCAGGGATGCTTCAGCAAGGCTGGAATTGAGCAGGTTAATCTTTGCGAAGGACGTATGAAGCAAGCCACATACAAGGTTATCCTGGAAAAACAGTCGATTCCATCTGCTCAGGCAATGTTCTCCAACTTTGAGGACTGGTTTTTCCAGCACGACAATGCGCCATGCCACACAGCTAGGTCAATCAATCAATGTGTGGATGAAGGACCACCACATCATGCCCTGTCATGGGCAGCCCAATCTCCAGACCTGAACCCCATTGAAAACCTCTGCAATGTAATCAAGAGGAATATGGATAGTCACAAGTCATCAAAAAAAGAAGAACTGCTTAAATTTTTGTACCAGGAGTGGCATAAGGTCACCCAAAAGCAGTGTGAAAGACTGGTGGCAAGCATGCCAAGACGCATGAAAGTTCAGAAATATTGATTTCTGAACTCTTCCTGAGTTAAAACATTAGTATTGTTGTTTCTAAATGATTATGAACTTGTTTTCTTAGCGTTATTTGAGGTCTGCAAGCACTATATTTTTTTTGTTATTTTGACCACTTCTCTTTTTCTGAAAATAAATACAAAATTTATTGCTTGGAAGTTCAGAGACATGTTGTCAATAGTTTATAGAATAAAAGAGAGATTTACATTTTACTCTAAAATATACCTATAAAGAGAAAAATTAGACAAACTGAAAATTTTGCAGAGGTCTCTCAATTTTTGCCAGAGCTGTATATATATATTGTAGGGATGTGGTCTCGCTTGTGTGCGACCGGAGGTAAGCAGGAGGGCGACTCTTCTTGGTTCTTTAAGCAAGTTTATTAAGACTTCATAAACTTGCAGTCAAACAGAAAACAAAACAGCCTTCTCTGGCACAAAGTAACAAAAAACAGCTATAACGTCCTGGTACTCTAACTGAGTAGTCTCTTCAGCACACACACTGGAGGTCTCCTCAGAACTCCCACACTGGAAGTTTCCACGCCTCCAGCCACTCACACCTGTGGTCAGCATTAGGCTCATTTATATATACCAGACATTCAGCTAACATAGAGCACATGACAGGTCACATGGCAGTGACCTCATCACAGGTCCTCAAACCACATACAAAGGTATAGTGAAGTCTTACTATCGCTACATACCTCCCCCCTCTGCCTAAAGCCGTAGGCTTGGCACATTTCATTCACCGACTAGAAACTCTTTTCAGTCGTCTCCACAATTAACTGGTCTGTCACAGTTTGGCTTAGGTCACTGAGTCCTGAGCTAATTGAGGTGTCACTGCCTCTACCTCTCATTTCAGGCCATCTATGTCCTGTCTTAGTTCCACTTCGATGACTTTCACTCTGAAGCAAACTTCTGCGCCTCTCTATATTACGGGTTGAAGGTGGCTGCCTGTTTTCCCCCAACTCTTGCAGCTGTCTGTTGATCTGCTCCTCCTCAATTCTAAGCTGCTCTATTCTTCCCTGGTGCACCTCCAGGAGCATCCGGATTTTCCCAAGGTTTTCCACCAACCTCCTCCGACTTGGAGGTTTTCTTGTTGACTCCCGACGTCTCTGCTTCTCGCGGAGGCATTGTAGTGGCATATCTCTTAGGTCAGCCTCCAGCTTCATTGTGACTTCCCGGGTGTGGCCATCTGGGTGGCGGTTCCCTTGCTGACTTTCTTCCTCCGTTGAGGCCCCGTCTTTGGTTAGCCTCTCCAGTTCACTCTCCTCCCGTACGCTCGGACCAGGAGAGCGCAACCGTTCGGTTTCCCGGACTGTCGTGGATTTCCTGAGCTGGGCATTAGCTTCCTTCTCTATTTGGAGTTCTTTGAGAATTTTCTCTTGCTCCTCTGCCCAGCAGCGGTGCTCATCCTCTCTCCGTAGAAGTTCCTGGTGATGCTTCTCCTGGGCCTCTCTGAGCATCTCCATATCTTTCAGTAGGATTTTGTTCGCCGTCTGGCACGCTGACAGTTGACCTTGGACTTTAGAGGCTTCCTTCTCCAGGTCCTCCACTCGTTGCTCAATCCCTTGTCTCCGTATCCTTTCTCGCCCGACTGTCTCTTTAAGCAGCTCCATCTCATGGACTTGCTCTCTTTTATCCAGTACATGTGGCACCATTTTTTCCCCCTTATTTCTCTTCTTAAAGCGTATAGGCTGTCTGGCCTTCCTGCAGCCCTTGCGGTGAGGAGGAGATCTGCTACTTGTACCCGACTCTACCTTGCTGCACTCGCTTTCACTTGCGGTTAAGTTACAGTCTGCATATGAGTCATTCCCACTCCCCCTGTCATCTTGGAACAGCAAGTCCCCACTTAACCAGGTGTCGGCCCCTATTCCTGGAGCTACCCAGTTTTCTGCGGTCCCATATTTAGTCACCCCAAAGTCCTCTCTTTGGTCTGAGCCACACTTTCTTACGGCCACCAGGCACTGGGTATCTTTGACTTTAGGGGTGGCTACCTCTGTTTTACCCACCACCCTATCAGCAACCACTACAGCCTCCTGCAGGAATGGGCTTCTCTTAGGTCATTCTGGTTCCCTTCTGAGCAATCAGCCAGTGCTTCGTCCCACACCTCCCAAAACCGTTTACAATCCTGGCCTATTATTATAAGATAGGGTAAGTCTGGGACTACAGGGACATCAAAGGGAAGAAATAATAGTGGACGTTTCAATAATTACCCTGGATACCGGATACTCCCTAGTGACCCATGAACACAAGGGAATCAGATAGACAGGGAGTGTGTCGCTCAGCAGAGTCACCTGGCTTCCTGAGTCTAGAAGTCCACTCACACACTCTCCATTTACTATTAGAGAACAGTTCAGTGCCCCCCGGTCAGATGTAAAGTCAGTACACCATTCGCGACATACGCTGTTCAAACCCTGAACCCGGCAACAGTTCCTCGGCTCATCCGCTGCCCCCTCTTTTCTCCTCATCGACTCAGTTTGGGACTCCGCCCTTTCTGAGTGTGGCAGTAGTTTATTAGGGTTTACTGGTTCCACATTCTCGCTAGGGACCTCAGAACCCTTTCTCCACAGATCCCAAAACAGACAGAAATCTCGGCCTATAATTATAGGACGCACCAAGTCCGAACGACGCCTACTTCATGGGACTCAGTGCCATGCGTTGTTTCAATGTCCACTCTGGCCATAGGGTAGTCCTTTACATCACCATGTATGCATTGAACACCAACTTTTTTCCCTGGTAATATGTTGAGAGGAAAAGTGGCCCTAATCAAGGTCACTAAGCTCCCAGAGTCTAGCAGCGCCGTTACTGCTTCACCGTTCACCTTCACGGGACAGACTTGAGGACCCTGATTGGGGAACAGGTTTCCACTGCAGGCTGGATATGCATACCATGAAATACGGTGTCCTATGCTGCAGTCCATCTGCTCGGTAGTCTGGGGACACCGGGCAGCTATGTGTCCTGGCTCACGGCACCTCCAACAAATAATATCACCCGCAGTGACCTTGGGCACCACCTCCCACCGCCATTTTGACCTTGGGCGCTCCACCCCTTTCTGGGACTCTGCCCCCTGTGGGGGCCGCCAGTACGTAATGGGCTGCTTCCCCACTGCTCCTTCCATCCCCTGGTACCTCTCGACCAGTCCGACCAGATCATCAGCATTCCGGGGATCACCCTGGGCAACCCAGGTCTGCAGAGGCTTTGGCAGGGAGTGCACAAACCGATCCATTACTACTCTTTCTACCATCTGGGCCGGTGTAGCAGTCTCTGGCTGCAGCCATTTCTGGACCAGATGCGCGGCGGTTTGTCCCTGTGATAAGCCCAGCGGTGCACTCTCTGTGCCCTGACAGTCATTGTTACCCCCATACGTGCGAGGATCTCCACCTTTAGCTTAGGATATTCTTGAGCGTCCTGCACCGTCAAATCGTAGTACGCCTTCTGGGGCTCCCCTGTCAGGTACGGGGCCAGTACCTCTGCCCACTGCTCTGGGGGAAGTCTTTCCCTCTCAGCAACCCTCTCAAATACAGTCAGGAAGGCTTCAACATCATCCCCGGGGATCATTTTTTGTAATGTGCGTCTTACCGCCTTTCTGACGTGGTTGTCATTAGCCAGACCTGGGGTTGGGGCACTCGTCCTGCCCTGGATGGCGGTTGTCAGAAGCTGTATCTGCTGCCAATGTTCCTGCTGGCTCAGCTGTATCTGCTGCCGATGCTCCTGCTGGCTCTCCTGCATCTGCTGTTGGTGCTCCTGCTGGCTCTGCTGCATCTGTTGCAACAACATCCTGTTGGCCTCTTGCTGCTGTACCTGCGCCTGGACCAAGTGTTTCAGCAGGTCCTCCATTTTCTCCGGCAATGCTGGCTGGCTTGCTATAGCCTTGACCCACGACATGCAGTAACCAGTCCCACTTCTCTGCTGGGAACGCTGCTCGCACGTCTCCACCAATTGTAGGGATGTGGTCTCACTTGTGTGCGACCGGAGGTAAGCAGGAGGGCGACTCTTCTTGGTTCTTTAAGCAAGTTGTGAGGCAGTGACCGGGATCGTTTACGAGGGACGTTATATTTCCCCCAGAATGTGTACAGAGACCTATTAAAGCCATTGGAGTGCATTGCAGTCACACACACAGCTGCGGCTGCAATGCAGGAATGAAGGTGAGCAATGACCTAGTCAGACTACCTGGCTAAGGCAGATTAAGTAAAATCCGACAGGGCCTTCATTTCTTGGAGGAGGTCACAGGAGGCAGTGGGGCGGCCTCCTCCCTCCAACCCGGGTTTTCCAGTGGCTTTTGCCACAGGTCTTTAAAACTCCTGCACTAAGGAGTAGTGTTGTTCTATGTTGGGACCCTGCAAGGAGCATAGCAGGAAAGCTCCACAGGACTGTGTGTAGCTGAACCCAGGCCTGGGATGGCTCTGCACCAGTCAGGCTCTGTTCGGCCTGGCGCGGCCGTTGTCCCCGGCAACCAGTGTTTATGGACTGATGTTAACCCGGCTGCGTACCGGAGGACTTTTCCTGTTTTACCCGTGAGTTGCTGAATAAAAGCTGTTTACTTTGGACTTGCTTGGGTCACTGCCTCAGTTACTGCACGGTGTGAACACCGCCATCTTACAATTGGTTGGAGAATGCGGGCATTGTGACTGAGGTATACCCCCACCGGCAGCTTCATGAACATAATCCGGCCGGCTACTTTTCAGCCTCACACCGTGGACAAAATGGAAGAGCTGTTTAAGCAGCTGGTAATTACACAACAGCAGCAGCAAAAAACAAACAAACTGTTGCTGCAACAGATTTCTGTACTGCGGGAGACCTCGATGGCACCAGCCCCTGAACGTCGCGAGGCCCGAGACAGGGTTCGCTCAGCGTTGAGGAAGATGGGACCGGAGGATGACGTAGAAGCTTTCCTGACAGTTTATGAGCGCACAGCGGAGCGGGAAAACCTACCCGCCGGCCAGTGGGCAGAAGTAGTAGCTCCGTTTCTGGTCAGCGATGCACAAAAGGCCTACTTCGATCTCAGTCGGGAGGACGCCCAGGACTACCAGAGGCTCAAAGGTGAAATCCTTGCCCGACTGGGGTTAATACATACGTGAGGGCTCAGCGTGTATTTTCATGGGCCTATGTGGAGACACGACCCGCGCGGTCTCAGGCTTATGACCTCCTGCAGCTGGTAAAGAAGTGGCTCCAGCCAGAGACTTTGTCTCCAGCCCAGATGGTGGAGAGGGTGGTGACTGACCGGCTGGTAAGGACTCTGCCGGCTGCTATCCAACGTTGGGTGGGGCAAGGCGACCCCGGCACACTCGACCAGGTAGTCAGTTTGATTGAGCGCTACTCGGCCACTCAAGACTTTATTCGAGACTCCGCCCCCTCTCGGCTGTCACGCCGATCCCTGCCAACCCAGGAATCGGGAAAGGGGTCGCGTCCCTCTGCTGGGGACAGTCAGTACCGTACCCGTGCTGAAGGGGAACCCCGGAGTGAGAGTGGCAGGAGACCGGTTCCCTCCCAAACTGTCATAAGGCCTAACAGTGCCTCCACCCTTAGGTGCTGGCGGTGTCAGGGTGTGAGGTCGGGACCGCCACCATTTTGTATAGGGCCTGTACCAGCCTCCATTTTGTCAGTTCACACAGCCACAGACTTTTAACTACACAGGGCCTATTAGCATATTCAGTACGACCAGCTTTGATGTCCACTATGAATCAATAGGCCTTTACATGCTAATTGGTTTAGGCCAGGGTCTGAATAAGATGGTCAGTCGTATGGTAAATAGCTCAAGCTCAAGCCATTGTTTCCTGCTCCATATGAATTGCAGGCCAGTTAATATGCGTGCTTCAAAGCAAAAGGGGAAGGGCCTAGCAGGGTTGAGAGCTGTAGCCAGGTACCCCTGTATTCATTCCATTTCACACACAGAAGCACAAGGGACAGACTTGCCAAATGGAGCTGCAGCACATGCATTGGGGACTGTCCAGCAACTGAAGACTTTCACCTGGGGAACGCAGAGCTCCATGCCTCCCCATGACCATACAACCCGGTAATATTGATCTATAGCTTATACCTTTATGCCTTGTACATTATTGTTGTATTCTTACTCTGACTGCAAATCCAGTGTAATTAGTTGTATAGCTTTACTGTATATTTCTGTAATTATCTAGTGCGCCCTTAAGGCAAATTAAACCATAAAATTAATCTTGGGCTGATGCTTTTACTCTGATCACGAATCTTAGAATACCCAGTGGGTAACAGGACAACCTCCCCGGCGGCCATTTGCTCTAGGTGCAGTTTCCTTACTGACCTGAGAGACAAAGGGGGCGCCGGAGAGCTGTACCTGTGGAGTTACGTCACATTGGTGACGTGGGAGGAAAGGGATCGTCCGTCATATTTGGTAGCGGCGGTGGTATCAGAAGCTGTGATACCCGGGCTACCGTGTGGCGTTCGGCTTAGTTCCTCACAATTGGTGGCAGCAGTGGGATCAGAGTAATAGTGTGCGTGGGACCCCTACTCCCAGACACTAGAGACTACCAGCGGTACTTTCACTGCTGGGGTCTTAAGGTCAGCCCAGCACTAGACGGTCAGAGTGTAAATATAACAAGTTGTGTGCAAGGTCAGGGTTGCAGCTCTGTCAGTAACCAAAGGTTCCCAAGATGGCGGAAGGCACCAGGAGTAGGGCAAAGGGGGAGGCCAATGCTGTGGCCTATGAGGGGTTCGATACCGATGAGGGGGAGCTCAGCCAGGGCTCCCCAAGGAGCCCGACCCCCGTGCTCAGTCTCACAGTGGACTGTCCACCCCCTGCCCGTCCCAGCCTGTCCAGCTCGGAGGCCCTTTTCCAAGCGGCTATGGCACAGCTCGAGGCTGGTAATGACGCCGCCTATGACAGACTCCTGGTGGCGGCAGAGAAAGCAGCAGAGCGGGAGCAAGCGGCGGCAGAGAAAGCAGCAGAGCGGGAGCAAGCAGCGGCAGAGAGAGCAGCGGAGCGGGAGCATACAGAACGCCGTGAAGCTGCGGAGCACCGGCACCGACTGGAGATGGCTCAGCACGGGCCCCCGCTGGACGCACCAGGCCCACCGGAGACAAGGGCTTCCAAGGTCCGGGCGGAGGACTTTCCCTTATTTGAAAAGGATGGAGACCTGGATTCCTTTCTGCTTGCTTTTGAGAGGACATGCCTCCAACATCATCTGGCCCTGGATCAGTGGGCAAGGTACCTGACTCCCCGTTTGAGGGGTAAGTCCCTGGAAGTTTTGGGGGACTTACCTGCCGGGGAGGAGCAGGACTACAACAGCATCAAGCGGGCCCTGATCCAGCACTACAACCTCACCCCGGAGTCGTACCGCAGGAAGTTCAGGAGCCTGCAGCGGGGTTCAAAGGACACCTGGACCGACCACATGCGGGCCCTGCTGAGTGCTGCGGAGCACTGGACCTCGGGTCTAGAGCTCACTACCCGCCAGGAGGTCCAGGAACTGTTTGTCGTGGAGCAATTCTTGTGGAACTGCCCAGATGACCTCTAGCAGTTCCTCCGTGACCGGAAACCAAAGGGGGCTTCTGCTACAGCCGCCCTGGCAGACGAGTATGCCAACAACAGGGCGCCGGAGCCAAAGAAGCCTGCCAGCAGCACCTGGAGAGGGGGTAAGCCCAATCCTGCCCCAGCCCCATATCCAGCCCCCAGAGTGCAAGGAGTGTACCCCCCGGCTACCCTCTCCAGGCCAGGAACAGAACCCAGACGTTGTCATAATTGCAACCAGCCAGGACACTTTAAGGCTGCGTGTCCCCAGCGCCAGAAGGCCCCATCCCTGTCCCAGAAACCGACCACTGTTTTGTGTGTGGGAGAGGGTGGTGGGAGGTCCCTAGACAATTACCAACCCGTCACCATCGGCCGCTCAGCGGTCATGGGACTGCGGGACACAGGCGCTGAACGAACCCTGGTACGCCCTGAGGTGGTGTCCCCTCAAGACTTGGTACCTGGGAAAACCCTTTCCGTCTCCGGAATTGGAGGCGTTGAACCGGCGCTGCCCGTTGCCAAGGTGTATTTGGATTGGGGCGCCGGGAGGGGGATGCGGGAGGTGGGAGTAACGCCAAATATTCCTGCAAATGTGTTGCTTGGGACCGATTTGGGGCGGCTAGTGTCCCAGTATGTGGCCACTGAACCCCCAAGTTCGGCTCCCCAAGAATGTCATGACTCTACTGTAGATGCTAAGTTAAGTATGAATGTCCTCCAACAGTGGAGGAGGGAGTGAACCTGATGGTAAGCCATGCACTGACACACACCACACAGGGCTCCAGTGAGGACAGGTGAGAGCGTAGGGGGAGCTCGGTGGAGGGAGGGCGCTATGGCAGTGTAGGGCCCTGAGTGATCAGCCTGCTGAGTCTAGGGCCCCTGCAGGAGAGGAACAGGCCATGGGGGAGGGGGTGTCCTGGGAGAGACCACAGGTAGGACCCCAGGTCAGGAGTTCCCACATCCGGGATGTCAGAAGTCAGGGAAGTCTGCCTGACCCGGTGACTTGGTCAGGGGACGAGGAAAGCAGGCCACCGTGGTCTCAGCGGTCGTGGCGCTGTTACCAGAGTGGAGCCTGATGTCATGGTGATCGCACGGTCAGCACTCGCTCCGGAGTGCGGGTTGATTAGACCTCTGACTTTCCAGCTAGTGCGTTTCCGCTTTGTTGGTATGAGGATTATTTACCTGAGCTCTTGTAGACTGGTCCAGCTCGCCCGCTGCTTTGATTATGTTCTATTAGATTCCTTCATATACCGCAGTCTGCTTGTTAGATGCCGGTGAAAGCATTCATGTAGTCTAGCAGACTGGATCGTTCTGAGAATACTTAAGCTAAGAGCTCCTTAGTTGTTTACTCTATAGCTTATAGTTTATCTCTGAGACCTTAGGTGTTCCTACTGTGTGTGAGTGTTGTATGTAAGACTTTATTTACTTTATTTCTTGTCTTTCTTGTATGTCTTTCTGTTCATTAACCGTTACCTGTTCATTCCCTTTGGTGGTAATCAGGGTCCTTCTTAGGACTAGATTACAGTTGGCAGGGATTGATAGGAGACAGGGTTTACGCTGGTGGCCTGGACCTCTGTACCTTTAACAGTACCTCCAGGTAGAGGGATTAGTTAGGACCCCAGTTTAGGGTCAGCATAGACCCCGGTCACCCTCTAGCCGGAGACAGCGTATAACGGATCCCGTATTGACCCACTGGACATTCTGTCAGGTAATTCTATGTTATCATATATCTATGCGCATGTTATATAGTATGTTGCCCTTTTGATATAGATTACTGTCATCACATACAAAAATAATATATATATATATATATATATATCTGCTATACAGCGTGACATTTTCACCGGCCCTACTAAAGATTCTCCCCAGCTGTCATGGATCCAGTAGCCCAGCTGGCCCGGCAGTTGCAGGGGTTGTCCATGGAGTTGGCAGACATTAAGTCCAAGGTTTTGTCCCCCCCGGAGCAAACCAGATCTGAACCTAAGGTTGCTCTCCCGGACAGGTTCACTGGTGGGCGGACAAATTTTTTACTTTCCGGGAGGCATGTAAATTGTACTTTCGGCTGCGGCCTCGGTCATCTGGGAGTGAAGAGCAGAGGGTGGGAATTGTTATCTCGCTCTTACAAGGGGACCTCAATCTTGGGCGTTCTCTATTCCTCCAGGCTCCCCAGATCTCCAGTCAGTGGATCGATTTTTTACTGCCCTGGGTCTGGTATATGATGATCCGGATCGAGTTTCCCTTGCTGAAACAAAGTTACGTAAAATACGGCAAGGAAATCGTCCAGCGGAGGAATATTCTTCTGAGTTCCGTAGATGGGCAACAGATACTCAGTGGAATGACCCAGCTCTTAGGAGCCAGTTTTGTCAAGGGTTGTCTGACAAATTAAAAGATGTGTTGGCTCAGTATGATTCTCCTCCATCACTGGAGGCTGCTATGGCCCTCGCTATTCGCATTGATAGACGAATTCGGGGAAGACGCGAGGTAACTCCGCCTCCCGTGATGACTCCACCTACTACTAAAGTCCCTTATACTGAGGTTCCCCTGGTCTGTTCTGAGGAACCCATGCAGTTGGGAGGGACATCTTTTTGTAGGAGGGAATCGGCGGTGCACCGCAAGACTAGAAGGTGTTTCTTTTGCGGGAGAGAGGGACATTTTGTTGGGGGGTGTCCATCCCGGGCCTCTTTGAGCAAAGGAGTTAACCTGGGAGTGTGTATTTCGTCCCCAAATCCCTCTCAGTTTCTCGTGCCTGCGGAGGTGGTGATTGGTACTAGAACTGAGAGGATTTCTGTTTTTCTTGATAGTGGGTCCGGGGCTAATCTGGTGGACGCTCGGTTTGCCCAGGTGCATGGTATGCAACTGAGTGTATTGGCCAAACCGGTCCCTATAATATCTATTGATTCTAGACCTCTCGGTCAAGGTAGCTTGGTACAAGCTGTTCATAACATAGATCTTCGAGTAGGGGCAATACATAAAGAGCAATTGTCTTGTTATGTGTTGGAGGGTCTACCCACTCCTATTGTGTTGGGACTTCCTTGGTTGGCTAAACATAACCCAGTGATTGATTGGCAATCCGGAAAGATAAGCCAGTGGGGTGAATTTTGCAGGAATAACTGCATGAGCACGGTCATCGGTGCGGTTGTGCCTAGGACTTTGTCTCCTTTTCTGGAGGACTTTGGGGAGATGTTCTCAGAGGAGGGGTGTAAAGAGTTACCTCCTCATCGCGCATATGACTGCTCAATAAAGTTGCTTCCTGATGCCTTATCTCGTACTTTCCCAGGGGCCGGGAAGACGGATGATCCGGTTCCTATTCCTCAGGAGGGAGTTGTAGTGTCAGCTGTATGCTCTGAGCTTGAGGGGGAGGTATTGGGGGCTCAGGGGGACGCCCCTGGGGGACTTCCAGGGAGACTGATAATTCCAGATTGGTTAAGACTGAAGGTTACGGGGAACCGTTACAAACGGATGGCTGATAGGGGGAGAGTTTCTGGTCTAGATCTGAAGGTGAACGATCTGGTTTGGTTGTCTACCAGGAATATAAAACTTAAAGTTTCCTCCTGGAGGTTGGGTCCCAGATTCATCGGGCCGTACAGGATCAGTTCCATAATAATCCTGTGGCATTTCGTCTGGACCTCCCTCCTACGTTTAAAATTCATAATGTGTTTCACAAGTCATTACTTAAAAAGTATGTGGCACCAGTCATACCGTCACCTCTACCTCCTCCTTCAGTGGTGGTCAATGATAACGTGGAATTTCATGGGTTGAAAATCATTGACTCACGTCTCAGTCGCCGATCCCTTCAGTACTTGGTTCATTGGAGGGGGTATGGTCCTGCGGAGAGGACGTGGGTCCCTGCGTCTGATGTTAACGCAGATCGATTGGTTCGGACCTTTCACACAACTCACCCGGGCAGACCTGGCCCTGAGGGTCCGGAGTCCCCTCGTAGAGGGGGGGGTACTGTCATGGGTGTATCGCCACGAGGATCGTCGCGATTACACACTCTGACTTCTCACAGCTGAGTTGCTGTTTCTTTGTGTTTGGTAATGAGGGAGTTAATTTTACCTAGCTCTTTGCTAAGACTAGGTCCAGCCTCGCCCGGCTGCTTTTGATTATGTTCTAATTAGATTCCTTCATATACCTGCCAGTCTGCTTGTTAGATGCGGTGAAAGCATTCATGTAGTCTAGCAGACTGGATCGGTTCTGAGAATACTTAAGCTAAGAGCTCCTTAGTTGTTTTTACTCTTATAGCTTATAGTTTATCTCTGAGACCTTAGGTGTTCCTACTGTGTGTGAGTGTTGTATGTAAGACTTTATTTACTTTATTTCTTGTCTTTCTTGTATGTCTTTCTGTTCATTAACCGTTACCTGTTCATTCCCTTTGGTGGTAATCAGGGTCCTTCTTAGGACTAGATTACAGTTGGCAGGGATTGATAGGAGACAGGGTTTACGCTGGTGGCCTGGACCTCTGTACCTTTAACAGTACCTCCAGGTAGAGGGATTAGTTAGGACCCCAGTTTAGGGTCAGCATAGACCCCGGTCACCCTCTAGCCGGAGACAGCGTATAACGGATTCCGTATTGACCCACTGGACATTCTGTCAGGTAATTCTATGTTATCATATATCCATGCGCATGTTATATAGTATGTTGCCCTTTTGATATAGATTACTGTCATCACATACATATATATATATATATATATATATATATATATATCTGCTATACAGCGTGACAGCTGAAGCCCAAGGAGCCTCGCGGAGGTCCGACGGTTTCCCCCTCTCCGACCAAGTGGCTGCCGAGTCAGACAGTAGCCAGGAGACAGATCCCGGGGAACTGACAGAGGACATGGCAGTTTCCTCAATTCTTGCCACATCAAGTCAGGGATTTCAGGCAGCGTTGGAAGCTGACCCTAGCCTGAAGACTCTCAAGGAACAGGCGGCACAGCCTCCCCTGGAGTCCGACCGCGAGCGAGTGGTCTGGGACCAGGGACGGCTGTACCGGGTAATGGTCCAACAGGGTTCACCGGAGGCGTGGCCCAGGGACCGACAGTTAGTGGTGCCCCATCCGTTCAGGGCGGAATTGTTGCGGATCGCACACGAGATTCCAATGGCCGGACACTTAGGGATCACTAAAACCAGGGCCAGGCTAGCTCAGCATTTCTACTGGCCTGGAATGAGGACCGAGGTGATAGCCTACTGCCGTTCGTGTGACACCTGTCAGAGGGTGGGGAAGGCGGGGCCGCGCCCCAAAGCCCCACTGGTAACTCTGCCCATCATCGAAGAGCCTTTCTCGATGGTGACTGTGGATCTCATTGGACCTCTGTCCACTCCCAGCCGCTCCGGGAAATGCTTCATACTAACGGTAGTGGACTATGCCACCCGGTACCCGGAGGCGGTAGCTTTGTCGTCCATTCGGGCCGACAAAGTGGCCACTGCCTTACTGGAGATTTTCTCCAGAGTGGGGTTTCCCAAGGAAATGCTCACCGACCGAGGGACCCAGTTCATGTCGCAGCTGATGGAGTCTCTCTGTAAGCAGGTACAGGTGCAACATCTGGTGGCCAGCCCGTATCACCCACAGACCAATGGCTTGTGTGAGCGGTTCAATGGCACCTTAAAGCAGATGCTGAAGATGTTGGTCGACTCCCACGGGAGAGACTGGGAGCGGTATCTCCCACACCTGCTGTTTGCCTACCGGGAGGTTCCACAGGCCTCAACGGGGTTCTCCCCCTTTGAGCTCCTGTACGGGCAACGTGTACGGGGGCCCCTTGCTCTGGTGAAGGAAGCATGGGAAGGGGATTTAGCCACCCCTGGAGTGTCGGTCATTGAGTATGTCGTGCGCTTCCGGGACCGAATGATGGCTTGACGCGGCTGGTGCATGACAATATGGCCCAAGCTCAGGCTGACCAGAAGCGATGGTACGACCAGAATGCTTGTGAGCGGACCTACCAGGTGGGTCAAAAGGTGCGGGTACTGGTCCCCGTACCCCAAAACAAGCTTCAGGCGGTCTGGGAGGGTCCATACCTCATGCACGAGCAGCTCAACGCCGTCACCTACCTGGTCACCCTGGACCACGCCCGTGGTAGGAGGAAGGCCTTCCATGTGAAAATGATGAAGGCCCATCATGAGCGGGAGGCTTATGCCCACCCAGTGTGCAACCTTCCAGAGGAAGGAGAGGCAGAAACCCTCCTCAATCTGCTCACCCAAGCCAAGGCGGGTGGATCCATCGAGGATGTGGGGGTTGGCCACCAGCTCTCGGAGGACCAACGTTCCCAGCTGGGGGCCACCCTGCACCCCTTTCGGGAGCTGTTCAGCAGCCTGCCCGGAAGGACTGAGGCAGCAGTCCATGACGTGGACACTGGCAACCACCCCCCAATCCGGCGTTCAGCATATCGGGTCTCTCTTGAGGTGCAGCAGCAGATGCGCCAAGAGATAGACGAGATGCTGAGGCTGGGGGTGATCCAAGCGTCCAACAGCGCGTGGGCTTCGCCTGTAGTCCTCGTTCCTAAAAAGGACCGAACTACGCGGTTCTGCGTGGACTACAGGGGGCTCAACGCTGTGACGGTCACCGATGCGTACCCAATGCCGCGCATCGATGACCTGCTCGACCAGCTGGCCGGGGCCAAGTACCTGACCATCATGGATCTGAGCAGGGGGTATTGGCAGATTCCCCTGACCCCTGGGGCACGGGAACGCTCTGCCATTATCACCCCATTCGGACTGTACGAGTCCACGGTGATGCCATTCGGCATGAAGAATGCCCCTGCCACTTTTCAGCGGATGGTCAACACGCTGCTCGAGGGACTAGAAGGGTATGCGACCGCGTACCTGGATGACATTGCCATCTTCAGTCCCACCTGGGAGGATCACCTAGAGCACCTGGCGCAGGTGCTCGGGCGGATCCAGCGAGCAGGCTTGACCATTAAGCCGGAAAAATGCCAGCTGGGTATGAGTGAGGTCCACTACCTGGGACACCGGGTAGGTGGGGGAGCTCTGAAGCCAGAGCCCGGGAAGGTGGATGCCATCGCATCCTGGCCCACCCCCAGGACCAAGAAGCAGGTGATGTCCTTTTTGGGTACTGCTGGGTACTATAGGAGGTTTGTTCCACACTATAGTGCCCTGGCCAAGCCCCTGACGGACCTCACCAAGAAAAGGCTGCCCGTCGCAGTCGACTGGTCAGTTGCCTGCGAGACAGCTTTCCAGGCGCTCAAGACCGCCCTTTCTAGTTCTCCTGTTCTACAGGCAGCCGACTTCACGCGGCCATTCTTAGTGCAGACCGACGCCAGCGACTTCGGCCTCGGTGCTGTGCTCAGCCAGGTTGACACTACGGGCCATGAACACCCCATTTTGTACCTGAGCAGGAAGCTCCTGCCGAGGGAAGTGGCCTATTCCACGATGGAGAAGGAATGTCTGGCAATTGTGTGGGCCCTGCAAAGTCTGCAGCCATACTTGTACGGACGCCAATTCACCGTGGAAACAGACCACAACCCCCTCAGCTGGTTACACACGGTCTCTGGGACGATTGGGAGGTTGCTACGCTGGAGCCTCGCTCTCCAACAGTACCATTTCACCATTCGCCACAAAAGAGGCAGGGACCATGGTAACGCGGCTGGGTTGTCCCGGCAAGGAGAGGGTGCGGTAGGGCGCACGGGGGAACACAGGAATGTGATACCCCCTAGCGCCCTCAAAAGCAGGGAGGTGTGAGGTCGGGACCCCACCATTTTGTATAGGGCCTGTACCAGCCTCCATTTTGTCAGTTCACACAGCCACAGACTTTTAACTACACAGGGCCTATTAGCATATTCAGTACGACCAGCTTTGATGTCCACTATGAATCAATAGGCCTTTACATGCTAATTGGTTTAGGCCAGGGTCTGAATAAGATGGTCAGTCGTATGGTAAATAGCTCAAGCTCAAGCCATTGTTTCCTGCTCCATATGAATTGCAGGCCAGTTAATATGCGTGCTTCAAAGCAAAAGGGGAAGGGCCTAGCAGGGTTGAGAGCTGTAGCCAGGTACCCCTGTATTCATTCCATTTCACACACAGAAGCACAAGGGACAGACTTGCCAAATGGAGCTGCAGCACATGCATTGGGGACTGTCCAGCAACTGAAGACTTTCACCTGGGGAACGCAGAGCTCCATGCCTCCCCATGACCATACAACCCGGTAATATTGATCTATAGCTTATACCTTTATGCCTTGTACATTATTGTTGTATTCTTACTCTGACTGCAAATCCAGTGTAATTATGTTGTATAGCTTTACTGTATATTTCTGTAATTATCTAGTGCGCCCTTAAGGCAAATTAAACCATAAAATTAATCTTGGGCTGATGCTTTTACTCTGATCACGAATCTTAGAATACCCAGTGGGTAACAGGACAACCTCCCCGGCGGCCATTTGCTCTAGGTGCAGTTCCCTTACTGACCTGAGAGACAAAGGGGGCGCCGGAGAGCTGTACCTGTGGAGTTACGTCACATTGGTGACGTGGGAGGAAAGGGATCGTCCGTCATATTTGGTAGCGGCGGTGGTATCAGAAGCTGTGATACCCGGGCTACCGTGTGGCGGTCGACTTAGTTCCTCACACAGGGGCTGGGACATGTGATGGCTAATTGTCCCCTGACTACGGAACCCATGGACTGTGGATATAGCCGTCGGGTCTCAATGTATGCCCAGACCGTCTGCACAGCAAACCTCGACCCCCAGGACACTGAACTCCAACTATGCCAGGTACTGGTTAATGGGTACCCTACGGAGGCTCTCCTGGACTCAGGGAGCCTCGTGACTCTGGTACATGGGTCACTGGTGGCAGGGGACAACCCCAGCGGACGGCAGGTCGGGGTTGTATGTATCCATGGGGACCTCAGAGACTATCCAACTACGGAGGTAGTTTTGTCCACGCCATGTGGAGACATAAAACATGTGGTGGGAGTGGTAAAAAATCTTCCCTATGGTTCTGTGTTGGGAAAAGACTTGCCCCTGTTCTGGACTCTGTGGAAAAACAAAATACATTCTCCCCTGGTAAGATGTATTACAGATGCTGTACCCGACGAACCTGCCGTAGGGGTGTCCCATATAGGGATAGAGTGTGACCCCGATAGGTTTCCCTTAGAGGTGCTGGCAGGAGAGGTGGAGGAGACCGCATCGATTCCCGAGCTGGAAGTGTCCAGGGCCACGTTTGGGACAGCTCAGCTACAAGATCCCACCCTGACTCAGGCGCGGAAAAGGGTGCTAGAGGTAAACGGCGTAGCCCAACAGCCCAATGCAGATACGGTATTTCCACGCATGGTAGTCAGTGGTGAGTTGCTTTATAGGGTAGATAAAATCCGGGACGAGGTTGTGGAACAGTTGGTAGCACCTCAGTCGTATCGTAGGGTGATTCTAGATTTGGCACACTCACACTTGCTGGGGGCCACTTAGGGGAAAAAAAAACTCTAGAACGTATCTTGCAGCGGTTCTTTTGGCCGGGAGTTTACGCGGAGGTCAAAAGGTACTGCGAATCCTGCCCCGAATGTCAGTTGACCTCACCCACTGCAAGTTTCCGTAGTCCATTGGTACCCCTGCCAATAATAGAGGTACCTTTTGAACGGATTGCAATGGATTTGGTAGGGCCCATTGTAAAATCCGCCCGTGGCCACCAACACATACTGGTGGTCGTCGACTATGCCACCCGGTACCCGGAGGCTATACCACTACGCCACACCTCGGCAAAACTTATTGCCCGAGAACTGTTTGCCATGTTCTGTCACCTGGGACTACCTAAGGAGATCCTGACGGATCAGGGGACCCCCTTTATGTCCAAGGTGACAAGAGAACTGTGCAAACTGCTAAAAATTAAACAATTGTGCACCTCGGTGTACCACCCTCAAACCGACGGGTTAGTAGAACGGTTCAATAGAACCCTCAAGTCCATGTTAAAAAAGGTAATTTCTAAGGATGGAAGGGATTGGGACATGTTGCTACCCTATTTGATGTTCGCTGTCTGTGAGGTACCCCAGGCTTCCACAGGGTTCTCTCCCTTTGAGTTATTGTACGGCAGACACCCTAGGGGTCTGTTGGACGTAGCTAAAGAGACATGGGAACAAGAGCCGACTCCACATAAGAGTATAATTGAACACGTGGCTAGTATGCAGGACCGGATCGCGGCGGTCATGCCCATCGTGAAAGAACATCTGTTAGATGCCCAGGCAACCCAGAGGCACACATATAATAAAAGAGCCAGAGTCAGGTCTTTTAACAAGGGCGATCGGGTATTAGTACTGGTACCCACAGCCTAGAGTAAGCTCATGGCCAAGTGGCAAGGGCCATATGAGATTCGAGAAAAGGTGGGGGAGGTAAATTACCGGGTGTATCAGCCCGGAAGGAGGAAACCTGAGCAGATTTACCATATAAACCTGCTAAAACCTTGGAAAGATCGAGAGTGTTTAGTTACAGACATCACCCCGGGCATATCACCAGAGAGTTCTATACCTTCAGCCAGGGAAGCATCCAAGGGGGAGGTCAGGATAAGTGATGCCCTCACTAAACAGCAGCGACGGGAGGCTCGCTCCCTGGTGCAAAACAATACCGACGTGTTCTCAGAGCTACCAGGTAGGACTACGGTTATCCAACATGACATTGTCACCGAACCTGGGGTAAGGGTGCGAATAAGACCGTACCGGGTGCCCGAAGCCCGGAGGCAAGCCATTTCGGCTGAGGTAAAACAAATGCTTCAGTTAGGCGTCATAGAGGAATCACGGAGTGAGTGGGCTAGCCCCATTGTACTGATTCCAAAGCCAGACGGATCATTACGCTTCTGTAATGATTTCCGAAAATTGAATGAAGTGTCAAAGTTCGACCTTTATCCAATGCCCCGGGTGGACGAGCTGATTGAGAGACTGGGGCAGGCCCAGTACTTTACCACGCTCGATCTCACCAAGGGTTATTGGCAGGTACCTCTCACAGATTTGGCGAAGGAAAAGACCGCCTTCGTAACTCCGGAGGGTCTATTTCACTATGTGGTCTTACCTTTTGGGTTACATGGGGCCCCGGCTACATTTCAGAGATTGATGGACATAGTGCTCAAGCCTCATCAGGAATACGTGTCCGCGTATCTAGATGATATCATCATATTTAGCACCGACTGGCAAACGTATCTAACACACGTACAAGCGGTGCTGGATTCTCTCAGAGCCGGGGGTTAACGGCAAACCCAAAAAAATGTGCGATAGGGCTGGAGGAAGCTCGATATTTGGGGTATGTGATAGGCCGAGGAGCTATCAAGCCCCAAATCAGTAAAATTGAGGGCATAAAAAACTGGCCTAAACCATCGAGTACAAAACAGGTGAGGGCGTTCCTTGGCATCCTTGGGTATTACCGCCGGTTTATACCTAATTTTGCCGGGCGAACGGCGGCCCTAACCGATCTCTTGAAAGGAAAGAAAACGGTAATGGTTCGGTGGAACCCTCAGGCAGAAGAAGCCTTTCAGTCCATGAAGTTGGCCCTGTGTGGACAGCCGGTCCTCATCAGCCCCAACTTCAATGAAACCTTCATTGTACAGACAGATGCCTCGGAGGTAGGACTAGGGGCGGTGTTGTCACAAAAAGTGAATGGTGAAGAGCACCCGGTCACCTACTTGAGTAGAAAACTTGTCCGGCAGAGAAAAACTATAGCGTAGTAGAGAAGGAGTGTTTGGCTATTAAGTGGGCCTTGGAATCACTATGTTATTATTTACTCGGGCGTCAGTTCCGCTTGGTGACGGACCACTCACCCTTGGTATGAATGAGGAATGCAAAAGAGAGGAATGCGCGAGTCACCAGGTGGTTCCTGTCACTGCAAAATTTCAGTTTCTCTGTAGAACATCTATCAAAAAACTGACCGGCACATCCAAACTTAGATTCAGTGTGAACAGGTGCTAAACCTAGAGTCACCAACTCATATACATACAAGAAGAAAAGGTAGCACACTGTAGCGCTATAGCTTGCAAACACGAAATATGAAAAATATGAAAAATGAATTACATCATTACCTTAGAAATATGAAAAATTGAGAAGTCTTAGCGCATAAGATGGCCAAATTATGTGAGCCTGATAGCCACGTCAAGGCTCTTCTCGTATATCAGGTCCCTAACTAATGCCTATCCTCGCTTTAGAAAAGTCTGTCTGCATGGGAACCTATGAATCCTCTTTTCAGACTAAAATCTACATCTCTGTGGAGGGGTGATGAACCTGCTGTAATTAAAAGGCCTGTGACCACCAGGTGGAGTGCTCAGGCAGCAGGTAAATGAATACATATCAAAAAACTGACCGGCACATCCAAACTTAGATTCAGTGTGAACAGGTGCTAAACCTAGAGTCACCAACTCATATACATACAAGAAGAAAAGGTAGCACACTGTAGCGCTATAGCTTGCAAACACGAAATATGAAAAATATGAAAAATGAATTACATCATTACCTTAGAAATATGAAAAATTGAGAAGTCTTAGCGCATAAGATGGCCAAATTATGTGAGCCTGATAGCCACGTCAAGGCTCTTCTCGTATATCAGGTCCCTAACTAATGCCTATCCTCGCTTTAGAAAAGTCTGTCTGCATGGGAACCTATGAATCCTCTTTTCAGACTAAAATCTACATCTCTGTGGAGGGGTGATGAACCTGCTGTAATTAAAAGGCCTGTGACCACCAGGTGGAGTGCTCAGGCAGAAGGTAAATGAATACATATCAAAAAACTGACCGGCACATCCAAACTTAGATTCAGTGTGAACAGGTGCTAAACCTAGAGTCACCAACTCATATACATACAAGAAGAAAAGGTAGCACACTGTAGCGCTATAGCTTGCAAACACGAAATATGAAAAATATGAAAAATAAATTACATCATTACCTTAGAAATATGAAAAATTGAGAAGTCTTAGCGCATAAGATGGCCAAATTATGTGAGCCTGATAGCCATCTACATCTCTGCCTGAGCACTCCACCTGGTGGTCACAGGCCTTTTAATTACAGCAGGTTCATCACCCCTCCACAGAGATGTAGATTTTAGTCTGAAAAGAGGATTCATAGGTTCCCATGCAGACAGACTTTTCTAAAGCGAGGATAGGCATTAGTTAGGGACCTGATATACGAGAAGAGCCTTGACGTGGCTATCAGGCTCACATAATTTGGCCATCTTATGCGCTAAGACTTCTCAATTTTTCATATTTCTAAGGTAATGATGTAATTCATTTTTCATATTTTTCATATTTCGTGTTTGCAAGCTATAGCGCTACAGTGTGCTACCTTTTCTTCTTGTATGTATATGAGTTGGTGACTCTAGGTTTAGCACCTGTTCACACTGAATCTAAAAGGTACTGCCACACTAAGCTATCCCGCTAGCGATCTCGTTAGCGTTGCATACTAATGAGATCGCTAGCGGGATTGTTTCTATATCGCTAAATGCTGCCGCATTTAGCGATATAGTTAACGACGCTATCGCCGTTAGCGATCTTCTTAACGACTTTAGCGGTACAAAAGTACCGCTAAATCGCTAAGAAAAGGTGCCACACAGCGATAAGATACTTACCCAGCGGGAGCGCCGACGAGAAAATAGGGTCCGGAACGATTCCAGCGACGAGCTTAGATCACAGCAGGAAGCTCGTCGCTGGAAGCTGCCGCACTGAACAATATCGCTAACGGGATCGCTAAATAGTGACGTTTTTTAGCGATCCCGTTAGCGATATTGTTTAGTGTGGCATACCCTTTAGTTTGGATGTGCCGGTCAGTTTTTTGATATGTATTCATTTACCTTCTGCCTGAGCACTCCACCTGGTGGTCACAGGCCTTTTAATTACAGCAGGTTCATCACCCCTCCACAGAGATGTAGATTTTAGTCTGAAAAGAGGATTCATAGGTTCCCATGCAGACAGACTTTTCTAAAGCGAGGATAGGCATTAGTTAGGGACCTGATATACGAGAAGAGCCTTGACGTGGCTATCAGGCTCACATAATTTGGCCATCTTATGCGCTAAGACTTCTCAATTTTTCATATTTCTAAGGTAATGATGTAATTCATTTTTCATATTTTTCATATTTCGTGTTTGCAAGCTATAGCGCTACAGTGTGCTACCTTTTCTTCTTGTATGTATATGAGTTGGTGACTCTAGGTTTAGCACCTGTTCACACTGAATCTAAGTTTGGATGTGCCGGTCAGTTTTTTGATATGTATTCATTTACCTTCTGCCTGAGCACTCCACCTGGTGGTCACAGGCCTTTTAATTACAGC
Source organism: Oophaga sylvatica (assembly GCA_033576555.1). Lineage (NCBI taxonomy): Eukaryota > Metazoa > Chordata > Amphibia > Anura > Dendrobatidae > Oophaga > Oophaga sylvatica. The sequence continues at coordinate 367,801,137 of JARQOD010000002.1, read as the reverse complement.
AGGTTCATCACCCCTCCACAGAGATGTAGATTTTAGTCTGAAAAGAGGATTCATAGGTTCCCATGCAGACAGACTTTTCTAAAGCGAGGATAGGCATTAGTTAGGGACCTGATATACGAGAAGAGCCTTGACGTGGCTATCAGGCTCACATAATTTGGCCATCTTATGCGCTAAGACTTCTCAATTTTTCATATTTCTATGGTAATGATGTAATTCATTTTTCATATTTTTCATATTTCGTGTTTGCAAGCTATAGCGCTACAGTGTGCTACCTTTTCTTCTTGTATGTATATGAGTTGGTGACTCTAGGTTTAGCACCTGTTCACACTGAATCTAAGTTTGGATGTGCCGGTCAGTTTTTTGATATGTATTCATTTACCTTCTGCCTGAGCACTCCACCTGGTGGTCACAGGCCTTTTAATTACAGCAGGTTCATCACCCCTCCACAGAGATGTAGATTTTAGTCTGAAAAGAGGATTCATAGGTTCCCATGCAGACAGACTTTTCTAAAGCGAGGATAGGCATTAGTTAGGGACCTGATATACGAGAAGAGCCTTGACGTGGCTATCAGGCTCACATAATTTGGCCATCTTATGCGCTAAGACTTCTCAATTTTTCATATTTCTAAGGTAATGATGTAATTCATTTTTCATATTTTTCATATTTCGTGTTTGCAAGCTATAGCGCTACAGTGTGCTACCTTTTCTTCTTGTCTCTGTAGAACATCGCCCTGGGAAGTTGCAAGCAAACGCGGATGCCCTGTCCCGGGCACCCTGTATGGTGGCAAATGTTCAACCCCACAAGTTTGAACAGAGGGGGGTAATATGTGAGGCAGTGACCGGGATCGTTTACGAGGGACGTTATATTTCCCCCAGACTGTGTACAGAGACCTATTAAAGCCATTGGAGTGCATTGCAGTCACACACACAGCTGCGGCTGCAATGCAGGAATGAAGGTGAGCAATGACCTAGTCAGACTACCTGGCTAAGGCAGATTAAGTAAAATCCGGCAGGGCCTTCATTTCTTGGAGGAGGTCACAGGAGGCAGTGGGGCGGCCTCCTCCCTCCAACCCAGGTTTTCCAGTGGCTTTTGCCACAGGTCTTTAAAACTCCTGCACTAAGGAGTAGTGTTGTTCTATGTTGGGACCCTGCAAGGAGCATAGCAGGAAAGCTCCACAGGACTGTGTGTAGCTGAACCCAGGCCTGGGACGGCTCTGCACCAGTCAGGCTCTGTTCGGCCCGGCGCGGCCGTTGTCCCCGGCAACCAGTGTTTATGGACTGATGTTAACCCGGCTGCGTACCGGAAGACTTTTCCTGTTTTACCCGTGAGTTGCTGAATAAAAGCTGTTTACTTTGGACTTGCTTGGGTCACTGCCTCAGTTACTGCACGGTGTGAACACCGCCATCTTACATGGTTTATTAAGACTTCATAAACTTGCAGTCAAACAGAAAACAAAACAGCCTTCTCTGGCACAAAGTAACAAAAAACAGCTATAACATCCTGGTACTGTCACGGGTGTGTCGCGGCGAAGATCGTCGCGATTACACACCCTGACTTCGCACAGCTGAGTTTCTGGTGCTGGGTGTTTTTCGGCACTGAGGGAGTTAATTCTTTCTCGGTGCTGGACTGACCAGCCTCGCCCAGCTGCGATTGATGTTTTGTTAATTAGCTTCCTTCATATACCTGCTGGTCTGCTGGGGAAGTTGCTGGTGAAAGCATTCATTCAGACCAGCAGAGCGGATCGTTTCTGAGAAGACTTAAGCTAAGAGTGCCTGTTGTGGTTTTTCCTCTCCTCGCTTATTGTTTATCTCCTTAACCTTTTGTGTTCCTCTGTAGTGGAAGTGTTGTATGCAAGGCTGTGTTTTCTTTACCCTTGTCTGTCTCGTTTGTCTTAGACTGTGTGTAAGCTGTGACCTGCCCATTCCCTGTGGTGGTAATCAGGGTCCTTCTCAGGACTAGATTACAGTGGTCAGGGATCTACAGGAGACAGGGTTACGCTGGCGGCCTGGACCTCTGTACCATTAACAGTACCTCCAGGTAGAGGGACTAGTCAGGACCCCAGTTCAGGGTCAGCATAGACCCCAGTCCACCTCTATCCAGAGACAGCGTGACACGTACACAGTATTGACCCACAATACATAGGATATTATGTCAGGTAAGACATTGCTGGCAGATACTATGTATACATGTTGATTTTCTCTATTATATGAAATTTAGAATGATGTCACATTAGATATAGGTTACTATCATTGAATATATCTGTTATACGTCGTGACCTTTTCACCGGCCCCTCTAAAGATTCTCCCCAGCCACCATGGATCCAGTAGCCCATTTAGCTCAGCAGTTGCAGAGTTTGTCCATGGAGCTGACGGACGTTAAATCCAAGGTTTTGTACCCCCGGGAGCAAACCAGATCTGAACCTAAAGTAGCTCTCCCGGACAGGTTCACTGGTGGGCGGGACAAGTTTTTTACTTTCCGGGAAGCATGTAAATTGTATTTTCGGCTGCGGCCGCAGTCGTCGGGGAGTGAGGATCAGAGGGTGGGAATTGTCATCTCGCTCTTACAAGGGGACCCTCAATCCTGGGCGTTCTCTCTCCCCCCGGGCTCCCCGGCTCTCCAGTCAGTGGACCGATTTTTTTAACATGGCCCATGGGTCCCTTGCTGAAATGAAGTTACGTAGGATACAGCAGGGAGATCGTCCGGCGGAGGAATTTTCTTCAGAGTTCCGTAGGTGGGCCACGGATACTCAGTGGAATGACCCGGCTCTTAAGAGCCAGTTTTGTCAAGGTTTATCTGACAAATTAAAAGATGTGTTGGCTCAGTATGATTCTCCCCCGTCACTGGAGGCCGCTATGGCTCTTGCAATTCGCATTGATAGACGGCTTCGGGAGAGGTGTGGGGTAACTCCGCCCCCTGTGATGACTCCACCTCCTTCTAAAGTCCCTAATATTGAGGTTCCCCTGGTTTGTTCCAAGGAACCTATGCAGTTGGGAGGGACATCATTCCGAGGGAGGGGATCGGCGGTGCGCCGCAAAACAAGAAGGTGTTTCTTCTGCGGGAGAAAGGGACATTTTATTGAGGGGTGTCCATCCCGTACTGTACTGAGCAAGAAGTCGCCGGAAAACTATTAATCCCAGGTTGTGTGGTGGACGATAATCTGGGAGTATGTATTTCGTCCCCAAGTCCGTCTCAGTTTCTCGTACCAGCGGAGGTGGTGGTAGGTACGAGAACTGAGAGGATTTCTGTTCTTCTGGATAGTGGGGCCGCGGCTAATCTGGTGGACGCTCGGTTTGCCCAGGTGCAAGGTATGCAACTGAGTGTATTGGCCAAACCTATCCCTATATTCTCTATTGACGCCAGGCCTCTCGGTCAAGGTAGCTTTGTGCAAGCCGTGCATAACATAGACCTTCGAGTGGGGGCAATACATAAAGAACTATTGTCTTGTTATGTGTTGGAGGGCCTTCCCACTCCTATTGTGTTGGGACTTCCTTGGTTAACTAAACATAACCCAGTTATTAATTGGCAATCCAGAGAGATAAGCCAGTGGGGTGAATTTTGCAATAGTAACTGCATGAACACGGTCATCGTTACGGTCGTGCCTAGAACCTTACCTCCTTTTCTGGAGGACTTTGAGGATGTGTTTTCAGAGGAAGGGTGTCAAGAATTACCTCCTCATCGCGCATATGACTGTGCTATAAAATTGCTTCCTGATGCTAAGTTACCAAAATCTAGGTTATATAACCTTTCTGGTCCTGAGAGGCAAGCTATGAAGGATTATATTTCGGAAAGTCTGGCCAAGGGGCATATTAGACCTTCATCTTCCCCAGTGGCCGCGGGGTTCTTCTTTGTGAAGAAAAAAGATGGAGGCCTACGCCCTTGCCTGGATTTCCGTGAGCTTAATCGGATTACGGTCCGAGATCCGTATCCGCTCCCACTTATTCCTGATCTCTTCAATCAGATTGTGGGCGCCAAATGGTTCTCTAAGTTGGATCTCAGGGGGGCGTAAATCTGATTAGGATAAAGGAGGGGGATGAGTGGAAGACGGCGTTTAACACTCCGGAGGGACATTATGAGAACCTTGTCATGCCTTTCGGTCTGACTACTGCCCCGGCGGTGTTTCAACATTTTGTTAATGACATCTTTCGCCACCTAGTGGGACAGTTTGTTGTCATTTATCTAGATGACATCTTAATTTACTCGCCGGATCTTGTGTCTCATCAGGAGCACGTGAGACAAGTGTTGCAGATCTTGCGAGACAATAAACTGTACGCCAAATGGGAGAAGTGTGTATTCGCCGTACAAGAACTTCAGTTTTTAGGATTCCTGGTGTCAGCTTCCGGTTTCCGTATGGACCCTGGGAAAGTGAAGGCTGTGCTTGAATGGGATCGGCCAGAGGATCTTAAAGCACTGCAGCGTTTCCTGGGGTTTGCTAACTACTACCGGAAATTTATTCGTAATTTCTCATCCGTTGTCAAACCTCTCACTGACATGACAAAAAAAGGGACGGATTTTTCTAGGTGGTCTGACAAAGCTTGTCAAGCATTTTCCTCCTTGAAAAAATGTTTTGCTTCAGCACCCATACTCATCCAACCTGATGCATCACAACCGTTCATTGTGGAGGTAGACGCATCTGACGTAGGAGTGGGTGCGGTATTATCTCAAGGTCCGTCCCCTGGTAAATGGCATCCGTGCGCTTTCTTCTCTAAAAAATTGTCGTCCGCCGAGAGGAATTATGATGTCGGCAATAGGGAACTCTTGGCCATTAAGTTGGCTTTTGAAGAGTGGCGTCACTTTTTGGAGGGGGCAGTCCACCCGGTCACCGTCATTACTGATCACAAGAACCTGCTGTATTTAGAGTCTGCAAAACGTCTGAATTCCAGACAAGCTAGATGGTCGTTGTTTTTTACCAGGTTTATTTTTGTCGTCACATATCGTCCTGGGTCAAAAAATGTAAAGGCTGATGCCTTATCTCGTAGTTTCCCGGGGGCCGGGAAGACGGATGACCCGGTTCCTATTCTTCAGGAGGGAGTTGTGGTGTCGGCTGTATGCTCTGAGCTTGAGGAGGAGGTATTGGAGGCTCAGGGGGACGCCCCTGTAGGACCTCCAGGGAAACTGTTTGTTCCAGATCAGTTAAGACAAAAGGTTATCGAGGCACATCATAATTCTGCTTTGGCAGGACACCCAGGGAGTAAAGCAACTGTAGATCTCGTTTCTCGCCGGTTTTGGTGGCCTAACTTAAATAAAGAGGTGGTAACTTTTGTCGCGTCCTGTGGGGTATGTGCGCGCTCTAAGACCCCACATACCCGTCCGTCTGGGGCCCTTTTTGTCATGGGTGTATCGCCACGAGTATCGTCGTGATTACACACTCTGACTTCTCACAGCTGAGTTGCTGTTTCTTTGTGTTTGGTAATGAGGGAGTTAATTTTACCTAGCTCTTTGCTAAGACTAGGTCCAGCCTCGCCCGGCTGCTTTTGATTATGTTCTAATTAGATTCCTTCATATACCTGCCAGTCTGCTTGTTAGATGCCGGTGAAAGCATTCATGTAGTCTAGCAGACTGGATCGGTTCTGAGAATACTTAAGCTAAGAGCTCCTTAGTTGTTTTTACTCTTATAGCTTATAGTTTATCTCTGAGACCTTAGGTGTTCCTACTGTGTGTGAGTGTTGTATGTAAGACTTTATTTACTTTATTTCTTGTCTTTCTTGTATGTCTTTCTGTTCATTAACCGTTACCTGTTCATTCCCTTTGGTGGTAATCAGGGTCCTTCTTAGGACTAGATTACAGTTGGCAGGGATTGATAGGAGACAGGGTTTACGCTGGTGGCCTGGACCTCTGTACCTTTAACAGTACCTCCAGGTAGAGGGATTAGTTAGGACCCAGTTTAGGGTCAGCATAGACCCCGGTCACCCTCTAGCCGGAGACAGCGTATAACGGATTCCGTATTGACCCACTGGACATTCTGTCAGGTAATTCTATGTTATCATATATCTATGCGCATGTTATATAGTATGTTGCCCTTTTGATATAGATTACTGTCATATATATATATATATCTGCTATACAGCGTGACATTTTCACCGGCCATACTAAAGATTCTCCCCAGCTGTCATGGATCCAGTAGCCCAGCTGGCCCGGCAGTTGCAGGGGTTGTCCATGGAGTTTGCAGACATTAAGTCCAAGGTTTTGTCCCCCCCGGAGCAAACCAGATCTGAACCTAAGGTTGCTCTCCCGGACAGGTTCACTGGTGGGCGGGACAAATTTTTTACTTTCCGGGAGGCATGTAAATTGTACTTTCGGCTGCGGCCTCGGTCATCTGGGAGTGAAGAGCAGAGGGTGGGAATTGTTATCTCGCTCTTACAAGGGGACCCTCAATCTTGGGCGTTCTCTATTCCTCCAGGCTCCCCAGATCTCCAGTCAGTGGATCGATTTTTTACTGCCCTGGGTCTGGTATATGATGATCCGGATCGAGTTTCCCTTGCTGAAACAAAGTTACGTAAAATACGGCAAGGAAATCGTCCAGCGGAGGAATATTCTTCTGAGTTCCGTAGATGAGCAACAGATACTCAGTGGAATGACCCAGCTCTTAGGAGCCAGTTTTGTCAAGGGTTGTCTGACAAATTAAAAGATGTGTTGGCTCAGTATGATTCTCCTCCATCACTGGAGGCTGCTATGGCCCTCGCTATTCGCATTGATAGACGAATTCGGGGAAGACGCGAGGTAACTCCGCCTCCCGTGATGACTCCACCTACTACTAAAGTCCCTTATACTGAGGTTCCCCTGGTCTGTTCTGAGGAACCCATGCAGTTGGGAGGGACATCTTTTTGTAGGAGGGAATAGGCAGTGCACCGCAAGACTAGAAGGTGTTTCTTTTGCGGGAGAGAGGGACATTTTGTTGGGGGGTGTCCATCCCGGGCATCTTTGAGCAAAGGAGTTAACCTGGGAGTGTGTATTTCGTCCCCAAATCCCTCTCAGTTTCTCGTGCCTGCGGAGGTGGTGATTGGTACTAGAACTGAGAGGATTTCTGTTTTTCTTGATAGTGGGTCTGGGGCTAATCTGGTGGACGCTCGGTTTGCCCAGGTGCATGGTATGCAACTGAGTGTATTGGCCAAACCGGTCCCTATAGTCTCTATTGATTCTAGACCTCTCGGTCAAGGTAGCTTGGTACAAGCTGTTCATAACATAGATCTTCGAGTAGGGGCAATACATAAAGAGCAATTGTCTTGTTATGTGTTGGAGGGTCTACCTACTCCTATTGTGTTGGGACTTCCTTGGTTGGCTAAACATAACCCAGTGATTGATTGGCAATCTGGAAAGATAAGCCAGTGGGGTGAATTTTGCAGGAATAACTGCATGAGCACGGTCATCGGTGCGGTTGTGCCTAGGACTTTGTCTCCTTTTCTGGAGGACTTTGGGGAGATGTTCTCAGAGGAGGGGTGTAAAGAGTTACCTCCTCATCGCGCATATGACTGCTCAATAAAGTTGCTTCCTGATGCCTTATCTCGTACTTTCCCAGGGGCCGGGAAGACGGATGATCCGGTTCCTATTCCTCAGGAGGGAGTTGTAGTGTCAGCTGTATGCTCTGAGATTGAGGGGGAGGTATTGGGGGCTCAGGGGGACGCCCCTGTGGGACTTCCAGGGAGACTGATAGTTCCAGATCGGTTAAGATTGAAGGTTACGGGGAACCGTTACAAACGGATGGCTGATAGGGGGAGAGTTTCTGGTCTAGATCTGAAGGTGAACGATCTGGTTTGGTTGTCTACCAGGAATATAAAACTTAAAGTTTCCTCCTGGGGTTGGGTCCCAGATTCATCGGGCCGTACAGGATCAGTTCCATAATTAATCCTGTGGCATTTCGTCTGGACCTCCCTCCTACGTTTAAAATTCATAATGTGTTTCACAAGTCATTACTTAAAAAGTATGTGGCACCAGTCATACCGTCACCTCTACCTCCTCCTTCAGTGGTGGTCAATGATAACGTGTAATTTCATGGGTCGAAAATCATTGACTCACGTCTCAGTCGCCGATCCCTTCAGTACTTGGTTCATTGGAGGGGGTATGGTCCTGCGGAGAGGACGTGGGTCCCCGCGTCTGATGTTAACGCAGATCGATTGGTTCGGACCTTTCACACAACTCACCCGGGCAGACCTGGCCCTGAGGGTCCGGAGTCCCCTCGTAGAGGGGGGGGTACTGTCATGGGTGTATCGCCACGAGGATCGTCGTGATTACACACTCTGACTTCTCACAGCTGAGTTGCTGTTTCTTTGTGTTTGGTAATGAGGGAGTTAATTTTACCTAGCTCTTTGCTAAGACTAGGTCCAGCCTCGCCCGGCTGCTTTTGATTATGTTCTAATTAGATTCCTTCATATACCTGCCAGTCTGCTTGTTAGATGCCGGTGAAAGCATTCATGTAGTCTAGCAGACTGGATCGGTTCTGAGAATACTTAAGCTAAGAGCTCCTTAGTTGTTTTTACTCTTATAGCTTATAGTTTATCTCTGAGACCTTAGGTGTTCCTACTGTGTGTGAGTGTTGTATGTAAGACTTTATTTACTTTATTTCTTGTCTTTCTTGTATGTCTTTCTGTTCATTAACCGTTACCTGTTCATTCCCTTTGGTGGTAATCAGGGTCCTTCTTAGGACTAGATTACAGTTGGCAGGGATTGATAGGAGACAGGGTTTACGCTGGTGGCCTGGACCTCTGTACCTTTAACAGTACCTCCAGGTAGAGGGATTAGTTAGGACCCCAGTTTAGGGTCAGCATAGACCCCGGTCACCCTCTAGCCGGAGACAGCGTATAACGGATTCCGTATTGACCCACTGGACATTCTGTCAGGTAATTCTATGTTATCATATATCTATGCGCATGTTATATAGTATGTTGCCCTTTTGATATAGATTACTGTCATCACATGTATATATATATATATATATATATATTATATATATTGTGAGACAGTGAGAATATGTGGGTTAGATGGGGTGTATATTTCACCTGGGTGCTTTGCTGACTGGTATAAGGGAGGTGTATGGCTTTGTAGACCTGGTGGTAGAGAAAGGTCATTACACCTTCCACTCAGTGCATACTTGCAGCTCAAACCTGTAACCACTCAGCTGTTAATTAAGAAGCCAGAAATAGGTGTCTGGAAACACAGTCAGAGAGAGTTAGTTTAGCCTGGACACAGGGAGGTGTCCTGGCACAAGAAACAGTCTCCAAGAGTGTTAGAGCTGTCTTTAGCCTGGACACAGGGAGGTGTCCCGGCGCAGGAAGCAGTCTCTGTGAGAATCCATGCGGATAAGCTACTGAAGAGGAGGAGAGCTGTCTCAGTCTGGGTTAGATGGACCCCGGACACAGGAGTGTCTCTGTGAACCTCCATGCTGATGATTACTGAAGAGGAGGGGAGCTATCTCAGTCTGGGTTAGAGGTACCCCGGACACAGGAGTGTCTCTGTGAACCTCCAGGATGATGACTACTGAATAGGAGTGGATCTCTCTCAAGTCTGGACGTCGGGTGGACCTTCAGACATAAGGAGGAGTATCTGGGAAACTCCATACTGGTAACATATATCATATGTGTTGTTTTGGGCCTAGGCTGATAGAGCCGGGTTCCTGATAGAAAGGGAAAAGCTATATAAGTGTAATTAGTGGCTAGACAAGCCTAGGTCTTTTGTTTATGCTTTGTTTTATCTGTGTGCTGTGGACTTTAATAAAACTGGTTGCGGCCAGTTTTTTACCATAATTGCTGTCTGAATGAACTGTTTCTGTGCCATTCTGTCTACCCAGACAGCGATCTCAGAGCTAAACCCCCGGAAATGTTACAATATATATATATATATATATATATATATATATATATATATATACATATATATATATCTGCTATACAGCGTGACACTTTTACCGTTGAAAATCCCGGAGCGTCCATGGACCCATCTGTCTATGGACTTCATTACGGACCTTCCTCCGTCTTCAGGTAAAACTGTCATACTAGTTGTAGTTGACAGGTTCAGCAAAATGGCACATTTTATTGCTCTTCCTGCTCTTCCTAATGCTAAAACTCTGGCGCAGGTGTTCATTGGGGAGATTGTGAGACTTCACGGGTTGCCTTCCGATGTGGTGTCGGATCGGGGGTCTCAGTTTGTGTCCAAATTCTGGAAGGCATTTTGTTCTCGTCGGGGGATGCAGTTGTCATTTTCTTCGGCTTTTCATCCGCAGACCAATGGTCAGACAGAGCGTCTGAATCAGAGCTTAGAGACATATCTCCGGTGTTTTGTCTCAGAGAACCAAGAGGACTGGTCTTCTTTCTTGCCTCTGGCAGAGTTCGCTCTTAACAATAGGCGGAGCGAGTCCACTGGTAAGTCCCCGTTTTTTGGGGGCATATGGTTTTCACCCCAGTTTTGTACTTTCAATGGGGGGGGCTCTTCTGGGATTCCTGAGGAGGAACGATTTTCGTCGTCACTTGCTTCAGTGTGGAGAGGAGTGCTTAATAATCTGAGCACTATGGGGAACCGATACAAACGTATGGCTGATAGGAGGAGAGTGTCTGGTCCGGACCTAAGTGTGAACGTTCTGGTATGGTTGTCTACCAAGAATATAAAACTTAAGGTTCCCTCCTGGAAACTGGGTCCCAGATTCATCGGGCCATACAGGATCAGTTCAATAATTAATCCGGTGGCTTTCCGTCTTGACCTCCCTCCTACATTTAAAATCCACAATGTGTTCCACAAATCGTTGCTTAAGAGGTACGTGGCACCAGTTATACCGTCACCTCTACCTCCTCCTCCAGTGGTGGTCAATGGTAATTTGGAGTTTCAGGTATCGAAGATCATTGACTCACGTCTGAATCGCCGGTCCCTTCAGTACCTTGTTCATTGGAGGGGGTATGGTCCTGAGGAGAGGATGTGGGGTTTCTGCGTCGGATATTAACGCAGACCGTTTGGTTCGGGCCTTCCACACTACTCACCCAGATAGACCAGGCCTGAGGGTCCAGAGGCCCCTCGTAGAAGGGGGGGTACTGTCACGGGTGTGTCGCGGCGGAGATCATCGCGATTACACACCCTGACTTCGCACAGCTGAGTTTCTGGTGCTGGGTGTTTTTCGGCACTGAGGGAGTTAATTCTTTCTCTCTCGGTGCTGGACTGACCAGCCTCGCCCAGCTGCGTTTGATGTTTTGTTAATTAGCTTCCTTCATATACCTGCTGGTCTGCTGGGGAAGTGCCGGTGAAAGCATTCATTCAGACCAGCAGAGCGGATCGTTTCTGAGAAGACTTAAGCTAAGAGTGCCTGTTGTGGTTTTTCCTCTCCTCGCTTATTGTTTATCTCCTTAACCTTTTGTGTTCCTCTGTAGTGGAAGTGTTGTATGCAAGGCTGTGTTTTCTTTACCCCTTGTCTGTCTCGTTTGTCTTAGACTGTGTGTAAGCTGTGACCTGCCCATTCCCTGTGGTGGTAATCAGGGTCCTTCTCAGGACTAGATTACAGTGGTCAGGGATCTACAGGAGACAGGGTTACGCTGGCGGCCTGGACCTCTGTACCATTAATAGTACCTCCAGGTAGAGGGACTAGTCAGGACCCCAGTTCAGGGTCAGCATAGACCCCGGTCCACCTCTATCCAGAGACAGCGTGACACGTACACAGTATTGACCCACAATACATAGGATATTATGTCAGGTAAGACATTGCTGGCAGATACTATGTATACATGTTGATTTTCTCTATTATATGAAATTTAGAATGATGTCACATTAGATATAGGTTACTATCATTGAATATATCTGTTATACGTCGTGACAGGTACTCTAACTGAGTAGTCTCTTCAGCACACACACTGGAGGTCTCCTCAGAACTCCCACACTGGAAGTTTCCACGCCTCCAGCCACTCACACCTGTGGTCAGCATTAGGCTCATTTATATATACCAGACATTCAGCTAACACAGAGCACATGACAGGTCACATGGCAGTGACCTCATCACAGGTCCTCAAACCACATACAAAGGTATAGTGAAGTCTTACTATCGCTACAATATATACGGTATATAGCTGCCTAACAAGCACTTTCTCAACAAATCTTTAGCATGTGTGTCAAAAACTATTTTGAAACTCCATTTTCAATATGCAAATAAGCTACAGACTAGACAATGGGGCATTGGTTCCCCAGATTAGTTGTCCACTCACAATGTTATCACACCCCTGTGGATGTCATATAATGATTTGTAAGAGCTGCCATCATAGCCATCTGGCCGGTGTCACACTTGCAAGTGTGATGCGAGAAACTCACATGAGTCTCTCGCATCAACACCCGGCAATGCCGCCGGTTAGATTGCCGGTGGCAGTGTCGGGTGTTGATGCGAGAAACTCATGCGAGTTTCTCGCATCACATTTGCAAGTGTGACACCGGCCTCTCTCTCTAAATCTCACACATGCGTGTGACTTTTCTACAGATCAGTGCACTTCTGAAGCCAAGTGTACACTCCCTGGCTTCAAAGGCACACTGCACATGTAAAGAGACAAGAAGCCTGACCGTCTACAGAGTAGCTGAATATCAGTCAGCAACTCACCGAAAGACCGCTCTGTAAGCTCTCTTCTTCTGACGTCAGGCTTCTTTGCTTTCGGACATACGCAGTGCTTCTCTTAAGCATGGAAGCATCCACTTGGCTTCACAGACGCATTGATATGTGATGCATGTATGAGATTCAGATAGAAGTGGCAATGACACCAGCTCTTGCAAATCATGTTATCACGCTCATAGGGGCGTGATAACATGGTGAGTGAGATGGCTAGTCTGGGCAACTCAGTGCCCCATTCACTAGTATTAAATGTCTTTGCGCATTGAAAACGGAATTTAAAACTATAAGAACATAGAAAAGAAAAAAAGGCCAGGTCAACCATAGAATGTCCTGGATCCGGAGCACGGAAAAACTGTGGTGCAGCAGGAATGATAATCGATTAAGGCCCCTACAAATTAACCCATTTGGGGGCTAGTGATTTATATGGTGAATTCCAATATTTTAAAGAATTTTTAATAAAAAACAAATTTTATAGGACAAGTGGAGTTGGATTATCCCTTACTTAGTCGAATTAAAAAAGTTTTTTTTTTTTTTTACACACATGGTGTTTGTTACGATTCCTCCTGTTAGTGTGTCCTAACGCAGTCAATGACAGTTATGCCATCCAATCTAGGCAGGGGCGTGCTGAGCTGTCTGTATGGTGATTGACAACTCAGCCGTCCAATCGGAGGCTGGGGTGTGCTGAGCTGTCGGTGTCTTGAGTGACAGTTTTGCTATCCAGTCAGGACCAACGGTGTTCTGAGTCTCCTGTTCACAGTAATTACTTGGCTATTTAGCCAGCTCTCTGACTAAAGGGTATGCCACACTAAGCGAGATCGCTAGCGAGATCGCTAATGAGATCGCACCTGCGTCACCATTTATGATGCAGCAGCGATCTCGTTAGCGACTTAGCTGTGTGATTCCAAACACATCTCATCAGCGATTTGTGATTCCAAGCACATCTCATCAGCGATCTGTATAAGGACCTCTGCGTTCGTTGGGAAAACCTAGTCCCACCTGTGATGCTGGTGAAGTCGTTGATAAAGGGTGTCACACTCAGCGATTCAGGCTCACCAGCGGGACACCAATGACCAAAAACGGCTCAGAACGCTCATGAGCGATCAACGACATCTCAGCAGGGGCCATATCGCTGCTACATGTCACACACAGCTAAAGTCGCTAACGAGATCACTGCTGCGTCATAAATGGTGACGCAGATGCGATCTCGTTAGCAATCTCGCTTAGTGTGGCATACCCTTTAGATTGCTACCAATTGTAGATTTGCTCAAGAGATGAATGCTTGCTCTGTGCTCCTAGTATTGTAGTCTGATCTTTGCTGCTCAACCTTGGAATTGCCTTGACCAGCTGTTTACCTAGCCCTTTTGCTGTGATCCTCTACCTTCTTGGAATTCTGACCTTGGACTGTTACCTGACTATGCCTTTGTCTCACCCCTTTGTCTATGATGTACCCTCCTGCCTTTTGACCTTGGACCTCTTGACTACCCAGCCTCACGGCTTGCCTGTGAGTAGTGACTAGCGTCACAGTAATTAGTTAGGCCGGTGTCACACTTGCGTGTGTGATGTGAGGAACTCGCATCAACACCCGGCACTGCCACCGGCACTCGGACCGGAGCGTGCGGATGCATGTATTTCTGTGCAGCCGCACACTCTTTCCGAGTGCCGGCGGCAGTGCCGGGTGTTGATGCGAGAGACTCGCGCATCACACACGCAAGTGTGACAACAGCCTTATACAGAAAGAGCTTGATAGGCAGGGTATTTATTAGTGGTGAGGGAGTGTGCTCTGATATAGCGTTATCCGATCATGCTCGGGTATTATCCAAGTATCGCGGGGGCTCGAGTAATATGTTCGAGTCCCCAAGGCTGCATGATTTGTGGCTGTTAGACAGCCACAAAACACATGCTTCATGGTTGGGGAGGGGTTCTCAACCTTTGACATACGGGTACCTTATAGCAATTATGCGACCACCGTGTCTGAAGGCACTGTGATCGCAAGAAGGTGCCTGTTTCTCACAGCAGGGCACAAGGACTCGTCACAGGGGGATTCGCCTCCCCTAAATAACTATAATCACTATGATTGGCCGTTCAATTCTGAACAGCCAATCACAGCTATTTCAATGTTCCAGCAAATTAAATAGTCTGAAACATTGAAGTCCAGCTATGATCGGTGCTATAATAACACCGATCATAGACTGGAACTAGGCAGCATTAGCAGCCCCAACACTGATTGGAGTGATCGTACGATGACGTCAGATGGCACCAATCAGTGAGCAGGAACTCAGTCTGGATTCAGTGTTTTGCACCACCTCATTCCAGTGTGCAGATGTGTGCAAAGCAGTCACTTTGCCATTCTGCCCGTATTGTACCAGGACAACATTTCTTAGGTGAGGTCCCTCAAACTGCAAAGAAAAGAAAGTCACAAAATAGGTGCAAAAGTATGTTACAGAAGAGGGATAAGAAAGAACACCACTTGGCAATGAGACATCTGCCCAAAAAAACTTGGTCTGTGCATAAGACTTTCAATTTGTACTACTCATCCACTGATTACTACATTTATTTCTGATTTACTCTAATTTTTTGCACGACTTGATGTACTCTACACAATTCACATATGCCAGCTTGATGTACTCTACACAACAAACCCCCAGGTGCTTCACAGAAGTTTATAACAGAGCTGTGAAAATACAAAAACAAATTTTTCAAACATAAATGTTCTTTTAGCCTTAATTTTTTTTTCAACAAGGGTAACAGGAGAAAATTGCTGTGCAATTTCTCCAGAGTACACCAATACCTCATATGTGGGGGATAACTACTGTTTGGGCACACGACAGGGCTTGGAAAGGAAGGAGTGATGTTTTGTAACTCAGAGTTTGATGGAATGGTCTGCACGTGTCATGTCGTGTTTCGAGAGTCCCTGATGTGCCTAATCAGTGGAAACCCCCACAAGTGACCCCAGTTTGGAAACTAGACCCCTCAAGGAAATTATCTAGACGTGTGGTGAGCACCTTGACCCCGCAGGTGCTTCACAGAATTTTACAACGCTGAACTGTGAAAATAACAAAAAATTCATTTTTCACACAAAAATGTTTTATCCCCAAATGTTTTCATAAGGATAGCAGGAGAAAATGGACACCAAAATTTGTTGTGCAATTTCTCCTGAGTACACTGATACCTCGCATATTGTTGAAAACTACTTTTCACGCACAGCGCAAAGCTTAGAAGGGAAGTAGGGCCATATTGGAGTGTAGATTTTGCTGGAATGGTTTTAGGCTGCAATGTCACATGTGCATAGCCCCTTAGGTGCCAGAACAGCAAAAACCGCCCATAAGTTACCTCATTTTACAAACTACACATCTAAATGAATTCATCTTGTTGACACCACATGTGCCTCACAGATTTTATGCCATTGGGCAATGAAGAAAGAATACTTACATTTTTACCACTAAAATGTTGTTTTAGCCCTAAATTTTTAATTTTTATAAGAGCTAATAGGAAAAAAAAGACCCCAGTTTGTTTTGCAATATCTCCTGAGTGCACCAATACCCTATATGTAATCGGAAACTACTTTTCAGGCACAGTAAATAGTCCAGATTTTACTGTTATGGTTTGCAGGTGCCATAACCCACTGAATGAGCCCCTGAGGTGCCAGGACAGCAGAACGCCCCATAAGTGACACCATTTTACAAACTATTCTTCTCAATTAATTATTCTTAGGGTGCAGTAATCATATTGTCACCACGGGTGTATCACAGAATTTTATACCATATAATTACATTTTTACCACAAAAATTTAGTTTTAGCTGCAGATTTTACATTTTTACATTGGCAAAATGGTAAAAATGGCACCAAAATTTGTCACACAGTTTCTGTTGAACGTGGAAATACCCCTCGGCGAGACTCGGAAGGGAGGGGACACTATTTGCTTCCTGGAGCACAAATTTTCCTAGAATAGCTTGGAGACTCAATATACTGAACCCCTAAGTGTTAGAAAAGCAGAATCCCGCCTCAAGTCACCCAGTTTGGAAATTATACCCCTTTGGAAAATTATCTACAGGTTTAGTGACGATGTTGACTCAATGGGTGCTTTCCAGAAACAAGTAGCAGTGAATGTTACTGAGTGAAAATTGCAAATGTGCTATTGTAGTGCCCAGTACGTTATGCCCAGCTAATGCTTCTGGAGACATGCACCCATAAATTTGGCTGGTTCTTATCGCTACAGGAATGCCAAACATGTGGACACTAAAGATGGTTTAGGCACACTGTGGGCTCAGAAGGAAGGGGGGCATTTGGATTTAGGAGTGCAGAATTTGGTGAAGTTATTTTGTGGGGTGATTAGCCATTTTGCTTTTCCAGCGCCTTTGTACTATCAGTAACGTGGAAGCCCCTATATTTCCGTTAACAGATGACAGACCTGAGTGGGGACTTGCTTTTTTGTTGATTGATTTGAAGCTTTTGTTGGGAACATTTTACATAACATTTCGGATCACATTTATCCTGCACTATACGCTGAACAGTTACATCGAGATTTCAATCTAAATCTCCGAGTAACATGATTCAGATGAAACCCCGATGGATCCATTCACTATAATGAGGCAGCAGAGTTACTCTGACTCCGTCTGGCCTCTGTTCAGCGATGTCCTTCTTTTCACAAGTGCACAAAACTGTGGCCGACCGAGCTTTTATGCACGACTAAAAAGACTGGACACTGCCGGACAGGTCCAGCTCCAGGTTTTCATGGGCACCTGGCGAAAGTGTGTCAGTGGACCCATTTAACACATACCACAATTCATGATGCACAGATACGGTAGAGAAATATAGGTATAGTACAATGCCAGAGACTTTACTTACTTGTTACATTAAATAAGGGATATACCGTATTTTTCGGACTATAAGACGCACCGGACCATAAGACGCACCCCAAATTTTCAGAAGGAAAATTGGGGAAAAAAAATAATGTGTCAAATGGGGGTCCGTCTCACAGTCTGAATTTAGCTTACCACTGTGTGGGGTGGTTGGGCACTGTGGGGTGGTTGGGCACTGTGGGGTGGCTGTGTTATGTGGGGTGGCTGTGTTATGTGGGGTGGCTGTGTTATGTGGGGTGGCTGTGTTCTGTGGGGTGGCCAGGATGGCCATATACTCACAAATCCGGTGGCGGCGGCGCTCCCAATGCAGCTTCGCTGCGATGCGGTGGTGGTGTCTGGGCAGCAGCGGGCCTCTGGGCTGCATGGGGGGCTCCGCCGGCATCTCGTCCCAGCCGGAAAGCCCCCCCGCAGCTGCGATGCGGTGCTGGGCTGAAGGCCACCAGGGGCCTCCGGTGGCGGTCTCGATCCAAAGTGTGGTGCGGTGGTGGTGTTCGGGCAGCAAGCGGGCCTCTGGGCTGCGTGGGGGGCTCCGCCGGCATCTCGTCCCAGCCGGAAAGCCCCCCCGCAGCTGCGACTTGGTGCCGGCACATGAGGAATGGCCGCCTGGGGCCTCCGGCAAGATGGCCGCTGCATACTCTCGTTCAAATCTCGGCAACGAGATCTCTTCCCGAGATCTCAGGACAAGATCTCGTTGCCGAGATTTGAACAAGAGTATGCGGTGGCCATCTTGCCAGAGGCCCCAGGCGGCCATTCCTCATGTGCCGGCACCGCGTCGCAGCTGCGGGGGGGCTTTCCGGCTGGGACGAGATGCCGGCGGAGCCCCCCACGCAGCCCAGAGGCCCGCTGCTGCCCAGACACCACCACCGCATCGCAGCCAAGCTGCATTAGGAGCGCCGCCGCCACTGAACTTTCCGGTATGTTGCGACCATAAGACGCACCCCCATTTTCCCCCAAAATTTTTGGGGAAAAAAGTGCGTCTCATGGTCCAAAAAATACGGTATGTTGTAAATTCTACAATAGTTTACAAACTGATGAATCCTTGCAGCGTACAGTGAGTGTCCTGGGGAATGCAAAAGTTTTAATTTATACCGGACAGTATAGTCCTCCATAAAGTATTATGGCCACCACATGGTCCTCCATACAGTATAATGAGCCCTATATACTGCTCCATACAGAATAACGGACCCCATATATTGCACCATACAGAATAATGGGCCTCATAAAAT
Organism: Oophaga sylvatica; assembly: GCA_033576555.1. Classification (NCBI taxonomy): domain Eukaryota; kingdom Metazoa; phylum Chordata; class Amphibia; order Anura; family Dendrobatidae; genus Oophaga; species Oophaga sylvatica. The sequence goes on along the minus strand of JARQOD010000002.1, from coordinate 367,782,493 downwards.
GCTCCATACAGAAAAATGGACCCTATATAATGCTTCATACAGAATAATGGACCCCACATAATGCTCCATACAGAATAATGGACCCTAAATAATGCCGCATACAGAATAATAGGCCCCATATATTACTTCTTACAGAATATTGAGTCCCATATAATGTTCTATACAGAATAATGAGCCCCATATAATGCTGCATACAGCATAGGCCCCATATAATGCTCCATAAAGAATGGACTCCATACATGAAAAATAAATAATCAGCTACTTACCTCTCCTCATTCCCCGCTGGCTGCAGCTCCGGTCTCCTCCGCTATGTTGTCTTCAGCCAATTCTGGCTCTCTGCATTGCTCAGCACAGAGAGCGCGCTGCAGTGACGTCATTACGCCTTTTGCCAGAGAGTCAGAAGACACGGAAGAAACCGGACATGCGGCCAGTAGGGAACGAGGAGAGGTGAATATTTCAAACAGCTTAACCCCTTAACCCCCAAGGGTGTTTTGCACGTTACTGACCGGGCCAATTTAACCACTGCCCACTGTCTCTTTATGAGGTTATAACTCTGGAACGCTTCAACAGACCTTCGCGATTCTGAGATTGTTTTCTCATGACATATTGTACTTCATGATAGTGGTAAAATCTCTTCAATATAACGCGTTTATTTATGAAAAAAATGGAAATATGGAGAAAATTTTGCAATTTTCAAACTTTGAATTTTTATTTCCTTAAAACAGAGAAATATGTCACACAAAATAGTTACTAAATAACATTTCCCACATGTCTACTTTACATCAGCACAATTTTGGAACCAACATTTTTTTTTATTAGGAAGTTATAAGGGTTAAAAGTTGACCAGCGATTTCTCATTTTTCCAACAAAATGTACAAAACCATTTTTTTAGGGACCACCTCACATTTGAAGTCACTATATATGGTCTATATGGCAGAAAATACCCAAAAGTGACACCATTCTAAAAACTGCACCCCTCAAGCTACTCAAAACCACATTCAAGAAGTTTATTCACCCTTCAGGTGCTTCACAGGAGCTGAAGCAACGTGGAAGGAAAAAATGAACATTTAACGTTTTAGTCACAAAAATTATCTTTTACAAACAATTTTTTTTATTTTTACAAGCTTAAAAGGAGAAAATGGACAGATAAAGTTGTTGTGCAATTTCTCCTGAGTACACCAATACCCCATATGTGGGGAAAAAACCACTGTCTGGGCGCACGGCAGAGCTCGTAAGGGAAGGAGTACCGTTTGACTTTTTCAATGCAGAATTGTCTAGAATTGAGATCGGACACCATGTTGCGTTTGGAGAGCCGCTGATGTGCCTAAACAGTGGAAACCCCCACAAGTGACACCATTTTGGAAACTAGACCCCCTAAAGAACTTATCTAAATCTGTTGTGAGCACTTTGAACCACCAAGTGTTTCACTAAAGTTTATAATGCCTGGGTGTGAAAAAAAAATTTCCACAAAAATGATTTTTTAGTCCCCAATTTTTGATTTTTTTCCAAGGAAATTGGACCCTAAAAGTTGTTGTCCAATTTTCCTGAGTACGCTGATACCCCATATGTGGGGGGAAACTGTTTGGGCGCACGGCAGGGCTCGAAAAGAAAGTAATGACGTTTTGGAATGCAGACTTTGATGGGTGTCATGTTCAGTTTGCAGAGCCCCTGATGTGCCTAAACAGTGGAAACCCCCCAATTCTAACTCCAACCCTAACCCCAACACACCCCTAACCCTAGTCCCAACCCTAACCATAACCCTAACACACCCCTAATGGGAAAATGGAAATAAATACATTTTTTAAGTTTTACTATTTTTCCCTAACTAAGGGGGTGATAAAGGGGGGTTTGATTTACTATTTATAGCGGGTTTTTATATCGGGTTTTTATGATTGGCAGCAGTCACACGCTAAAAGACGCTTTTTATTGCAAAAAATAGTTTTTGCATCACCACATTTTGAGAGCTATCATTTTTCCATATTTTGGTGAGTGCCACCGCAACTTTTTTTACTTTTTTTGTTTTTCCATATTTTGGCCCACAGAGTCATATGAGGTCTTATTTTTTGCGGGACGAGTTGACGTTTTTACTGGTACCATTTTTGGGCATATGACATTTTTTGATCGCTTTTTATTACGATTTTTGGGAGGCAGAATGAACAAAAACCAGCAATTCATGAATTTCTTTTGGGGGGGCGTTCATACCGTTCCGCATGTGGTAAAATTGATAAAGCAGTTTTATTATTTGGGTTAGTACGATTACAGCGATACTTCATGTATATAATTTTTTTATGTTTTGGCGCTTTTATACAATAAAAACAGTTATATATAAAAAATAATTATTTTTCCATCGCTTTATTCTGCGAGCTATAACTTTTTTAGTTTTTCGCTGATGATGCTGTATGGCAGCTCGTTTTTTGCGGTACTAGATGACGTTTTCAGTGGTACCATGTTTATTTATATCCGTCTTTTTGATCGCGTGTTATTCCACTTTTTGTTCGGCGGTATGATGATAAAGCATTGTTTTTTTGCCTTGTTTTTTTTTTTTAAGGGGTACACTAAAGGAGTTAACTAGTGGGACAGTTTTATAGGGCGGGTCGTTACGGACGCGCCGATACTAAATATGTGTACTTTTATTGTTTTTTCTTTTTTTATTTACATAAAGAAATTAATTTATTGGGGAATTTTTTTTACACATGTTAATTTTTATTTTTTTTACTTTTTTACTTTGTCCCAGGGTGGGACATCACTGTATAGTGTCAGATCGCTAATTTGACAATTTACAGAGTACTCTGTCAGATCATCGATCTGACAGGCAGTGCTGGAGGCTTCTCAGCGCCTGCTCTTAGCAGGCACTGACTAGCCACCTCCCTGCATGACCCGGAAGGACCCCGTGGCCATCTTGGATCCGGGGTCCTGCAGGGAGGAGGCCCTCGGAACAGCGTGATCACATCGCGCTGCTCTGAGGGTCTCAGCGAAGCACGCAGGGAGCCCCCCTCCCTGCGCGATGCTTCCCTATACCGCCGGAACACTGCGATCATGTTTGATTGCAGTGTGCCGCCGGGGGTTAAAGTGCCGGGAGCAGTCCGTGACCGCTCCTGGCACTTAGTGCCGGGTGTCAGCTGTGATAATCAGCTGACACCCGGCCGCGATCAGCTGCGCTCCCCCCGTGAGCACGGATGATCGCGTATGACGTACTAGTCCGTCCTTGGGAATTAAGTCCCAAGTCACATGGATGGAATAGTACGTCAGATGGAAGAAAGGGGTTAAAGCACGGGGGGTGACCTGGTGCCCCATAGCGTGCCTGTGTCTCCGCCAGCGAGTAGCCCCTCCGCTTTCCCAGGGCCCCGGCACTTTATTGGGGGTTTCATCTGAATCACATATTTCAGAGATTTACACACAAATCCCAGTGTAAGTTCTCAGCGCAGAGCGCAGGATAAATATGCGCCGAGCCTTAGTGCGATCTTTGGAAGGCAGAATGAACAAATCAACAGCAGGTGAAGAATTGGTTTTTATATATTTTTTACACTGTTTCATGTGCAGTATAAGTGATTACACGACTTCGGTGCGATTACAGTTTTACTGAATTTATATCAGTATTTTATGTTTGGCTGCTGTCACACACTAAAAGATGCTTTTTATTGCGCATTGCCATATTTTGAGAGCTATAATTTTTCTATATTTCTCCCAACAGTCATGTGAGGGCTTGTTTTTTGCGGGACGAGTTGATGATTTATTGGTACTATAACATTTTTTGATCGCCTTCTATTCTGATTTTTTGGGTGGCAAATAAACAAAAAACGTCAATTCAGGAATTGTTTTTTTTATGCCGTTCACTATGGTGTAAAATTTTTAAGGCAGTTTTATTCTTTGAGTCAGTACGATTACAGCGATACCTCATTTATACGATTTTTTATCTTTGGTGCTTTTACACAATAAAAACTATTTTATATAAAAAATAATAATTTTTTTTCACAGCTTTATTCTGAGAGCTATAACTTTATTTTTCTGCTGATGGAGCTGTATGGTGGCTTGATTTTTGCAGAACATGATGACGTTTTCAAAGATATCATTTATATTTATTTTTGTCTTTTTGGTGTGAATACTGGATAGGATGGGCCCCACGGCCTCACTGAGGGTTTTATAAATAATAGCACAGGAAGCACAGCGGCCATTTTGGGGCTTTAAGGGTGAGGTGGATACCCTGAAGTGTTGTAGACATAGTTCTGCTACATATTTGCTGCAGCAAAGGAGAAGCAGGCAAAAGAGAATGTAATATTTTATTTCATCTACTGGAAATCGTGTAAAGCAATTTGGAAATCAATTTAATTTTTGAGGTTGGCACATAATTATATAGAGGTAAATTTGACGTAGTATTCAGTACTAACACCAGGTGGCAGCGTTGTCTAACTAATAGAGAATTATTTAAGACTTACATAACCTGCATACTACAGTACATAATTTATGGACATCTATGGTTTGACTTTCTTTTCCTGTGTGGATTGGATGGGTTGTTACTGGCATCTGGTGACAATTGCATCTCAATAGCATCTTTAGAAATATATTTACTTTGAAAATTGGGGATGAGTTCAATACTTATTTCACCCGCTGTATATGAGTGCAACATGCAAAATGCTCATCAATCAGATATTTGGACCATTTATGCTGAAACAATAATTATAATTAATCATTGTTCTCTGCATCACATCACCTGGTGTAAGCAGGACATGTGCTGCCAATAATAACATGATATAATATGTATACAGAACAAAGCATTGGACATCAACTTGTGCAAATATGCCAGTAAAGATGTGCCAAACAACTTGAATATAGTCTATTGCGTTCATTTAAAAGCACCACTGGAGTGGTGCTTTAAACGTAATTCCCTTGTTCCCTGTCTCATACTCACCTGCCACCGCCTTCATCCTTTTCCAGCGTTGTTCCCGTCAGTCTCCAGCGAAAAGTGACCTGCCAGCAGCTCAGGGGTTTCTGGTTCTCATAAATTTGCATTGAGCTCTTGTGAGGTAACTTTTAGCTTCTGGTCAGTCAGAAATTATGGGCACAAGATGGCGCTGCAGGACCGGAGTGGCGTTGGTAAAAGGTGACGTGTTGTGAACACGTTTGGTCTGGCTTCTGAGTTTGGGCTCCCTCTGGTGGTTGCTGCTGGTAATGGAGCTGGCCTGGCTGACAGGAGTCGATCACCTGAAGAGGATGATTGGCGATCAGGTGTTTCTGACTGGGAGATACGTGAGCAGCCTTCCCTTGGTTGCTGCCGGTGATTTTGGTTTTTTTCTGAGCCTTCTGGAAGTCAGCTTGTTCCCTGCTCTGCCCTGCATCTTACAGATAAGTTATTCGTCTGTTTTAATCTGTGGCTTTTTGTCCGTTTTGCCTTTCTTTGCTTTGCTGGTGTGAGTACAGCCGGGTTCCCTGCTGGGACCCATGCTGGACTCTGTTTTCCTTTGCCACAGCTTATTGCAGTCCTTTCTGTATTCCTAGTCTCCTGTTATTAAAGTATGTGTTGGTTTGCGTCCAGTTCACACCAGGGTTCTGATTTAGTGGGGGAGCGGTCGTTTAGTCTCAGTATTTTTGCATGTCAGACGTGTTGGAATTTTTCTTAGGGTTTTTGCAGGATTGCAGACAGTATCCTTTCCTGTCCTGTTCTACCCAGACAGCTTGGGCCACAGCATTTGCTTATTCTATTTTCTGCCTGTGTTTTGTGCTTCATCTGTCTCACCGACAATATATGTTTGGGGGCTATCTATTCCTTTGGGGCTCTACTCCGGGCAGTTAGCTTACCCCTTTCTCTCTTTAGGCTTAGATAACTCTTTGGCTGTGTCGAGGCGTCTAGGTCATCGTAGGTACGTCCCACGGCTAATTCTAGTTGTGTTGTCAGTTTAGGGGTCTGCAATCCGCTAAGTTACCAACCTCTCTGGGTGTTTGGTCGCCTAGCCTATTTTTGTATCATCCTCCTCGGTTACCAAATCATAACAGTGACGCCTACGGGTGGTGATTATAATAACAGGGGCAGAGGGTTTACAATTAAAGCGCCACTCAGCACTGAAAAAAAACAACTGCTGGAGTGGTGTTTTAACCGTCTGAAATGGTCTTGTATAAATGCACCCTGATTGTCCAATATGTTAGCATTTGAGGTCCCATTTTTAATTTTTGCCCAGTCCGCCACTTTCTCTAAAACTGGTTTCAGTGAAAAGAAAGTTACTGGCACTCACTAATGTCCATAAAAAGTTTTTCTTTATTTCAGATCTTCCTTAAAACAATCTCTGTGGCAGAGGGAGAGGGGAGAAGGGGAGGGCAGCAGGTGCAGCAGAGCAGACAATGGCAGTTTCGAGCTGGAGTGCGCTTCAACGGGTCTGAATAGGAGATGACGTGGATACCTTATTTAACTCTTACCAGCAGAGACGTCATCACATGGAATGCAGTAATGAGGATAACAATCATCAACAAGTACATCAAACAGGTACCAGAATACAATTTTACAACAAAATAAATAATAAAAATATATTTTTTACAAAAATGAGAGATCAATTTATCATTTAACTCTAATGGTGTGTGTTTGCATTAATAATCCATAGGGCTTCTTTTTGTAATAGGAGCTTATGTTGATCTCCTCTCTGTTTAACCGCTTTAAACCTACGAACTTTAATACTCCTGCATTTGCTGCATGGATTTTTCTCACACACTGTATTAATCTCGGTGATCCTTTTCCTGTCTCAATCTAACGCGCATGTTCCCTAAACCTAATGTATACCGTATTTTTTGGACTATAAGACGCATTTTTTTTTCCCCCAAATTTGAGCAGGGTCCCCCAAATTTGAGTAGAGCATGGTCCCAGGGTCACTGCTGGAGCAGGAAAGAGTGGAGCATTGCTGCAGGCAGCAGGCTGGGAAAAGGGGGTGTTCGGATGTGCGGCGCGCCGCTGCGAGTGTCTGGTGCTGCGGGTGTCCGCCGATGTGGGTGTCTGGTGCTGCGGGGGCTCTGCCGACATTTTGTAACAAGTTCATGTGGATTTTTTTAATATCTGAGATCTCATCTCCCGATATCTTGGTGCCGAGATCTCCATCTGCGCATGCGCCCCCCCGGCAGCCATTTTCCCAGAGTCCACCGCATAGGAAACCATGGAACTGCGGGGGCTCTGGGCTTTCACAAAATGTCAGCAGAGCCCCCGCAGCGGCGGAGACACCCACAGCGGCACGCCGCACATCTGAACACCCCCTCATCCCAGCCTGCAGCAACGCTCCACTCTTGCCTCCTCCAGCAGCAAACCTGGGACCCCGGTAAACAAGACGCATGGATTATAAGAAGCACCACCATTTTATTAAAAAAAAGTTTTTTTCCTATTTTTCTCCTCAACATTTGGCGTGCATTTTATAATCCAGAGTGTCTTATAATCTGCAGAATACAGGTAAGTTATTAATCGTTTTACATATTAAAAAATCCACATGAACAAAGAATCGCATACGCCACATACTTAATTTTACAAGTGGTGAAATGTTTTACCTGGTGTGTAATCTGGCTGATTCTCATCAGATTGTCTATAAAATGCTGATTACAAAAAGAGGAATGGTTGCACACAAAATTACCCATAGGTATGGATTTTTCTAAATAAGTTTTTTGTTTATTACTTAGGCGATTTTTGACTTAGGCCGGCGTCACACTTGTGAGTGTGATGAGAGTAAGTCGCACGACTTTCTCGCATCAACACCCGGCACGGCCGCCCGCTCTTGGACCTGACCATAGAAATACATGCAGCCGCACACTCGAGTCCGAGAGCCGGCGGCCGTGCCGGGTGTTGATGCGAGAAAGTCGTGCGACTTACTCTCATCACACTCGCAAGTGTGACGCCGGCCTAACAGATCTTTTAGATTTTTCCCCACTGCCTATATGAAATAAGGGGATCTTTTGAAATCACATCATGTAGATCTACATCATTATTCAAAAAATGCCATTTTTTTGTGATAGCAACCCGTATAATCTTGTCCACCGGACTGAACTTAAAATTAAAAATATATTTTTTTCTTTTTTTTGTTTCACTTTTTTATGATTGTAACGACACAGTAATTATTCTTAATTATGCCAGATATATTTTCCAGTAGGTCAAGAGACATAAAAAATTGTTCATTTGAGCCTGATATTGACTCTTGAATTGATGTTTGTTGAATTGTTCAATAGCTGCTGTTTAACTATTATATCAGCTCCTACAGTTTATTGTTCTGCTATCCTTGGGGGACAAATTGAAAATCAATGTATGGTTGTTTGGTAATATGTTGATTACCCATTGTATCAGTCTATGCAAATTGTTGTCCTGCAAACATTAAAAGACAAACCCTCAAAACAATGAGAGATGAGCTATTGCCACCTTCCCCCAATCCTGTGGAAAAATGCCCGAAAAAGAACTGTGAACTATAAAAGGGGATCTGCCTCTGTTTCCAGTGAGTGTTGACAGAACAACAGCCAGGAACCATGGCTTCAGCCAGAGGAATACCGATTTGATCCACTGCCCATCACTGAGCCCATGGAGATATTCGGAGGACCTAGGTTGGGACAATCAGGTCACCTGGCCACACACCTTAATGAACTGTTAACTTCCTAAGCTTGCCGCTACCGCCTCTCTGTGGGTACCCGCCAAAAGCGGAGTGCCACTGGTTGGGGAAAATGGCTTCCCCAATCCCGGCGATTCAGCGGAAGGGTGAGACTCTGTAATTTGCACCATCTTGTGTATTTTCTGGGACTGTAATATATGTTTTTGTCTGTTGGTGGTTCAATAGAGTATTGCCACACTGTTTTACTCTCACCCGGTGTCTGAGTAGTATTTTACCCATGGGAAAGGATAGTGAGTGTTCAGTGGGATGAGCCCTGGTCCATGCAGTCTTTCTAAAGACACTCAAGCCAGCAGACAAGAGCACCCAGTTTTTAGATGTAAAAACTGGCCGTACGGAAGGGATCTTTAATAATATGGTGCGGATGTGCACTGTCAAAATGTAACACTGTATTGGTGGCAGTCTTCTTTCTGAATGTTTTCGTATGTATACCACTCTCTTTTATCTCCACACATACATCCAAATCAATCTACTTGTATTGTCACAGGGATACCGCAACAGAGAGGGGCCAGAAGATTGTGGTGTCTGGTTTCACGAACTCCTGCACTGATTAGAACTGCTTCACCATCTTATTAAACAGTGCAGGTTTTTTCCTTACTGGCAGTGCAAGGGTTAATCAGTTCAGCTGATCTCCTGGAGCTTTCCAACCTGGATAGTCTCAGCTGTGCAGTGGTGGCCACTCCCCTCTGCTATATATACTTTTGCCACTGGAACTTGAGAATTTCCAGTGATAGTTCTTACTGCCTGTTTAGGAGTTTGAGGTGAAGTTCGTGTTTGGAGTAGGCATTTGGAGAGTTGTTCAGGAGATTGTTGTGTGGAGTTTGTGTGTTCATCCTCATCCTCTCTTATTTGGTTTCACCTTCCTATACCTCTCCTGTGTTCCACTCTGTTGCCTGGTGAGTGTATTTTGTATGATTGTAGTTTTCATTTATCACTGTCCATTTTCCCTTGTTTGTCTGGTTAGTATTATCCTATACTCTTTAGGCCTCACAACTCCCTGGGTGGGGGAGGGAACAGATAAGAGTTAATATAGGAGCATAGCAAGGCACATGACCCCGGCATCTCCACCTTCAGGAGTAATCCGGGAACAGGGATAGTGTAATGTATGTAGTACAGTTCATATAGCGTCTTGTGCTTGGGTGCGATGAAAACACAGGAGTCACAGGTTTGATATAGAAAAGTCCTGTATTACTTCATACAAGTTGGCAGAAATAGTCACACAGTTTGCAGACACAGAAACAGGAGACACAGCAGGCCAGAGTAATCCAAGCTCAGCAATCACTCTCCAATACAGATTCAGGATCTTCTTCTCTGTTACCGTAAGTCCATGCAAACGTGGGTCTTTCAAAGAGCAGGGTTCAGAGTCCACAAGTGCTTCAGAGTTCCTCAGTAGGAATAGCTGGAGTACAAGGTCCAAGGCTTACAGGAGTCAAGTCACAGGTTCACTGCAGGCTAGATTCTGAAGCACTGATTGCTCAGCTGTGGCTGCTTAAGAAGCAAAGGAGAGAATCAGGGCGGAACATGCAAGCTGGAAACTCCATTTTGACTGAGGGCAAGATAGCTGCAGCAAGACAGAAAGTAAAATGGCTGACGAACAAACTGAGTTTCAGGAATATATACATAGAACCTTACATTACTCCCCCCTTAAGGACAACCTCCGGATGACCTCAGACCAGGCTTGTGTGGGTACCTCTGATGAAACTGACGGAGCAAGCGAGGAGCATTAACGTTATTGACCGGTTCCCATGAGTTGTCTTCCACTGGGTAGCCCTGCCATTTAATCAGATATTGTAACTGATTTCTATACAACCTGGAATCTAAAATCCTTTCCACCACAAATTCTTCCTGACCATCGACTAGCACTGGGTCAGGGCAAGGAGAGGAACGTCCAGGAAACGTATTGGGTGTCGCAGCCTTTAGTAGGGATACATGAAAGACAGGGTGGATTCTCATAGTTCTGGGCAGTTGAAGACGACAAGCAACGGCACTTATAATTTTACTGATTTTATAGGGTCCAATGTACTTATGTCCCAACTTAGACGATGGAATCCTTAACTTAAGATTTCTGGTTGACAGCCAGACCAAGTCTCCTACCTTGAAAGCTGGTGTAGGTTTACGAAATTTATCTGCTGCTTTCTTGTACCTTTCTTGAGCCGATTCCAGATTTTCCTTTAGAAGATCCATATTCTTCTGTAAAGACGTGATTCTTTCAGCCACTGCTGGTAAAGGCGTTTCTATGGGAAATCGTGGTAGAATGTTAGGATGATAACCTAGATTAGAGTAAAAAGGAGACTGTTTAGTGGAGGCACTCTGAGAGTTGTTATACGAGAACTCAGCTAATGGAAGTAGATCCACCCAATCATCCTGTAGGTGGCAGATAAAGCAGCGGAGATACTGCTCCAGGGTTTGATTGGTTCGTTCGGTCTGTCCATTAGTCTGGGGATGAAAAGCAGAAGAAAGGTTTACTTTAATGTCCAATGCTGCACAGAAATTTTGCCAAAACCTAGAAGTGAATTGCACCCCTCGATCCGAAATAACCTCATCCGGTACTCCATGTAAGCGAAACACATCTTTAATCATCAAATCTGATGTCTGTTTTGCAGTGGGTAAGCCGACACAAGGGATAAAATGAGCTGCCTTTGTTAGACGGTCAACCACCACTAGAATGGTGTTCTTCCCCTGAGAGGTTGGTAACTCCACAATGAAGTCCATAGAAATGGATCCCCACGGGCGGGACGGGGTGGGAAGAGGCTGTAACAGACCAGTTGGTGAGGAGCGAGGTGTTTTGCATCTTGCACAGACCTCACATGAAGTGACATAATTCAAAACATCCTTCCTGCAAGTGGGCCACCAAAAGAAACGAGAAAGAAATTCCTGTGTCTTTAGAATTCCTCTATGCCCAGCTATCTTGGAATCGTGAATGAGTTGCAATACTCTTAATCTGACTGTTTCAGGAATATACAGACGTTGTCCCTGAATCCACACACCATTCTTAAAGACAAGACTTACGTCCCTTGGGGGTTGTGCCAAAAAGGAATCCGCATGGTATGCTTCCTTGATGTCCTTAAGTAGGTCTTGATTATGAATTACTCCTAGGAATCTAGAGTCAGGAAGAATAGTCTTAGGAGGAGTAATTGGACGTGTCTCTGCTGAGTAAATCCTAGAGAGTGCATCAGCCTTTCCATTGCGCGATCCTGGTCTATAAGAGATGATAAAATTAAATTGGTTTAAGAAAAGATTCCAGCGAGCCTGGCGAGGAGTCAGGCACTTAGCCGACCTGATAAACTCAAGGTTACGATGGTCTGTCAGGACGACTATTTGCTGTGCAGCTCCCTGAAGAAGGTGTCTCCATTCTTTGAAGGCGGCAATAATGGCCAACAACTCTCTATTGCCCACATCGTAGTTCCTCTCAGCCGAAGACAACTGCTGGGAAAAGAAGGCACAGGGATGCAAGACATTCTTCTCACCTGTTCTCTGAGAGAGTATAGCTCCAACGGCACAGTCTGAAGCATCCACCTCTATTATGAAGGCAAGCTCGGGGTTGGGATGTACTAGGATAGGTGCAGTGGTAAATTTATCTTTTAGACGGGAAAATGCTTCCTGGGCTTGGGGAGTCCAGGAAAACCTAGACTCTTTCCGGGTAAGTTGAGTGATAGGTGACACTACCTCAGAGAAATTTCTAATGAAACGTCTATAGAAGTTGGCAAACCCGATGAAGCGCTGTACCTCCTTCACATTTCTAGGACTTGGCCAATCCTTGATGGCTTGGGTTTTGCTTCCATCCATACTAATTCCTTGTGTAGACAGTACATACCCCAGAAATTGAATTTCGGTCCTATGGAATTCACACTTTTCAAGTTTGATGTAAAGATGATTTTGTCTTAGACGTTCCAAGACCATTCTCACATGTCCATGATGTTCCTCTGTGGAGTTAGAAAAAATTAGAATATCATCCAAATAAATTACCACGAATGTATCTAGGAGATCCCTGAAGATGTCATTCACCAAGTGTTGGAAAGTGGCTGGGGCGGTACTCAGACCAAAAGGCATAACTAGATATTCAAAGTGTCCATAGCGTGACCTGAATGCAGTCTTCCATTCATCCCCAGGTCTAATACGGACTAAGTTATAGGCCCCACGAAGATCTAGTTTAGAAAAAATTTTGGCATGTCGCACTCTCTCCAATAACTCAGGGATTAAAGGCAATGGATAACGGTTTCTAATAGTAACCTTATTGAGTTCCCTATAGTCTACGCATGGTCTCAGAGATCCATCTTTCTTCTTTACAAAGAAGATGGGTGCACCTGCAGGAGATGAAGAGGGGCGTATGAAGCCCTTGGCTAGATTTTCATCTATGTAATCCTTTAAAGCCTTTAGCTCGGGCCCCGCCAGGGGGTAGATCTTACCAAAAGGTATCTCTGCTCCAGGCAATAATTCAATTGGACAATCATATGGACGGTGAGGAGGAAGCTGGTCAGCGTTCTTCTTGTCACATAAATCCACATAGTCCTGGTATACAGCTGGTAGTTCAGGGACTGACATGATTCCTTTAGGAACAGAGCAAGCTGAAACTTTTGGACTCATCTGTTTCTCTGGAAAGTGTAATTCCTTGGTCTCCCAGTTAATGGTAGGATTCTGAGCCTGCAGCCATGGTAGCCCTAGAATAATGGGAAAGTGGGGAGAAGAGATAAGCATAAAGGACAGTTTCTCTTGATGATCTTTACCCATAAGAACCCTCAAAGGCTCTGTTTCCTGATCCACTGGTCCAGAGGTCAGCAGGGAGCCATCCACAGTTTCCATCTGTACTGGAGTAGCCTTCTTCACTGAACGTATTCCCTGTTTCAGAGCAAAGGAGACATCCATAAAATTTCCACTTGCCCCTGAGTCGATCATAGCAGAGCTAGACACCCAAGCTGAGTCAACCCAGAGTTTGATGGAAAGAAAGCAATGAGAATTGTTTTTCTTACAACTCAGCTGGGACACCGCTGAGGAAACTTGAAAAATGGCAGCGTTTACACAGTCAACGTCCTCAGAGGTAACGGAGTTTAAGTCCGAGAAATCAAGATCTGTTGCTGCAGATCTCTCTGGAGCCTGAGGCTCGGACCTGACAGATCCCCTCTCGCAACACTCACAATGAATGAGTGCTGCAATAGTCTTACGAGAACGGCTGGGGCAGTTTATAATGAAGTGCCCTGACTTACCACAATAGAAACATAGATTCTCCTTAAAACGATGTTCCTTGCGTGCATCACTAACCCGTCGTTGTAAAGAGTCTACCTGCATGGGTTCAGGTTCAGGTTCCCGTGTAATCCTACTCAAAGGTTCCTTAGCTGGAGAGGAAGGTAGGAAAAGGTTAGTACGATTGCTTTCGAACCATCTCTCTTGCCTGCGTTCAGTCAGACGAGTATCAATACGGATGCAGTAGTTAATAAAGTCACCTAACGCAGTGGGAGGGTCGGCACGAGCAAGTTCATCCTTAATCAGTGGAGATAACCCCTTTCGAAAAATAGATTTTTTGGCGGAACTGTCCCAGGTGGTATCAAGGGCCCATCTCCTGAAATCCAAGGCATATTCAGCTACCGAGTGCTTACCTTGGCGCAAAGCTAACATGGCTGCTTCAGCTGTTGCACCTCGATTGGGGTCATCAAACACCTGCCCCATGGCTGAAATAAAATCATCAAGGTGATTCAAACAATCATCCTCAGTCTCAATCAGAGGGTTTGCCCACATTAAAGCCTTGTTGGTAAGCAACATAATTATAGTAAGCACCTTAGATCGTTCAGTGGGAAATTGTGAAGCATGTGCAGAAAAAAAAAGATTGCATTGATTAATAAATCCCCTGAATTTCTCACGTTCACCGCCAAAACGAAAAGGGGGCAACTTGGGAATCCCAGCACTCGGGGCTACGGCAGGAGCCTGGACTCGCCCCTCTAGAACCTCAATCCTGGCTCGCAAATCCTGGGTAGTCTGTCCAACCACTTGCAAATTGTGATTATTGAGGTCCTGTAGATTTGTAAAACGGGTCTTTATATTCTGCAAATCTGCAAGGATATTATCAGTCACTCCGCAAAGTTCCTTTATGCGGGCCTCCATTTTCCAGATCTTTTAAGACAGGATTACTGGAAGAAGAGGAGAGAAAAAAAAAACAATAGTGTTCACCTGTGGCAACACTGCAGAGAGAAAAAAAAAATTAAGGGAACTGCTCACCTGGAATGGTTGTGGAAAGTCACAACCACTATCATCACAGAAAGTTTCAACCAGACATCTGGAATGGTTGTGAGAAGTCACAACCACTGTCATCACAGAAAGTACAACCGGACGTCTGATATCCACAGTACAGCAGACACAGCCTTCCAGACCCAGCAGACACTAACGTTTTGGCTTCAGAATCTTGTAATGTATGTAGTACAGTTCATATAGCGTCTTGTGCTTGGGTGCGATGAAAACACAGGAGTCACAGGTTTGATATAGAAAAGTCCTGTATTACTTCATACAAGTTGGCAGAAATAGTCACACAGTTTGCAGATGTGTCGACCCGCCACCACAATTGTGGGTTACCAGGGCAATGGGGTACTCAGAGCCGAGCCCATGGAAGTCTATGGGGTTTGTCACAGGTAGCTGTGGCTCGGTCTGTGGCCCTGGCGGTCTGGCGTATGTTAGGGATATATTTACAGGGGATAGATTTATATACAGTTCGTGACGCCACCTGTAGTCTTCTGGTAATTTATACCAGCGCTGCTGTAGAGCTCTGAGGGGATGGTGAGGCAGCTAGATGTCGGGTCCCCTACAGGTAGGACTCTTCCCTCAGGTCGATAGTTAAAGCAGGGTTGTGCAGGCATGCAAGTAAATAACACAGTCTCACACGGTCAGCGTCTTTCCATACCTTTACTTGTAAGATGGTAAGGCAGGTCCCAGGGAGGCTGATGGGGTTGATGGAGGATGAGCTTTGAGGCAACGGCTAAGCGAATTAGGGGCCTCCTTTACTGTCCAATAATGATGAGTACAACCAGCCTGCAGCGTAGTTCCCTCTATAATTCCAGCTGTTCCAAAGCTGTACTGCCCAGTCAGTTTTGTGGTAGGAGCCTTCCTGTGAGAGAGTTGAATTCCTATCTTGCTGATCAGGCTCAAAGTCTTCACTCCCCCTGACCCCAGTTACGTACTGACTATTTGGGGCTGTTTGCCGCGACCTAAGGTCCGGTAAATCTCTGGTTTTCTTACCACTATGCTTGTAGCCAATAGTGATCCTTCGGTCCCCAGTGACCGGTAGCAATGTGCAGGACTTCTCCAAGCCAAAAGCACTTTTGAAATATTCCTTCCACTTTGCCCTTCGATTTGCTCGACTCTTAATAGATATCTCAGTCTGTCTTCCAGTGGGGCACAGCTCTGACTAGGCTGAGGTGAACTAGACCACCTGTACTAGCCTCCACTTTCTGAACTGCTAACAGGCTCAGACTGAACACGTCTGCTCTGTCCAAGGACAGGAAACTGACTGACTAAATCACTCCCTTCCACACCCCTGCTGGGTGTGTCAGAAGTGTACGTGATGTTATGAAGAGCCCTTAACTGTTACCTCTCCACTCATCCTCCTGGTATTGTGTACCAGGGCTACACACAGACACAGAAACAGGAGACACAGCAGGCCAGAGTAATCCAAGCTCAGCAATCACTCTCCAATACAGATTCAGGATCTTCTTCTCTGTTACCGTAAGTCCATGCAAACGTGGGTCTTTCAAAGAGCAGGGTTCAGAGTCCACAAGTGCTTCAGAGTTCCTCAGTAGGAATAGCTGGAGTACAAGGTCCAAGGCTTACAGGAGTCAAGTCACAGGTTCACTGCAGGCTAGATTCTGAAGCACTGATTGCTCAGCTGTGGCTGCTTAAGAAGCAAAGGAGAGAATCAGGGCGGGAACATGCAAGCTGGAAACTCCATTTTGATTGAGGGCAAGATAGCTGCAGCAAGACAGAAAGTAAAATGGCTGACGAACAAACTGAGTTTCAGGAATATATACATAGAACCTTACAGATAGACTAGGACTCCCCTAGTTCAAGGGATTGGGTAGGTGCCCACAGTCCCTAGTCACTACGTGACATTATCACTGCATGTACCTTTTTGGATCATTGATGAATCCTCTGACTGCTGTGACAGAGCAGCTATACAACTCAGACTGGAGGTGGCAAACTTATGCGCTGAGGAATTTTTTACAGCTCTGGTTCTAATCTATGATGATGATCCTGACCGAGTCTCTCTGGCTGAGTCTAAATTACATCAGCTTCAGCAGGGAGATCAGACAGCAGAGGAGCTTTGCTCTGGCTTCCATAGGTGGTCCACGGACACTAGGTAGAATGATCTTGCGCTACAAAGTCAGTTTTGTCAGGGCTGTCTGAAAAGGGAACCCATGCAGTGTGGGGGTGGGGGTTAATTTGCTACACCAGTCGTCCACAGATCGGCGCAAAAGGAGTGTAGTTTTTTTTGTGGGAGAATGGGTAATTGATACCTGCCTATCCATATGTTACCAAAAACAGTCACCAGAAAACTAAGAAGCCCAGGTTACGTTGTGTTTAGCAACCTGAGTGTACATATTTCCTCTGTTGGTAGGTCGCAATTCTTTCTTCACACCAAAATCATTGTAGGTGGGAGAAAGGTGTCTATTTCTGCCTTTTTGGCCCGTGGGGAGGGGTTTAATCTGGTTGACGCCCAGTTTTTCCAGACTTAGGGCCTTATTTTCATGAGTTGTCAAGACCCATTTCAATAATTGCAAGATTCTAATATACACCCTTCATTCAGGGGCATTTCACTCAGGTCATTCAGGATATACGTCTTCAGGTAGGGGTCATGCACGGTGAATTCATCAAATGTTAGATGTTAGAGGGCTTGCCCTCCCTGGTGGTTCTAGGCCTACCTTGGCTGACGTTACATAATCATGTAATGGACTGGTAGGCGTGGGAGATAGGTGGAGCAATTATTGTCAAAATAACTGCATGTGCACTCGTTTATCCATGGTGACTACCAGGTCTCTACGGAGTATTTGTCTGATTTATAAGGGTGTATTTTCAGAACCAGGGTGTCAAGAAATACCACCTCACTGTGCTTATGATTGCTCAGTGGATTTGATTCCTGGGGCTACGTTGCCTAAGAGCAGGTAGCATAATATTTCTGGTCCTGAGAGACAGGCCATGATAGATTATATTACGGAGAACCTAGCTAAGGCCGGAGACACAACTGCGAGTGTAATGTGAGAAACTCGCGCGAGTCTCTCGCATGAATACCCGGCACTGCCGCCGGCACTCGGACAGCAGTGTGTGGCTGCATGTATTTCTATGCAGCTGCATGCTCTGGTCCCGCGTGCCGGCGGCAGTTCCGGGTATTCATGCGAGAGACTTGCGCGAGTTTCTCGCATCACACTCGCAAGTGTGACCCCAGCCTAAGGGACATATCAGACCTTCCTCTGTGGTGGTAAGGGCTGCCATCAGTGTATTACTGTCTTCACTGGTGAATAGGGACCAAATGCCTTCCAAAATTCTTTTCACTACCTTAACGCTTTCTTCTTGTGAGATCCTAGTGTATAGAATCTCAGCGTCAATGGAAGCAAGGAGCAGTCTTAATAGTCAGTCAATACATTGAGATAATAGCTTTATCAGAGTATCGATTTCTATTATTATTGGGTGGCCATTGGGGGCTGACAAAGACTTATGAATTTTGGGGATAAAATATTAATGTTTTTTTTATTTTTTAATTTTTTTTTTTAAAGATGCGAGTAATTTTTAAGGAAGACTTGAAATAAAGAAAAGCTTTTTATGGACATTGGTGAGTGCTGCTAACTTTCTTTTTCACTGGCTACACCATACTGCCTTTTTCCCATGTGGGACTGGTTAGCTGAGCACCTCCAAACACTTTGTGGTTTGGTTGTCAGACCGAATTCACACAGGAGTTTACACAAGAGTTTCACATTTTAATTACATGATAGTGTTGAGTTAATTCCCCTCTTTGTCTCACATTTCTAAAACTGGTACTGCCCACAGCAGTGTCGGATTGGGGTACCAAGGGCCCACCAGTAACATTGACTTTGGGGGGGCCCACTTTTCACCTGCATACAAATATTACTCTACCCTCGTTCATAAATTTACCTCTATCTCTATATAATAATAAACTGGGTAGTTTGGTTAATGAATGATGAGATGCTGCTTTTTTTTGTACATAATCAATTGAATTATGCCAAGTACTGCCCATACAGTGGGGTTGGTGACCCAGATCTGCACAGGGGCCCACCGGGGATTCCCCTGCTCCCCTATGGGCCAGTCCGAGCCTGGTCCACAGTGTCTGAATTATAACTGCTTAGGCTCTGTTCACACATGCGCTGTGAGTTCCACTTGTCTGTTCTATTATAGGAACAAGGAAACAGAATTCATGCGGAAAACGATTCAGTTACAGAACAGATGCAAACTGAATCAGGAGTGCACCTATAATAATGGGAGCCATCTGCTTTTCATTCCGCCTCCATTTTGTAACACAAAAAAAATGTACAAAATAGAAATCAGGTGGGCTCTGTCATGGTCTGTTGGTTCCATTTACTTCAGTTTGCATCCATTCTGTGACAGATCTTCTTTCCACAGAAAGATATGAACAGTGCCTAAAGTACACTGCCTATTTTGGCCTTTTATTTTTTTTTATCTTTGCATTCTGATATGTGGTACATGTAATGCATTCATTTTTTTGTTTGTGTTTAGGGGGATGGCTAGGCTGGAAATGCGTTATAGGGCTCATATTTGTGAGAAAAATGAACAAGAGCAATCCGATACAAAATCGGATTGCACTCTGACCAATGTTATTCAATTGGTTACATTTTATCTGCAATTTTTTATTTTTTTTTTGTCAGCTGAATTCAAACTGAGGAAAAAAAATCGCAGCATGCTGTGATTTGCAGTGTATCTCGGACGAGATTTGCCAATGCAAGTCAATGGATGCTAGCAAAAAAATCACATAGCATACGGACCATGCAAGTGCCATCCGATTTTTACACACCCATGTCCTTTGAAAAGTGGCAATTCAGCAGCCGCGTACAATAAAATCACAGCGGGACCTGACAGAATAGAATAGATAAAATACATACAGTATATACACATAGAATAGATAGATATAAAGATGTCAGTGACATATACAATTAGTCCAGTGCATGTGCAGCTTACTGTACATGTATTTAATTAATAATTATTTTTCTGAAAAAAATGGCAGCAGAGTGAAAGCCAACAGCTGGGGGCAGATGTTTATAACCTGGGAAGGGGGTAATACCCATGGAGCCTCCCAGGCTATTAATATCAGCTCACAGCTCTATATTTAGCCTTTACCGGCTATTATAATGGGGGACCCCCCAGAAAAGGAGGTAGGGTCCCCCTATAATTAATAACCAGCAAAGGCTAGGCAGACAGCTGTGGCCTGATATTAATAACCTAGGAAGGGGCCATGGATATTACCCCCTGGCTAAAAACATCAGTTCTCATCTGCCCCAGAAAGGCGCATCTATAAAATGTGCCAATTCTGTCACTTACCCTCGCTCTTCCTATTTTCCCTGATGCGGTGCCAAGTGGGGTAATATTTAGGGGGGTTGACGTCACCTTTGTATTGTCAGGTGACATCAAGCCCAGAGGTTAGTAATGGAGAGGCGTCTATAAGACGCCCCCATTACTAACCCCAAAGTCATATTGTATAAAAACACACAAACACAAAATAGTCCTTTTACTGAAATAATGACAGAGACTTCTTTAATAAATCTTAATTAAACCATACTTACTGCATCGCCCATTCCACCAACACCATTGTCCCCTGCAAGAGAATTTAAATAATAAGCAACAATATTCCTCACCTTTCCGCAGAGAAGATAATAATCCATTTATCCCACAATGGGTCTAGCTCTGCTACATCTAGATGGCAGGCTGCATGGTTGCATGATGCGACCATATTATCTTACTATCTTCTCGGCGGACAGGTGAGGAATATTGTTGTTATTTTAATTCTCTTGCAGGAGACAATACAAGTGTATTGTGCGAGGCTGGAAACAATCTAGTCTGGTTTGGCAGTGCATGTGTTGGGAGGATTCACAAGTCTGCAGTCACAAAGAGTGACTGCAGACTTGTAGTTTAAGACCAGACAACCCTTTAAGGCACATCTAGATGGCAGGCTGCATGGTTGCATGATGCGACCATATTATCTTACTATCTTCTCGGCGGACAGGTGAGGAATATTGTTTGTTATTTTAATTCTCTTGCAGGAGACAATACAAGTGTATTGTGCGAGGCTGGAAACAATCTAGTCTGGTTTGGCAGTGCATGTGTTGGGAGGATTCACAAGTCTGCAGTCACAAAGAGTGACTGCAGACTTGTAGTTTAAGACCAGACAACCCTTTAAGGCTGGGGAAGAGCTTCTATGCACCAAAAGCACATCAGCCTCATTTGCATATCCATTCAAAAAGCTGATTTCTCAGTAGCAGAGGAACTAACTGGCTAGGTAAATATGTAGCTGGATTTGTGTTTGAAAGAGCTACATGCACATATAGAGCCAGTAATGTATGGAGGTGAAATCCTGCTGACAGATTCCCATTAACAAGAAACTTCAAAGCTTCTTGCATTAGAAATCATTTTAATTTTATAAATTGATAATCAGTTTTGTCTACAATGGCTAATATTTTTGTTTGTCCTTTATCATTCTTTGCTACTGTAAATGAGGCAATAATCATTACAAGCAGGTTGTAACTATGTACAGTGATGTGTGTAAGCACATGGCTAGAATTCTAGTTTCATAACTAGCTATTGATTTTTTTATAGGAGTAATCTAGCAAAAAACTTAATGGAGAATTGTATTTCCTAACTATTACACAACATCTGTTACTTCCGCTGTTGTGACGGATACCTAATGTTGTTTTTTTCTGTGTGTAGAACAGTAAATGTCGACATCACTGGTCCGGAAACCTAGCAAGCTTAAACTGGAGCAGAGTGGAACATTAAATGTACAACCCCTTTCCTCCACAGGAAGAGCCTGGAGCTGGGAACTTTACGCAATACTGTCATCATCCTGTGAGGTCTACTTATTCTTATCTGTGTAATAAGGATACTAGACACCCAGTACAAAGGGAAGACTCTGCTGTGACCTAGTAAATGGCAGCTCTCCACAACAATGTACTTGACTTCAGAAAACTAGAGCTGTCATTAATAAAGTAAATGTATCCTGCGTCATGTGAGGCCGACCATTTTTCTTTACTTCACCTAACTCAGGATGAGATCTCAGCTCACAGTTTTCTTCTGGTAATGTTGATTTGGGGCAGCACGGTGGTTCAGTGGTTAGCATTGTTGCTTTGCAGCGCTTGGGTCCTGAGTTCAAAACCCGACAAGGACAACATCTGCAAGGAGTTTGTATGTTCTCCCATGTTTGGGAGGGTGTTCTCTAGTTTCCTCCCACACTACAAAGACATACTGATAGGGAATTAGATGTGTGCCCGAATGGGGACAGTGATGATGATATCGGTAATGTCCTGCAAAATATGATGGCGCTATATAAATAAACATAATATAAATAATAAATTCCAATATATGTAGCTACTCATTTGAATAGGACAAAACTGCAATGACAATGTGAACTGCAAAGCCCATGAACTAAAATGGCAAATTTTTTTGAAAGTTTCAGAAAACTTCTTAATGGAAATTTCCCACCTCAAAACCGTTTTCTACAATCACTGTCAACGATGATGTCACACAGAAAAATGGCCTCCGATAATTTTAATTTTGCCTTTCCTGTTATCATCGTGGCCTGCATGTTGATTTACTCTGACCACTTTCTGCTTTTCTCGGATCTGGTCGCCTAAGGCTATGTCCCCACGATCAGGAAATAGCAGCATTTTGGACGCAGCATATTTTCGCGATCTAATCACGCGGGTAAATCCCCATGTTTTCAGTGAACCATGCGGATTTACCGCATGTAATGAATGGCTATGGGTGAGACTATGCAGAGGAGACGAGCGTCTCCGCTGCAGATAATTGACAAGCTGTGTCTCATACACCCGCACGGTGGGTGAGTTTACGCAGCGGTAAATAGAAGCACAGCGGCCATGGGATTTCTAGAGATCTTATCCACTGTGCTTGTAATGTAGAACTCAGCGCAGGTGACCTGTGACCAACATGCAGCTATTCCGGATGGTGGGCACGTAGCCTTAGTCCTCCAAAACCTGCAGAACTAGTTAGCTTCATAGATCATAGTGCATAGTCTGCTGTAAAACAACAATAATCCCTTTTCTGAACATAAGGACCCTCCTATGAATGGTGGTAATCTCATTTGTTTATTAGTGAATATTTACAGAATAGGAAAAGAGAACTGAGAAGACTAGTCGGCATATGGCCGGAAAAAGAAAGAACACAATGCAAGATAGTCACAGAATGAGCCTTTGGATCTTGGGATTGGGAAAAACATATAATGAAATGCTGTTCTTGACACCTAACCACTACAGACAATCATTGGGCCCCAGCAGTCCTGTGACAGAGGAGCACTTCTATAGCTGACAGGCCAGCGCTGGCTACACGGAAGTGATCGTATTTTATTCTTTTCACAGACTCTAAGTACTCAATCAAGATTGTATTTAGCCCGGACCTCACAAATAAAGAAGACCTGAGTGAAATACCATGTGAAAATCCACGCACTCCCCTGATGCTGCCACTGTGGGTCACACTGCGCTCTGCATGACCTGGTAGTTAGTGTTGAGCGATACTGCTCGATATCTAAAAATATCGTATCGAAATTGTATCGCCGATAGCACTAAATATCGTCGATATCCGATTTCGATACCGGAAGTCCCATGTAAGTCTGTGGGAACAAAATATCGAAATTAAAAAAAACCATTCTTGCCTTGTTGGTTAATTGTACATGAAGGAAAACAACAAAGACTAATGTAGAATGTATTGGGGGAGGTTGAGGAGACAATAAAGGCATACATGTTTAACCCAATGCATTGGAATAGCATTAATATATATTTTTTTGGAAATACGTTTGGATTGACTAACAAATTGACAATGTTGTTAACCTTTTTTCTATTTTGGCAAATATGTATGTTTCACAACTTCCATGCTCTTCACCTTTTAACTTTTGCCAGTGCCACACTTTCTCCTTCATAATCTTCAGCAGCAGCATCATCTTTCTCATCAAATTATTCTTCATCTTCACCTTCTTAATCTTCTTCTTAAACTTCTTGCTATTCATGTTTTTGTTTACATTACTCATATTGTTATTATTAAACTAATTAATCTTCTTCATATTCAAATTCTTCATCTTCTTCCTCTTCATCTTCTTCATCATATTCTTATTTGTGACAGAGATTCCTGTACTTGTAATCTGTAAAAGTATGAATTGTTCATCCTTCCGTTCTTGCTGTCACAAAAGATTTAAATTACAACAGTATTTGTCCGTGTTCAGTTTAGCCTGCAGCAGCAGCAGGCATTTTCCAGGGGCACCACGAGGAGGAACGGACTCACCCCCATACACTGCTTAGTCTTCTTCTGCTTATAATTTAGAGCATATATTTTGCTCTTCATTTTGGTCTTATACTTCATGTTCTTCTGCTTTTTGATCTTCTGCTTATTGTTCTTCTGTCTCTTGTTCTGTATCTTGTAGTTTGTCTTAACCTTCTTTGTCCTGTTGGTGATCTTCTTCTTGGTAATCTTTTATTTTTTCTTTGTGATGGTGTTCAGGCTGGTTGGCTTCATGCTCGTCGTCCTTGTTGTCGTCATCTTCTTCTGGGTGGTCTTTAATGTCGTCTAATTTCCGAGAAACAGCTGACGTTACTGGAACCCTGACGGTATCAGATGGAGCAAGAGACAATGGAAGTAACAAGGACCAGCTGACTGTGCTGGACCCCGGACGGGTAGCAGAAGGAAAAGAGGCAATGTCACAACCGAGTACCAGCTGACGTTACTGTGACACGGTTACTAAGCAGGAGGTACCTGTGCTCCAAAGCACTACCAAGGACCAGCAGACGTTGCTGGAACTCGGATACGGAGATGGAGGCACCTAGGCCAAAGGCACTGGGGAGAACCACTTGACGGTACTGGACCCCGGACGGGTAGCAGAAGGAAAAGAGGCAATGTCACAACCGAGTACCAGCTGACGTTACTGTGACACGGTTACTAAGCAGGAGGTACCTGTGCTCCAAAGCACTACCAAGGACCAGCAGACGTTGCTGGAACTCGGATACGGAGATGGAGGCACCTAGGCCAAAGGCACTGGGGAGAACCACTTGACGGTACTGGACCCCGGACGGGTAGAAGAACGCACCCATGAAAATGTAAGTTGACAGGACGCAAGCCGTCCGCAGTTACAGAATCACACAGTCCTACAGTGGGTGCTTATCCTATTGTCACAATGGAAACCGCCTTTATTTACATATCCCACAGCACACATAGGAATCACCTAAACTGCAGGCACCATAGAGTCGGCTAACCCGAATGCAACACGACAGCACAACTTATTGGAGGATAATTGACGTTCACACTGCCAGGAAACAGCTGTCGTGCTGTAACCAGGCTGGCCAGGAGTCAGTACCCCTGCCAATTACTTACGAGCAACAAATGGCGGTGTTGTAGCCCAGGGAGTAGAGTTCAGGTGGTAGAAAGATGAACATAACCGGAGACATGGAAAACGTTGCCAAACAGTTATTTAATCTGAAAACGGACAGGCAAATTCAGGTGAGATCCATGCCTTGTTCATTTTCAGAAAAGTAAGCCGGTCTACATTCTCTGAGGATAGTCGCATGCGACGGTCTGTTACTACACCACCTGCAGCACTAAAGACGCGCTCAGATAATACACTGGCAGCAGGGCAAGCCAGCACCTCCAATGCATACTGGCTAAGCTCTGGCCATGTATCCAACTTAGAGACCCAAAATTTGAAAGGGGAAGAGGCATCTGGGAGTACACTTAGAGGGAAAGCCAAGTAGTCTGTCACCATCTTACGGAAACGTTTCTTCCTGGTGACTGGAGCCGTCTCGGATGGTGTAGACCTTGCTGGCGCTGTCACAAAACTTTGCCACATTTGTAACATACAGTTCTTGCCCTGTGCAGAGGCGCTGCTTCTGCTCCCTCTTGTTGTAGAGGTGTCTACACTGCCTCGACGCACAGAGCTGCTTTGTAAAGCAGTAGCAGCAGCAGCAGCATCTCTCTCGGCTGGAATGTACAACAGTATGGATTGCACCAGTGTGTCTTGGTACTCCTGCATTTTACGGTCCCGGTTCACCGGTGTGATAAGGGTTTGTAAGTTGTCCCGGTAGCGAGGGTCTAGGAGGGTGTACACCCAATAATCTGACGTGCTGAGAATGTGGGCGATGCGGCGGTCGTTTCTTAGGCACTGAAGCATGAAATCAACCATGTGCTGCAGACTCCCAACTGGCCAACAAAGGCTGTCCTCTGGAAGAGGCGTCATCTCTGTCTCCTCTGCATCACCCCACCCTCGCTCTACATACTGACTACAGCGTTGTGTACCTTCCTCTGTAGGGATTTCTTCCTCCTCCATTGACTCCTCCTCCTCCTCATCCTCCTCACAAAGTGAGCCCTGCCCAGCCCTTTGTGAGGAACCACGTTGCGCTGACTGTCCTGAAGGTAATTGAATTTGTGACTCCTCATCCTCCACCTGTTTCAAAACCTCTTCCTTTAGTGCTTTCAGTGATTTCTGAAGCAGGCAGATAAGGGGGACAGTCATGCTGACTAGTGCATCATCTGCACTCGCCATCTGCGTTGAGACATCAAACGCAGCAAAACGTCGCAGATGTCCTTCATAGAGGCCCACTCAGTAGTGGTGAAGTGTGAACGGCGCAAATTGCGAGTTGATTGCGCCTGTTGCAGCTGATACTCCATTACTGCTGGCTGCTGCTCACACAACCGCTCCAACATATGTAACGTGGAATTCCACCTGGTGGGTACGTCACATATGATGCGATGTTCAGGAAGGCAAAATCTGACTTGCAGAGCTGCAATGCGCGATCTGGCCATGCTGGAACGTCGCAAGTGAGCGCACTCTAGGCGGACCTTGTGCAGCAGTGCATCAAGATCCGGATAGTCCCTCAAAAACCTCTGCACGACCAAGTTGAGCACATGTGCCAGACATGGTATGTGAGTGAGGTTGCCAAGGCCCAGAGCTGCCACCAGATTTCGGCCATTGTCACACACTACCAAGCCTGGCTGGAGATTAGCTGACAAAAACCACACGTCGCTTTCCTGCTTGATGGCATCCCAGAGCTCCTGCGCTGTGTGGCTTCGATTCCCCATGGGAATTAATTTCAGGACGGCCTGTTGACGTTTGGCCACGGCTGTGCTCATATCGGTCGCAACAGGTAAGCGTTCACGGGTCCATGTGGAGGTATACCGTGACGGCTCGTGCAGCGATGATTCTGAGGAACTGGAGTAGGAGGAGGAATCAATGTGCACAGACTGGATTCCTGCAATCCTTGGAGTTGGCAGAACACGTACAGCGCCACTGGCAAGATCTGTACCCGGCTCCACAACATTGACCCAATGGGCAGTGAGGGAAAGGTATCGTCCCTGGCCATGGGTACTGGTCCACGCATCGGTGGTCAGGTGGACCCTGCTACTGACGGCGTTTAGTAGCGCATGTTTAATGTTTCCCTCGACATGTTTTTGCAGAGCAGGGACAGCTTGCCTGCTGAAATAAAATCGGCTTGGCACATTATATTGTGGGACTGCCAATGCCATAAAGTTCCTGAAACTGTCAGTCTCCACCAGCCTGAATGACAGCATTTCAAGGGACAGGAGTTTTGCAAGGCCAGCATTCAGAGCCTGTGCTCGTGGATGGTTTGCCGAGTATGGCCGTCTTTTATCCCATGCCTGTGTTACCGATGGCTGTTTTTTGTACTGGGAGTGTGACGATGACTGTGAACTTGCTGCAGTGGGTGGAATAACAGTTTCTCTATGGACAACAGTGACCGAGGTTCTTCCATGGAGATCCTGTGAGGAAGCCAAAACAGGTGTGTGAGAGCTGGAGGTAGAGGCTCGAACATGACGTAAAGATGTAGGTGCTGCTGTAGGTTGGCCTACATCTCCAGTTGTCTTTGGAACTCAGCTACGTGCTTTGTCCGTACATGTGTCCACATATTTGTGGTATTCAGGTTCCTGATATTTTTACCTCTTTTAACTTTTTGCTTACACAGCTTGCATTGAACATAGCAAATATTATCTACAAGTCTGTCAAAAAAGGACCACGCAGTGCAAGTAATGGGAGCGCCAATTTTGACATTTCTAAGAGAACTGCTCCCAACAGGTGCCAAACTGGAGGCTACAGGCAAGCGAGTCTGCAGCCTACCTCTCCCTCCTCTTTGTACCGTTGGGACAATCTCTTCCTCAGAGCTGCTCTCACCACCTTGCTGTTGCTCACGCCATGTTGGGTCTCGGACTTCATCATCTCCACTACCCTCTTCCAACACCTGCTGCTGTTGGATGGTCTGGGCAGCACCATGCTCCACAAAACCTGGCACCTGAGTCTCATCATCATCATAAGATGCGTTCTGCGGTGTGCTGTCCATCGGCACTGGCTCACCCGCCTCTTCAGATTGAGAGAGACACAGCTGTTGCGCATCACTGCATACTCCCTCTTCTTCAAATTGCAGAATGCTGCTTGCCTGTGCCCGTGTTTGCGAGCCAACAGATTCTGAGAACAGAAGCAGAGACTCAGCTGGCTCCTGTACAGAACTCTCTGACTGCCTTGGCAATTTGACAGGCGGTGAACAGACAGATGGTTGCTCAACAGTGTTGTGTTCCTGAGAGGAGGTGGAAGGAATTGAAGTCGATGCATTGGCTGCCATCCAACCAACAACGGCTTCAATTTGTTCTTCCCGCACAGGGGGCACGCCGAGCTCCTACCAAAGTGCGCATAAAGGAACGCTCACGGGGATAAATGGTGGATGCTGTGTCACTGAGGGCGGCAGCAGACACAGAATCCCCACGTCCTCTCCCTGCTGAAACTCCACGGCCACGACCACGTGCCTTACTCACTGACTTCTTCATCTTGGTAGATTGATAAAGAAAGTCAGAAAAGTTATAAGGCCTAAGTGTGGTTATTACGCAGAGACTGAAGTGAACACTGAAACACAACTGTTCACAAATCACAATCTGTGAAAGGCTACTCCTTTGTCTACTTCTATAGTGTTTGCAACCAATGTATTGGATACGGATGGAAGCGCGTCACACTAATAGATTATATTTTAAATGGGATGGAGCAGAACCAATTGGAGATAAATGAAAAGGATGAGGCACTGAGACACGCTCAGCAGAGTACAAGCAGCAGTGCTTGAACAAGTAACTGGAGCGTGATGTGCACTCAAAAATAAAAAACACAGACTGAAGTGAACACTGAAACACAACTGTCCACAATCTGTGAAAGGCTACTCCTTTGTCTACTTCTATAGTGTTTGCAACCAATGTATTGGATACGGATGGAAGCGCGTCACACTAATAGATTATATTTATTTTAAATGGAATGGAGCAGAACCAATTGGAGAGAAATGAAAAGGATGAGGCACTGAGACACGCTCAGCAGAGTACAAGCAGCAGTGCTTGAACAAGTAACTGGAGCGTGATGTGCACTCAAAAAATAAAAAACACAGACTGAAGTGAACACTGAAACACAACTGTCCACAATCTGTGAAAGGCTACTCCTTTGTCTACTTCTATAGTGTTTGCAACCAATGTATTGGATACGGATGGAAGCGCGTCACACTAATAGTTAAATTGCATGGAGCAGCAAGAAATTACTGAAGAGAAAAAAAAAGAGTCTGTGAGTGACAGGTGCAGATGCCTTACAGACAGCGTTGCATGCAGAGCAAACTGCAGCGTACACTGCACTCACACACACCTTGCAAGCTACTCCTGTTAAAACAACACTGCAGGCAAAAGGAAGCTTTACACAGCGGTTGGTGCTAGCCTGCCTACAGCACAGTACACTAAATCGCAATCTCTAACTGTCCCTCAGAGTCAGCACAGCAGCGTTCTGTCCCTTACTGAATTCACAGCACAGTGACGTTAAAATGGCGGCGGCGCCTTTTATAGTGCATTCTGACATCATTTCAGCATCCAATCACAGCCATGCCATTAGTTAACATGACCGCAGCAGTACAGGATGTGCCCACACTTCTTAGGATTCCTCATTGGCTGACTAAAATCACATTGCCTCTCAAAGAATTATGGGAACTTCCGATTCCGGTATTCGATAAGACGAAAATATCGAAACGAATTATCGAAAGGCTGATAGAGCTAATATCGGCCGATAGCCGATATTTGCATTATCGTATCGCTCAACACTACTGGTAGTGGCTATTACAGTGTAAGCATATGGAGCATCAGAATGAGACCCCATAAGCTGGCATCGTAACCTCATCCAACGCCTGTGTTCATTATGCTTTTGTTGCTTTTTTTAATGCATTTTCCTTTTTTTATGCACTTTTGGGTGAATTTGATGCAGCATTTTCAATGCATTTTTTTTTACATTGCAGAAACGTTTTTTTTTTCAGGTTCCCAAGAAGTCAGTGGGGAAAAGTGATACCAAAGTACACAAGTCATGGAGCATTTATGTTTATGCTAAGTAGGAACAAGGCCTTACATGGCAAAAGGACTGTGCAGGACCATTTTAATGGAATAGGCGCAGGTACAGTTTAAGGCTTTGAGGACTTGACCATCTGCATCTCGGCCCATACTACAGTGCACAGTATGGAATTAGTATTGCAAACCTCGGCACGAGCCACAAAGTTCGGGGTTGTGGATCTGTGACAAACTTTCCTCTAGAAGCCCTGTTTTCAGTAAGTAACCTGACACGGTGTCAAATAAATGATGATAATGTGCATCACGCTGTCTGAGTCTGGATAATTAAGTATGACAAACATTTGTGAGTGCTGGGAAATGTCTTTTATGTTATATGAACGATACCTCTCTTTTTTAAGAAGTGCAATAATTACACAAAGGCATGTCAGTAAATACTCCCGTATTTAGTGTTTTCATGCACTTGCCGATAGACATATCCTTACAAGTTAACGACCAAGATGATTACACTTGTCAGAGAAACTGGATGTGACCAGTAATGGTAGGCACAGGCTTGACAGGGGGCACACAATGGCCTTTCATGTCCAGATTAGCCTGTTGATTGTGTGCTTGGGAGTCAGAACAAGCTGCACCTAATCTGGATACCACTGTTACCATAACAAAGCCGCAACATCTTCTACAGTTACCGCCAGTGACCTGGATTGTGTGACATGGAGCGTGTCACCTCTGTGACAGCAGCCGTACAATAGAGGACTTTGTTTGTTTACATTTGGTATTGAATAATTTGGGATTTTTATGCCACATTTTTGTCTCCGTTGCCATACAGCTGTCGGTGTTACTGATCAAACACTTCTATGGCACTGCACACTTCATTGAGATATTTTACTTAAACCAATTTATCAGGTACTGAATGTAATTGTTTCAGTTTCCGCATTAGAGACCCTTCTCCATATTTGCCCATACATTTATTTCCTGGGTAGGCATCCTCTTACTGGAGGATGGACCCTTGTGCAGAACCATACTGTAGCTGTGGGATTTGAGATGAAATAAAGTTTTTTACTTTGTCTTATTTGCCCTCTTTCCAATTATATTTTAATATGGTATGGTGCCTACATGAGGGTTACTCTTCAGATGCTCATACACATTAATGTTGTTGAAGTCTGCACCAATTGACCATCTACTGTATATAGGGGTTATATAAAGTCATTACAAACAGAGTGATCTATTCCAAATGTTTATTTCTGTTAATGTTGATGATTATGGCTTACTTTATAACACCATCTTGAATAATGATTTTAAAATCAGAAATGTTGGTCTACTGATATGTATGTTCAGTAAATGCACTCAATACTTGGTTGGGGCTGCTTTTGCATCAATTACTGTATCAATGCGGTGTGGCATGGAGGTGATCTGCCTGTAGCACTGCTGAGGTGTTATGGAAGCCCAGGTTGCTTCGATAGCAGCCTTCAGCTCGTCTGCATTTTTGGGTCTGGTGTCTCTCATCTTCCTCTTGACAATACCCCATAGATTCTCTATGGGGTTAAGGTCAGTAGAGTTTGCTGGCCAACCAAGCACAGTGATACTGTTGTTTGTAAACCAGGTCTTGGTACTTTTGGAAGTGTGGACAGGTGCCAAGTCCTGGTGGATAATGACATTTCCAACTCCAAAAAGCTTGTTGGCAGATGGAAGCATGAAATACTCTATAATTTCCTGGTAGATGGTTGCAATGACTTTGGTCTTGATAAAACACAGTGGACATACACCAGCAGATGACATGGCTCCCCAAACCATCACTGATTGTGGAAACTTCACACTAGACCTTGGAAATCAAGGTCCCAGAGTCTGGAGGAAGAGTGGAGAGGCAGACAATCCAAGCTTGGCTCTGCATAATTCTAGAGCGATCCACCAGTAGAAGTGGTTGGAGCTGAGTACCCAGAGTAAGAAAATGGCGGCCAGGACGCTACTTTCTGGGTAATGATGTAATCATATTATTTTGTAATAATTTCGCACCCACTGGGTGGTGTGGAAGAATACATCCAATGTTCCCTTGCCACATTTCTTATAAAATTGGCAGCAGAATGAGGGTGTATTAGGGGTACAGCGGCAGCAGAATGAGGGTGTATTAGCGGTACAGCGGCAGCAGAATGAGGGTGTATTAGCGGTACAGCGGCAGCAGAATGAGGGCGTATTAGGGGTACAGCGGCAGCAGAATGAGGGTGTATTAGCGGTACAGCGGCAGCAGAATGAGGGTGTATTAGCGGTACAGCGGCAGCAGAATGAGGGTGTATTAGGGTTACAGCGGCAGCAGAATGAGGGTGTATTAGCGGTACAGCGGCAGCAGAATGAGGGTGTATTAGCGGTACAGCGGCAGCAGAATGAGGGTGTATTAGGGGTACAGCGGCAGCAGAATGAGGGTGTATTAGCGGTACAGCGGCAGCAGAATGAGGGTGTATTAGCGGTACAGCGGCAGCAGAATGAGGGTGTATTAGGGTTACAGCGGCAGCAGAATGAGGGTGTATTAGCGGTACAGCGGCAGCAGAATGAGGGTGTATTAGCGGTACAGCGGCAGCAGAATGAGGGTGTATTAGGGTTACAGCGGCAGCAGAATGAGGGTGTATTAGCGGTACAGCGGCAGCAGAATGAGGGTGTATTAGCGGTACAGCGGCAGCAGAATAAGGGTGTATTAGGGGTACTGTTGTGAATGGACTTGACATGAGTTCTGAGCAGAGGCTCCCTCTGGTGGTTACAAGCGGTACTGGACTGTCCAGTGAAGATTGTGAGGAGTGGGAATCAGGTGTTACTGACTGGTCTTATATAAGGGAGTCGCCTTCCCATCAGGGTTGCCGGTGATCAATTGTTCTGGTCTCACTCCATGATTCCTGTTTCCCTTGTAGCCTGCTGTGTCTTGTCTGCATCTCCTGCTAACAGATAAGACATTTTCTTCTTTTTGTTTTTGTGCTTTATTTTTGCATTTTGTCCTGCACTTCTGTGGGGGCTTCTGGGTCCCCTCCGGGGGCTTTTGCCCTCTCAGTTTAGTTCAGCCAGTGATGTTTGTACTTTTGCTTTTTCCAGTTTCTTCAGTGGCTGCTGTTTTGGTTTTGTTGCACCAGAGAACTAATTTAGGTGGTGGAGGTCGTGTGATCTCAGGTGTTTTTGAAATTAGTAGAGTTGGTGCTTTGCAGGGTATTTTGGGATTGCAGTAAGTACCCTTCCTATCCTTTTCTATTTAGATTAGCTTGGGCCCCAACGTTTGCTCATACTATTTTCTGTCTGTGTCAGTATTTCTTCTTGTCTAACAGCCATTACATGTTTGGGGGCTTTCTATGTTCTTTGGTGATCTGCTCCGGGGCAGATAGCTTTCCTATTTCTATCTTTAGGTGTAGTTAGTTTCTCAGGCTGTGACGAGGCGTCTAGGACCAACGTAGGAACGCTCCACGGCTGCCTCTAGTTGTGGTGGTTAGTCAGGGTACTGCAATCTCATAGATTCCAACTGCTCTGGTGTATTGCATTTTTTACCTGCACTCCTCAGTTACCGAAACATAACAGGGTACAGCGGCAGCAGAATGAGGGTGTATTAGGGGTACAGCGGCAGCAGAATGAGGGTGTATTAGCGGTACAGCGGCAGCAGAATGAGGGTGTATTAGGGTTACAGCGGCAGCAGAATGAGGGTGTATTAGCGGTACAGCGGAAGCAGAATGAGGGTGTATTAGGGGTACAGCGGCAGCAGAATGAGGGGCGTATTAGCGGTACAGCGGCAGCAGAATGAGGGGCGTATTAGCGGTACAGCGGCAGCAGAATGAGGGGCGTATTAGCGGTACAGCGGCAGAAGAATGGGGCGTATTAGCGGTACAGCGGCAGCAGAATGAGTGCGTATTAGCGGTACAGCGGCAGCAGAATGAGGGCGTATTAGCGTACAGCGGCAGCAGAATGAGGGCGTATTAGCGGTACAGCGGCAGCAGAATGAGGGGCGTATTAGGGGTACAGCGGCAGCAGAATGAGGGCATATTAGGGGTACAGCGGCAGCAGAATGAGGGCGTATTAGCGGTACAGCGGCAGCAGAATGAGGGCGTATTAGCGGTACAGCGGCAGCAGAATGAGGGCGTATTAGCGGTACAGCAGCAGCAGAATGAGGGCGTATTAGCGGTACAGCGGCAGCAGAATGAGGGCGTATTAGCGGTACAGCGGCAGCAGAATGAGGGCGTATTAGCGGTACAGCGGCAGCAGAATGAGGGCGTATTAGCGGTACAGCGGCAGCAGAATGAGAGGCGTATTAGCGGTACAGCGGCAGCAGAATGAGGGGCGTATTAGCGGTACAGCGGCAGCAGAATGAGGGCGTATTAGCGGTACAGCGGCAGCAGAATGAGGGCATATTAGCGGTACAGCGGCAGCAGAATGAGGGCGTATTAGTGGTACAGCGGCAGCAGAATGAGGGCGTATTAGGGGTACAGCGGCAGCAGAATGAGGGCGTATTAGCGATAAAGCGGCAGAAGAATGAGGGCGTATTAGCGGTACAGCAGAATGAGGGCATATTAGCGGTACAGCGGCAGCAGAATGAGGGCGTATTAGCGGTACAGCGGCAGCAGAATGAGGGCGTATTAGCGGTACAGCGGCAGCAGAATGAGGGCGTATTAGCGGTACAGCGGCAGCAGAATGAGGGCGTATTAGCTGTACAGCGGCAGCAGAATGAGGGGCGTATTAGTGGTACAGCGGCAGCAGAATGAGGGCGTATTAGGGGTACAGCGGCAGCAGAATGAGGGCGTATTAGCGGTACAGCGGCATCAGAATGAGGGCGTATTAGCGGTACAGCGGCAGAAGAATGAGGGCGTATTAGCGGTACAGCGGCAGAAGAATGAGGGCGTATTAGCGGTACAGCGGCAGAAGAATGAGGGCGTATTAGCGGTACAGCGGCAGCAGAATGAGGGCGTATAAGCGGTACAGCGGCAGCAGAATGAGGGCGT
The DNA here is from genome assembly GCA_033576555.1 of Oophaga sylvatica. Lineage (NCBI taxonomy): Eukaryota > Metazoa > Chordata > Amphibia > Anura > Dendrobatidae > Oophaga > Oophaga sylvatica. The sequence goes on along the minus strand of JARQOD010000002.1, from coordinate 367,747,356 downwards.
ATTAGCGGTACAGCGGCAGAAGAATGAGGGCGTATTAGCTGTACAGCGGCAGCAGAATGAGGGGCGTATTAGCGGTACAGCGGCAGCAGAATGAAGGCGTATTAGCGGTACAGCGGCAGAAGAATGAGGGCGTATTAGCGGTACAGCGGCAGCAGAATGAGGGGCGTATTAGCGGTACAGCGGCAGCAGAATGAGGCGTATTAGGGGTACAGCGGCAGCAGAATGAGGGCGTATTAGCGGTAAAGCGGCAGAAGAATGAGAGCGTACTAGCGGTACAGCGGCAGCAGAATGAGGGCGTATTAGCGGTACAGCGGCAGAAGAATGAGGGCGTATTAGCGGTACAGCGGCAGCAGAATGAGGACGTATTAGCGGTACAGCGGCACAGAATGAGGGGCGTATTAGCGGTACAGCGGCAGCAGAATGAGGGCGTATTAGCGGTACAGCGGCAGCAGAATGAGGGGCGTATTAGCGGTACAGCGGCACAGAATGAGGGGCGTATTAGCGGTACAGCAGCAGCAGAATGAGGGCGTATGTTATGATTTGGTAGCTGAGGAGAGCAGGCAAAAAAGGAAATACACCAGAGCAGTTGGAAACTATGAGATTGCAGTACCCTGACTAACCACCACAACTAGAGGCAGCCGTGGAGCGTTCCTACGTTGGTCCTAGACGCCTCGTCACAGCCTGAGAAACTAACTTAGTATGAGCAAACGTTGGGGCCCAAACTTACTAAATAGAAAAGGATAGGAAGGGCACTTACTGCAATCTCAAAAAACCCTGAAAAGCACCAACTCTACTAATTTCAAAAACACCTGAGATCACACGACCTCTACCACCTAAATTAGTTCTCTGGTGTAGCCAAAAACAAAACAGCAGCCACTGAAAAAACTGGAAAAAGCAAATGTACAAACATCAGTGGCTGAACTGAACTGAGAGGGCAAAAGCCCCCCGAGGGGACCCTGAAGGCCCCCACAGAAGTGCAGGACAAAATGCAAAAATCAAGCACAAAAACAAAAAGAAGAAAATGTCTTATCTGTTAGCAGGAGATTCAGACACGACACAGCAGGCTACCAAGGAAACAGGAATCAAGGATTGAGACCAGAACAATTGATCACCGGCAACCCTGATGGGAAGGCGACACCCTTATATAAGACCAGTCAGTAACACCTGATTCCCAATCCTCAAAATCTTCACTGGTGGTTACAAACGGTACTGGACTGTCCAGAGGGAGCTTCTGCTCAGAACTCATTTCCAGCCTATTCACAACAGTACCCCCCCCTTGAGGAGGGGTCACCGAACCCTCATTTGAGCAACCAGGTCGGTCAGGATGAGTTCTATGATACGCACGGATGAGTCTCCTAGCATGGATGTCCGAAGCAAACACCCAAGAATTGTCTTCCTGACCATAACCTCTCCATTTAACCAAATACTGGAGTTTCCGTCTAGAAAAACGAGAATTCAATATTTTCTCAACCACATACTCCAGATTGCCCTCAACCAAAACAGGGTCAGGAGGCACAGTAGTAGGAACCACTGGCTCAACAAACCTCTTCAACAAGGACTTGTGAAACACGTTATGGATCTTAAATGTCCCTGGAAGAAGCAAACGAAAAGAAACAGGATTAAGAATCTCCATGATCTTATAAGGTCCAATGAACCTAGGCTTAAATTTAGGAGATGCCACTCTCATAGGAATATTTCTTGAGGACAACCAGACCAAGTCCCCCACTTTAAACCGAGGACCATCAGTCCTATGCCGGTTAGTAAACCGCTGGGCCCTCTCCTGAGAGAGGGACAACCTCTCCACTACCTGGTCCCAAATCTGTTGCATACGCTCCACAACAGAGTCAACACCAGGACAGACAGAAGCCTCCGTCTGTCCTGAAGAAAATCGAGGGTGAAACCCAGAATTACAGAAAAATGGAGACATCAAAGTGGCAGAGCTAGCCCTATTATTAAGAGCAAACTCAGCCAAAGGCAAAAAAGAGACCCAGTCATCCTGATCAGCAGACACAAAGCATCTTAGATAAGTCTCCAATGTCTGGTTTGTTCTCTCAGTTTGACCATTGGTCTGAGGATGAAACGCGAGGAGAAAGACAATTGAACACCAATTTTAGAACAAAAGGTCCTCCAAAATCTGGAAACAAACTGGACTCCTCTGTCAGACACAATGTTCTCAGGAATGCCGTGTAAACGAACCACGTGCTGAAGGAACAAAGGCACCAATTCAGAGGAGGAAGGCAACTTAGGTAATGGCACAAGATGTATCATCTTGGAAAACCTATCGCAAATCACCCAGATGATGGTCATTCTCTGAGAAACAGGGAGGTCGGAAATGAAATCCATAGAGATATGGGTCCATGGTCTCTTGGGCACAGGTACTGGCATCAACAAACCACTAGAACGAGAGCAAGGCTTGGAGCGAGAGCAAGTCCCGCAGGACTGCACAAACTCCCTGACATCACGAGACAAGGTAGACCACCAAAAGGACCGACTAACCAAGTCTCTGGTACCAAAAATTCCGGGATGACCGGCCAACGCGGAACAATGAATCTCAGACATTACACTCTTTTTCCACTGGTCCGGGACAAACAATTTCCCAACAGGGCAGCGCTCGGGCTTATCCTCCTGACACCCCTCCAGAGCCAGTCTCAAATTGGGCGAGATGGCGGAAAGAACTACACCCTCTTTCAAAATAACAGAAGGATCAGATAACTCAGGAGAGTCCGCCAGGAAACTCCTCGAGAGGGCATCCGCCTTAACATTTTTAGTGCCAGGAAGAAATGAAACCACAAAATTAAAACGTGTGAAAAACAAGGCCCACCTGGCCTGTCTAGGATTAAGTCGCTTGGCAGATTCCAGATAAACTAGATTCTTATGGTCCGTAAGGACCACCACCTGATGTTTGGCTCCCTCCAGCCAATGTCTCCACTCTTCAAAAGCCCACTTCATGGCTAATAACTCCCGATTACCCACGTCATAATTACGTTCAGTGGGAGAAAATTTTCGAGAGAAAAAGGCACAAGGGTTACTTTTAGAGATCTCTGGATCTCTTTGGGACAAAACGGCACCTGCCCCAATTTCAGAGGCATCAACCTCCACCTGAAATGGTAGAGAAACATCAGGCTGCCGTAGAACAGGAGCAGAAGTGAATCTCTGCTTAAGTTCCTGAAATGCAGAGACTGCCTCAGGAGGCCAATTCACCACATCAGAACCCTTCTTGGTCAAATCAGTTAATGGTTTAACAATAACAGAGAAATTACCAATAAATTTACGATAAAAATTGGCAAAACCCAAGAATCTTTGAAGAGCCTTTAATGAAGTAGGTTGGACCCAATCACAGATGGCCTGAACTTTGACCGGGTCCATTTCAATAACAGATGGGGACAAAATGAATCCCAGAAATGAGATCCTCTGAACGCCAAAAAGACACTTTGATCCCTTCACATACAGAGCATTCTCTCTCAAAATCTGGAACACAGTCCGAACATGTTTTACATGAGAGTCCCAGTCATTGGAAAAAATCAAGATATCATCCAAATAAACAATCAGAAATTTATCCACAAAATCCCTGAAAATGTCATTCATGAAGGACTGGAAGACAGAAGGAGCATTAGTGAGCCCAAAGGGCATCACAAGGTACTCAAAATGCCCTTCAGGGGTATTAAATGCCGTCTTCCATTCATCCCCGTGCTTAATGCGAATAAGGTTATATGCCCCCCTGAGGTCAAGCTTGGTAAACCAAGTAGCGCTTTTCACCCTGGAAAACAGATCAGAGATCAAGGGTAAAGGATATTGATATTTCACAGTAATATTGTTCAAGAGACGATAATCAATACACGGCCTTAATGAACCATCCTTTTTGGCCACAAAGAAAAAACCGGCACCTAAGGGTGAAGAGGATGGTCTGATATGACCCTTCTCCAATGACTCCTTGATATAAGACCGCATAGCGTCATGTTCAGGTACAGACAAGTTAAAAAGGCGACCTTTAGGGAATTTACTACCAGGCACTAATTCAATAGCGCAGTCATAGTTCCTATGGGGAGGTAAGGATGCAGATTTACTTTCGCTAAACACATCAGAAAAATCAATCAAAAAGTCAGGAACATCCTGAGCCTGGGGGAGGCAGAAAAAACAGGAGTGTTGGTATTAACACATTGGCAGCCCCAACTGGTAACAGACACAGATTTCCAATCCAAAACAGGATTATGAGACTGTAACCAAGGGAAACCAAGTACGATAATGTCATGCAGATTATACAGAACCAAAAATTTGCAACTCTCCTGATGATCAGGTTCTACCCTCATTATCACCTGAGTAGAGAACTGAGGTTTATTCTCAGCCAAAGGGGTAGAATTGATCCCCAGTAGGGGAATAGACTTCCGTAGGGGTATCAAGGGAAACCCACAACGTTTAGCAAAATCAAAATCCATCAGGTTAATAGATGCTCCAGAATCAACAAAAGCCTGAGCAGAAAATGAGGACAGAGAGCATATCAGGGTAACAGTTAATAAAAACTTAGTCTGAACACTACCCAAGACAACTGAGCGTGCAAAACGTCTTCCCCGCTTAGGGCAGACTGAAATAGCATGAGAGGCATCACCACAGTAGAAATATAACCCATTGCGCTTTCGAAATTCATGACGCTGTGCCCCAGAAACCACTCTATCACACTGCATGGATTCAGAAGCAGGTTCACAAGGCAACATTATTCCATGCATACCTTTCCGCTCATGCAAACGTGTGTCAATTTGAATCGCTAATGACATAGAATCATTGAGACCAGAGGGAACAGGGAATCCCACCATAACATCCTTTACATTATCTGACAGTCCCTTCCGAAAAAGAGCTACCAAAGCGTCGTCATTCCATTTGGTCAGGACTGCCCACCTATGGAATCTCTGACAGTATAACTCAGCGTCCTCAAGCCCCTGACTTAATGCCAACAAAGTTTTTTCAGCTTGATCAGTGACATTAGGCTCATCGTACAATAACCCCAAAGCCTGAAAAAACGCATCAACATCACTCAAAACAGGATCCCCAGGTGTCAGGGAAAAAGCCCAATCCTGAGGGTCGCCGCGCAGGAGAGAGATGACAATTTGAACCTGCTGCGCTGCGTTCCCTGAGGACTCAGATTTGAAGGCAAAAAACAATTTACAGTTATTTTTGAAATTCAGAAACTTAGCTCGATCCCCCAAAAACAAATCTGGCATGGGAATCCTAGGTTCCACAACAGGCAACCTAGCAAGATAGGTAGCAATACTCCGAACCTCAGTGGCAAGCTGATCCATACGGCCAGACAACTGTGCAAACTCCATTGAGAGAGAAAAAAAAAAAATCCTCCTCAGCACCCAGAGATACAGAGGGAAAAAAAAAAATGCAACAAACAGAAAAAAAAAAAATCTCGGACAACTCTGACAACTCTTTTCTTTCCACAATATTTTTCCCTTCTGTGAGTACCATATAATTTTTAGTTTAGGCCGGTGATACTGTTATGATATGGTAGCTGAGGAGAGCAGGCAAAAAAGGAAATACACCAGAGCAGTTGGAAACTATGAGATTGCAGTACCCTGACTAACCACCACAACTAGAGGCAGCCGTGGAGCGTTCCTACGTTGGTCCTAGACGCCTCGTCACAGCCTGAGAAACTAACTTAGTATGAGCAAACGTTGGGGCCCAAACTTACTAAATAGAAAAGGATAGGAAGGGCACTTACTGCAATCTCAAAAAACCCTGAAAAGCACCAACTCTACTAATTTCAAAAACACCTGAGATCACACGACCTCTACCACCTAAATTAGTTCTCTGGTGTAACCAAAAACAAAACAGCAGCCACTGAAAAAACTGGAAAAAGCAAATGTACAAACATCAGTGGCTGAACTGAACTGAGAGGGCAAAAGCCCCCCGAGGGACCCTGAAGGCCCCCACAGAAGCGCAGGACAAAATGCAAAAATCAAGCACAAAAACAAAAAGAAGAAAATGTCTTATCTGTTAGCAGGAGATTCAGACACGACACAGCAGGCTACCAAGGAAACAGGAATCAAGGATTGAGACCAGAACAATTGATCACCAGCAACCCTGATGGGAAGGCGACTCCCTTATATAAGACCAGTCAGTAACTCCTGATTCCCAATCCTCAAAATCTTCACTGGACAGTCCAGTACCGTTTGTAACCACCAGAGGGAGCTTCTGCTCAGAACTCATTTCCAGCCTATTCACAACAGGCGTATTAGCGGTACAGCGGCAGCAGAATGAGGGGTGTATTAGCGGTACAGCGGCAGCAGAATGAGGGTGTATTAGGGGTACAGCGGCAGCAGAATGAGGGGCGTATTAGCGGTACAGCGGCAGCAGAATGAGGGCATATTAGCGGTACAGCGGCAGCAGAATGAGGGTGTATTAGCAGTACAGCGGCAGCAGAATGAGGGGCGTATTAGCGGTACAGCGGCAGTAGAATGAGGGGCGTATTAGGGGTACAGCGGCAGCAGAATGAGGGTGTATTAGCGGTACAGCGGCAGTAGAATGAGGGGCGTATTAGCGGTACAGCGGCAGCAGAATGAGGGCGTACTAGCGGTACAGCGGCAGCAGAATGAGGGCGTATTAGGGGTACAGCGGCAGCAGAATGAGGGCGTATTAGCGGTACAGCGGCAGCAGAATGAGGGCGTATTAGCGGTACAAGCGGCAGCAGAATGAGGGCGTATTAGCGATAAAGCGGCAGCAGAATGAGGGGCGTATTAGCGGTACAGTGGCAGTAGAATGAGGGGCGTATTAGGGGTACAGCGGCAGCAGAATGAGGGTGTATTAGCGGTACAGCGGCAGTAGAATGAGGGGCGTATTAGCGGTACAGCGGCAGCAGAATGAGGGCGTACTAGCGGTACAGCGGCAGCAGAATGAGGGCGTATTAGGGGTACAGCGGTAGCAGAATGAGGGCGTATTAGCGGTACAGCGGCAGCAGAATGAGGGCGTATTAGCGGTACAGCGGCAGCAGAATGAGGGCGTATTAGCGGTACAGCGGCAGAAGAATGAGGGCGTATTAGCGGTACAGCGGCAGCAGAATGAGGGGTGTATTAGCGGTACAGCGGCAGCAGAATGAGGGCGTATTAGCGGTACAGCGGCAGCAGAATGAGGGCGTATTAGCGGCACAGCGGCAGCAGAAAGAGGGTGTATTAGCGGTACAGCGGCAGCAGAATGAGGGGTGTATTAGCGGTACAGCGGCAGCAGAATGAGGGTGTATTAGGGGTACAGCGGCAGCAGAATGAGGGCGTATTAGCGGCACAGCGGCAGCAGAATGAGGGGCGTATTAGCGGTACAGCGGCAGCAGAATGAGGGGCGTATTAGCGGTACAGCGGCAGCAGAATGAGGATGTATTAGGGGTACAGCGGCAGCAGAATGAGGGGCGTATTAGCGGTACAGCGGCAGCAGAATGAGGGGCGTATTAGCGGTACAGCGGCCAGCAGAATGAGGGGCGTATTAGCGGTACAGCGGCAGCAGAATGAGGGCGTATTAGCGGTACAGCGGCAGAAGAATGAGGGCGTATTAGCGGTACAGCGGCAGCAGAATGAGGGTGTATTAGGGTACAGCGGCAGCAGAATGAGGGTGTATTAGCGGTACAGCGGCAGCAGAATGAGGGTATTAGGAGGAGGAGACGTATTAGTGGTACAGCGGCAGCGGCAGCAGAATGAGGGGCGTATTAGCGGTACAGCGGCAGTAGAATTAGGGTGTATTAGGGGTACAGCGGCACCAGAATGAGGGTGTATTAGCGGTACAGCGGCAGCAGAATGAGGGTGTACAGTCATGGCCAAAAGTTTTGAGAATGACACAAATATTATATTTTCGCATGATCTGCTGCCCTCTGGTTTTTATGTGTGCTTGACAGATGTTTTTATCACAGACAGAAATATAATAATTGCAAACATATGAGTAACAAAAGCTTATATTGACAGTTAGAATGAGTTAATGCAGCAAGTCAATATTTGCAGTGTTGACCCTTCTTCTTCAGGACCTCTGCATTTCTCCCTGGCATGCTCTCAATCAACTTCTGGACCAAATCCTGACTGATAGCAGTCCATTCTTGCACAATCAATGCTTTCATTTTGTCAGAATTTTTAGGTTTTTGTTTGTCCACCCGTCTCTTGATGATTGACCACAAATTCTCAATGGGATTAAGATCTGGGGAGTTTCCAGGCCATGGACCCAAAATCTCTATGTTTTGTTCCCTGAGCCATTTAGTTATCACCTTTGCTTTATGGCAAGGTGCTCCATCATGCTGGAAAAGGCATTGTTGATCGCCAAACTGCTCTTGGAGGGTTGGGAGAAGTTGTCCTTGGAGGACATTCTGGTACCATTCTTTATTCATGGCTGTGTTTTTAGGCAAGACTGTGAGAGAGCCGATTCCCTTGGCTGAGAAGCAACCCCACACATGAATGGTTTCAGGATGCTTAACAGTTGGCATGAGACAAGACTGGTGGTAGCGCTCACCTTGTCTTCTCCGAATGAGGCATTTTCCTGATGTCCCAAACAATCGAAAAGGGGATTCATCAGAGAAAATAACTTTACCCCAGTCCTCAGCAGTCCACTGCCTGTACCTTTTGCAGAATATCAGTCTGTCCATGATGTTTTTTCTGGAGAGAAGTGGCTTTTTTGCTGCCCTCCTTGAGACCAGGCCTTTCTCCAAGAGTCTCCGCCTCACAGTGCGTGCAGATGCACTCACACCTGCCTGCTGCCATTCCTGAGCAAGCTCTGCACTGCTGGTAGCCCGATCCCGCAGATTAAACACTTTTAAAGACGGTCCTGGCGCTTGCTGGTCTTTCCTTGGGCGCCCTGGAGCCTTTTTGGCAACAATGGAACCTCTCTCCTTGAAGTTCTTGATGATGTGATAGATTGTTGACTGAGGTGCAATCTTTCTAGCTGCGATACTCTTCCCTGTTAGGCCATTTTTGTGCATTGCAATGATGACTGCACATGTTTATTTAGAGATAACCATGGTTAACAGAAGAGAAACAATGATGCCAAGCACCAGCCTCCTTTTAAAGTGTCCAGTGGTGTCATTCTTACTTAATCATGACAGATTGATCTCCAGCCATGTCCTCATCAACACCCACACCTGTGTTAATGGAGCAATCACTGAAAAGAGGTTAGCTGGTCCTTTTAAGGCAAGGCTGCAATGATGTTGAAATGTGTTTTGGGGGATAAAGTTCATTTTCTAGCCAAATATTGACTTTGCAAGTAATTGCTGTTAAGCTGATCACTCTTTATAACATTCTGGAGTATATGAAATTGCCATTAGAAAAAGTGAAGCAGTAGACTTTGTAAAAATTATTATTTGTGTCATTCTCAAAACTTTTGGCCATGACTGTATTAGGGGTACAGCGGCAGCAGAATGAGTGTGTATTAGGGGTACAGCGGCAGCAGAATGAGGGTGTATTAGCGGTACAGCAGCAGCAGAATGAGGGTGTATTAGGGGTACAGCGGCAGCAGAATGGGGGTGTATTAGCAGTACAGCGGCAGCAGAATGAGGGTGTATTAGGGGTACAGCGGCAGCAGAATGAGGGTGTATTAGGGGTACAGCGGCAGCAGAATGAGGGCGTATTAGGGGTACAGCGGCAGCAGAATGAGGGGTGTATTAGCGGTACAGCGGCAGCAGAATGAGGGTGTATTAGCGGTACAGCGGCAGCAGAATGAGGGTGTATTAGGGGTACAGCGGCAGCAGAATGAGGGTGTATTAGGGGTACAGCGGCAGCAGAATGAGGGGTATTAGCGGTACACCAGCGGCAGCAGAATGAGGGCGTATTAGCGGTACAAGCGGTAGCGAGGCAGCAGAAATGAGGGCGTATTAGGGGTACAGCGGCAGCAGAATGAGGGTGTATTAGCGGTACAGCGGCAGCGAGCAGGGTATAAGAGGGCTGATTAGGGTCACCCGCGGCAGCAGAATGAGGGTATTAGGGGTACAGCGGCAGCAGAATGAGGGTGTATTAGAGGTACAGCGGCAGCAGAATGAGGGTGTATTATGCGGTACAGCGGCAGCGGCACAGAATGAGGGTGTATTAAGGGTACAGCGGCAGCAGAATGAGGGTGTATTAGGGTACAGCGGCAGCAGAATGAGGGTGTATTAGGGTACAGCGGCAGCAGAATGAGGGTGTATTAGGGTACAGCGGCAGCAGAATGAGGGTGTATTAGGGTACAGCGGCAGCAGAATGAGGGTGTATTAGAGGTACAGCGGCAGCAGAATGAGGGTGTATTAGGGTACAGCGGCAGCAGAATGAGGGTGTATTAGGGGTACAGCGGCAGCAGAATGAGGGGTATTAGGGTACAGCGGCAGCAGAATGAGGGTGTATTAGAGGTACAGCGGCAGCAGAATGAGGGTGTATTAGGGGTACAGCGGCAGCAGAATGAGGGTGTATTAGGGGTACAGCGGCAGCAGAATGAGGGTGTATTAGGGGTACAGCGGCAGCAGAATGAGGGTGTATTAGGGGTACAGCGGCAGCAGAATGAGGGTGTATTAGAGGTACAGCGGCAGCAGAATGAGGGTGTATTAGAGGTACAGCGCGCAGAAGAATGAGGGTGTATTAGCGGTACAGCGGCAGCGACAGAATGAGGGTGTATTAGGGGTACAGCGGCAGCAGAATGAGGGTGTATTAGCGGTACACGCAGCGGCAGCAGAATGAGGGTGTATTAGGGGTACAGCGGCAGCAGAATGAGGGCGTATTAGAGGTACAGCGGCAGCAGAATGAGGGTGTATTAGCGGTACAGCGGCAGCGGCAGCAGAATGAGGGTGTATTAGGGTACAGCGGCAGCAGAATGAGGCGTATTAGGGGTACAGCGGCAGCAGAATGAGGGTGTATTAGCGGTACAGCGGCGGCAGCAGAATGAGGGTGTATTAGAGGTACAGCGGCAGCAGAATGAGGGTGTATTAGGGTACAGGGCAGCAGAATGAGGGTGTATTAGGGTACAGCGGCAGCAGAATGAGGGTGTATTAGAGGTACAGCGGCAGAAGAATGAGGGTGTATTAGCGGTAACAGCGGCAGCAGAATGAGGGTGTATTAGGGGTACAGCGGCAGCAGAATGAGGGTGTATTAGAGGGTACAGCGGCAGCAGAATGAGGGTGTATAGCGGTACAGGGGTGAAGCGGCAGCAGAATGAGGGTGTATTAGGGTACAGCGGCAGCAGAATGAGGGTGTATTAGGGGTACAGCGGCAGCAGAATGAGGGCGTATTAGGGGTACAGCGCGCAGCAGAATGAGGGTGTATTAGAGGTACAGCGGCAGCAGAATGAGGGTGTATTAGGGTACAGCGGCAGCAGAATGAGGGTGTATTAGGGTACAGCGGCAGCAGAATGAGGGTGTATTAGGGGTACAGCGGCAGCAGAATGAGGGTGTATTAGGGTACAGCGGCAGCAGAATGAGGGTGTATTAGAGGTACAGCCGGCCAGAGAATGAGGGTGTATTAGCGGTACAGCGGCAGCAGAATGAGGTGGTATTAGGGTACAGCGGCAGCAGAATGAGGGGTATTAGGGTACAGCGGCAGCAGAATGAGGGTGTATTAGAGGTACAGCGGCAGCAGAATGAGGGCGTATTAGGGTACAGCGGCAGCAGAATGAGGGTGTATTAGCGGTACAGCGGCAGCAGAATGAGGGTGTATTAGGGTACAGCGGCAGCAGAATGAGGGGTATTAGGGTACAGCGGCAGCAGAATGAGGGTGTATTAGGGTACAGCGGCAGCAGAGAGGGGCTGATATTAGGGTACAGCGGCAGCAGAATGAGGGTGTATTAGGGTACAGCGGCAGCAGAATGAGGGTGTATTAGGGGTACAGCGGCAGCAGAATGAGGGTGTATTAGGGGTACAGCGGCAGCAGAATGAGGGGTATTAGGGGTACAGCGGCAGCAGAATGAGGGTGTATTAGGGTACAGCGGCAGCAGAATGAGGGTGTATTAGGGTACAGCGGCAGCAGAATGAGGGTGTATTAGGGGTACAGCGGCAGCAGAATGAGGGTGTATTAGGGGTACAGCGGCAGCAGAATGAGGGGTATTAGGGTACAGCGGCAGCAGAATGAGGGTGTATTAGGGTACAGCGGCAGCAGAATGAGGGTGTATTAGGGGTACAGCGGCAGCAGAATGAGGGTGTATTAGGGGTACAGCGGCAGCAGAATGAGGGTGTATTAGGGGTACAGCGGCAGCAGAATGAGGGTGTATTAGGGGTACAGCGGCAGCAGAATGAGGGTGTATTAGGAGTACAGCGGCAGCAGAATGAGGGTGTATTAGGGTACAGCGGCAGCAGAATGAGGGTGTATTAGGGGTACAGCGGCAGCAGAATGAGGGTGTATTAGGGGTACAGCGGCAGCAGAATGAGGGTGTATTAGGGGTACAGCGGCAGCAGAATGAGGGTGTATTAGGGTACAGCGGCAGCAGAATGAGGGTGTATTAGGGTACAGCGCAGCAGAATGAGGGTGTATTAGGGTACAGCGGCAGCAGAATGAGGGTGTATTAGGAGGTACAGCGGCAGCAGAATGAGGGTGTATTAGGGGTACAGCGGCAGCAGAATGAGGTGTATTAGGGTACAGCGGCAGCAGAATGAGGGGTTTAGGGTACAGCGGCAGCAGAATGAGGGTGTATTAGGGTACAGCGGCAGCAGAATGAGGGTGTATTAGGAGTACAGCGGCAGCAGAATGAGGGTGTATTAGGGGTACAGCGGCAGCAGAATGAGGGTGTATTAGGGTACAGCGGCAGCAGAATGAGGGTGTATTAGAGTACAGCGGCAGCAGAATGAGGGTGTATTAGAGGTACAGCGGCAGCAGAATGAGGGTGTATTAGGGGTACAGCGGCAGCAGAATGAGGGTGTATTAGGGGTACAGCGCAGCAGAATGAGGGTGTATTAGGGGTACAGCGGCAGCAGAATGAGGGTGTATTAGAGGTACAGCGGCAGCAGAATGAGGGTGTATTAGAGTACAGCGGCAGCAGAATGAGGGTGTATTAGGGTACAGCGGCAGCAGAATGAGGGTGTATTAGGGGTACAGCGGCAGCAGAATGAGGGTGTATTAGGGGTACAGCGGCAGCAGAATGAGGGTGTATTAGAGGTACAGCGGCAGCAGAATGAGGGTGTTTAGAGGTACAGCGGCAGCAGAATGAGGGTGTATTAGAGGTACAGCGGCAGCAGAATGAGGGTGTATTAGGGTACAGCGGCAGCAGAATGAGGGTGTATTAGGGTACAGCGGCAGCAGAATGAGGGCGTATTAGGGTACAGCGGCAGCAGAATGAGGGTGTATTAGAGTACAGCGGCAGCAGAATGAGGGTGTATTAGGGGTACAGCGGCAGCAGAATGAGGGATTAGGGTACAGCGCAGCAGAATGAGGTGTATAGGTACAGCGGCAGCAGAATGAGGGTGTATTAGGGGTACAGCGGCAGCAGAATGAGGGTGTATTAGAGGTACAGCGGCAGCAGAATGAGGGTGTATTAGAGGTACAGCGGCAGCAGAATGAGGTGTATTAGGGTACAGCGGCAGCAGAATGAGGGTGTATTAGGGGTACAGCGGCAGCAGAATGAGGGTGTATTAGGTACAGCGGCAGCAGAATGAGGGTGTATTAGAGGTACAGCGGCAGCAGAATGAGGGTGTATTAGGGGTACAGCGGCAGCAGAATGAGGGCGTATTAGAGGTACAGCGGCAGCAGAATGAGGGCGTATTAGGGTACAGCGGCAGCAGAATGAGGGCGTATTAGGGGTACAGCGGCAGCAGAATGAGGGCGTATTAGAGGTACAGCGGCAGCAGAATGAGGGCGTATTAGGGGTACAGCGGCAGCAGAATGAGGGCGTATTAGGGGTACAGCGGCAGCAGTCGTTCTTGCGCCCCAGTGTGAACAGCTCATGAATGCTCCTCAGCCATATAGTAGGACACCAGAAAGCCGGTTCTGTAGACAATGATCTGCCTATTGTCCACAGCCGTGATTCAGTGTAACATGAAGACCCCCACGCCCACCCATTGTCTTGTCCATAGCAGTTACGTTAGCGATTCCCTAGCGTGTTACTGGAAAGGACCGCCTCACTGTCCGGAGAAACCAGATGACCTCACTAGATTGATCACGTGACAATGCAGGGATGCCGGCGTTATTAGTCACCTACGAGAGCCGGGAACTCCCCGCACTCCAAGCACCTCGTACTATCAGGAGGTGTGGGCGTGGCCATGGGCGGAGCAAAGGCAGGATTCGAAGAACTCTGTCGCCTGGAAACTCATGACGTCACTGTAGGCTCCGTCAGTATAAAGGAGATGCACCGCTAGGAGGAGAAGAGCTAGAAGCGCACTGCGGGGAGGACGTGATTTCGGCCATTCTTGTATTGCCACCACATGGGAAGCGGCCGTGTAAATGCGTTTTAAGGTGAGGAACCACTTCTCAGGTCGGGTGGCGTCGCCTGCCACTGCTTCCATCTCCGCCAGCTGCCGCAGCGCTCATTACTGTCTGCTCTTCCTGCAGAGATTACAAGACGCCAGCAGCGGCGACCACACACGTCCTGGGCTGAGAGGAGCGCCTCCCTGGGCCTTCTGATAGCAGGTGAGGACTTCAGGCACATGCGACATTACTCTCAGCATCATTCTGTCTTACTGCCGTGCAGTTTATTGCCATTAGTCCCCAAATGTGGTCCTTGCCTGTGCCTGTATCACCCCCCCCCATGGTCCTTGCCCTCGCCTGTGCCTGCATCAGCCCCCCATGGTCTTTGCCCTTCTCTTGTGGCTGCCTCACCCTCCCTATGGTCCTCGCCTGTGCCTGCATCACCCCCCATGGTCCTTGCCCTCTGCCTGTGCCTGCATCACCCCCCATGGTCCTTACCCTTCTCTTGTGGCTGCCTCACCCCTCCCCCATGGTCCTTGACTGTTGCCTGCATCACCCCCCCATAGTCCTTGCCCTCGCCTGTGCCTGCATCACCCACCCCCCCCCCCATGGTCCTTGCCCTCGCCTGTGCCTGTATCACCCCCCCCCCCCATGGTCCTTGCCCTCGCCTGTGCCTGTATCACCCCCCCCCCCATGGTCCTTGCCCTCGCCTGTGCCTGCATCACCCCCCCCATGGTCCTTGCCCTCGCCTGTGCCTGCATCACCCCGCCCCCCATGGTCCTTGCCCCGCCTGTGCCTGCATCACCCCCCCCCCATGGTCCTTGCCCTCGTCTGTGCCTGCATCACCCCCCCCCATGGTCCTTGCCCTCGTCTGTGCCTGCATCACCCCCCCCCATGGTCCTTGCCCTCGTCTGTGCCTGCATCACCCCCCCCATGGTCCTTGCCCTCGTCTGTGCCTGCATCACCCCCCCCCATGGTCCTTGCCCTCGCCTTTGCCTACATCACCCCCCCCCCCATGGTCATTGCCCTCGCCTGTGCCTGCATCTGGCTGCATGACCCCCCCCTCATGGTCCTTGCCCTCGCTTGTGGCTGCTGTTTCTCTCCCCCCCCTCCCCCTCCCGTGGCCGGTGCCCTTGCCAGTGGCTGTGTTCACTAGCATTGAAAGTGTAATATCCCGTTATGACCGGATATGTGATTTATTGGTATTTCATGTCTATATTTCCAATCCTTTTTCTATTGTCATCTCTAGCTTGTTGCATACTTCTAAACAACAACGTTTTGGTCCGTGAGACCCCATTAGAACATAAAAATGCCAAGGTACATCCAGGAGTCTGACTTCATCATGGTGGAGGAAGGCTTTGTGGCCAGAGACTTGATGGAGGAAATCATTAATGATGTCTCGGAGACTGTGAGTATTTTGTAGCACCACTAATGTTTAATCCCTGACCCAGAGACATTCCTGCAATGTCATAGTGACATGTCAGAAATTTTAATCAGGGGGTCTAGTGAGACCCATCCAGCACTTAGAGGGCTGAGGTTACCCTATAGAAAGTCTCTAATCCTATTTTGGGCTAAACCTTCCAGCCAAAGGGAACAGCTCTCATCTGATCGCTTCTGCCACTTAATTTCAGAGGTCAGTGGGGGCTCAGCACCACGACCCCCAACAATCAAAACTTCTGACATTTGAAAATGTGTGCAGATTTCCATTTTCTAACTCTTCTTCTATGTTTCTAGGATGACAAGGATGCTTTCTTTGTTGCGGATTTGGGGGATGTAGTGAGGAAGCATCTGCGTTTTCTTAAAGCTCTGCCACGTGTGAAGCCTTTCTACGCTGTGAAGTGCAATAGCAGCAGAGGTGTAGTCCAGATCCTAGCAGAACTTGGAGCAGGCTTTGACTGTGCCAGCAAGGTAATGGCGGCCTTTCATCTAATCTCTGCCTGCATGCTGTAATGTGGAATATTGGATGGGTAACACTCTATTCTGTTTGTTCTTCTACAGGCAGAAATTGAATTAGTCCAAAGCATAGGTGTGAGCCCAGAAAATATAATTTATGCCAACCCATGTAAGCAGATATCCCAGATTAAATTTGCTGCCAAGAATGGAGTCCAAATGATGACATTTGACAACGAAGTCGAGTTATCCAAAGTGTCCCGAAGCCACCCAAATGCAAAGTATGTACCTGCTGCTGAAAGGCCATAGTTTACTGCTAGGAGGCTACATCACTTTTATATGAAAACTATCCAGAGCTTCCAACACCTAAACTGATATGTTTTCTGTTCATAGGATGGTACTTCGCATTGCTACCGATGACTCCAAGTCTTCTTCCCGACTGAGTGTGAAATTTGGGGCACCCTTAAAATCCTGCAGGCGGCTTCTCAAAATGGCTAAGAATCTAAATGTTGATGTTATTGGGGTTAGGTAAGTCATATAGCCAGGAGTACCATTTTTGGGGTTTAGTACAGCTGCAGCCAACTAGACCCTTGTTATATTTCAGGTAGTTTGCTCATTTGGATAAATGACATGTAAAGTCAGCGTATACTCTATTCAGTCGCTAATTTCTGTAGAACTGTTTACTTGTAGTGCAAACAAATTGTAGCAAATGTTTTGACTTTTTTTGCCTGTACTAAAATATAAAGGTCTCATTTCAGTTTCCATGTGGGGAGTGGCTGCAGCGACCCTAAGGCATACGTGCAATCCATCTCCGACGCCAGGCTGGTGTTTGAAATGGCATCAGAGTTTGGGTACAAGATGTGGTTACTGGATATTGGAGGGGGCTTCCCTGGGACTGATGAATCGAGAATTCGATTTGAAGAGGTAAGAAAACCTACTACAGTGCCTTGCGAAAGTATTCGGCTCCCTAGAACTTTTCAACCTTTTCCCACATATCATGCTTCAAACATAAAGATACCAAATGTTAATTTTTGGTGAAGAATCAACAACAAGTGGGACACAATTGTGAAGTTGAATGAAATTTATTGGTTATTTTACATTTTTGTGGAAATACAAAAACTGGAAAGCGGCATGCAATATTATTCGGCCCCTTTAACTTATTTGTTGCGCCACCTTTTGCTGCAATTACAGCTGCAAGTCGCTTGGGGTATGTCTCTATCAGTTTTGTACATCGAGAGACTGAAATTCTTGCCCATTCTTCTGTGGCAAACAGCTCGAACGCAGTGAGGTTGGATGGAGATCGTTTGTGAACAGCAGTTTTCAGCTCTTTCCACAGATTCTCGATTGGATTCAGGTCTGGACTTTGACTTGGCCATTATAACACCTGGATAAGTTTATTTGTGAACCATTCAATTGTAGATTTTGCTTTATGTTTGGGATCATTGTCTTGTTGGAAGACAAATCTCCATCCCAGTCTCAGGTCTTTTGCAAACTCCAACAGGTTTTCTTCAAGAATGGTCCTGTATTTGGCTCCATCCATCTTCCCATCAATTTAACCATCTTCCCTGTCCCTGCTGAAGAAAAGCAGGCCCAAACCATGATGCCACCACGTTTGACAGTGGGGATGGTGTGTTCAGGGTGAGCTGTATTGCCTTTACGCCAAACATATCGTTTGGCATTGTTGCGAAAAAGTTCGATTTTTGGTTTCATCTGACCAGAGCACCTTCTTCCACATGTTTGGTGTGGCTCCCAGGTGGCTTGTTGCAAACTTTAAACAACACTTTTTATGGATATCTTTGAGAAATGGCTTTCTTCTTGCCACTCTCCATAAAGGCCAGATTTGTGCAGTGTACGACTGATTGTTGTCCTATGACAGACTGTCCCACCTCAGCTGTAGCTCTCTGCAGCTCATCCAGAGTGATCATGGGCCTCTTGGCTGCATCTCTGATCAGTTTTCTACTTGGTTGAGATGAAAGTTTATAGGGACAGCCGGGTCTTGGTAGATTTGCAGTGATAAACTCCTTCCATTTCAATATGATCGCTTGCACAGTGCTCCTTGGGATGTTTAAAGTTTTGGAAATCATTTTGTATCCAAATCTGGCTTCAAACTTCTCCACAACAGTATCACGGACCTGCCTATTGTGTTCCTTGGTCTTAATGATGCTCTCTGTGCTTCAAACAGAACCCTGAGACTATAACAGAGCAGGTGCATTTATACGGAGACTTGATTACATACAGGTAGATTATATTTATCATCAGTCATTTAGGACAACATTGGATCATTCAGAGATCCACAATGAACTTCTGGAGTGAGTTTGCAGCACTGAAAGTTAAGCGGCTGAATAATATTGCATGCCCCACTTTTCAGTTTTTGTATTTCCACAAAAATTTAAAATAACTAATAAATTTCATTAAACTTCACAATTGTGTCCCACTTGTTGTTGATTCTTCAACAAAAATTAACATTTGGTATCTTTATGTTTGAAGCATGATATGTAAGAAAAGGTTGAAAAGTTCCAGGGAGCCGAATACTTTCTCAAGGCACTGTATTAGATAGACTTTGGGCACATGCTGTGAATGTCAGCCAGTGTATGAAAAACTAACTTACCATGTACTTCTGAAACAGATTTCAGCAGTGATGAACCCAGCACTGGACCTGTACTTCCCAGAAGGCTCCTCTGTGAAAATCATTGCGGAACCTGGAAGATACTATGTAGCATCCGCCTTCTCTCTGGCCGTAAACATCATTGCTAAGAAGGAAGTGCACTTGGACAGCTCTGGATCGGATGGTACGTCCTACACTTCAGTATTGCCGTGGCACAAAAGCTTTCAGTAGCGTTCAATACTGATGCAATTGTTTCTAGAACATGAACTGGAAATGGCTAAGCATTTTTTTTTTTTTATTTGTTTAATTAAGATCTTAGCAGAACATGCACTTCACACTGGTTTTATAAACGTGTCATTATATAGTAAAGTATTCTAGAATTTTGCACCAATGCTTACAGTATTGGTTATATAAGGTTTGTTAGAAATATTTCATTGACAGTTATGTCATGTAACAGCTATTAACCCCTCTCTGACATTAGACGTACTATCCCGTCCATAAAACCCGTGCCATTCTGCCCATGGACGGGATAGTACGTCATAGGCGATCAGCTGCGCTCCTGAGGGGAGCGCAGCTAATCGCCGCCGGGTGTCAGCTGATTATCACAGCTGACACCCGTGACTGTGTGTCAGGAGCGGTCACGGACCGCTCCCGGCACATTAACCCCTAGCACACCGCGATCAAACATGATCGCGTTGTACTGGGGGCACAGGGGAGGATCGCGCAGGGTGGGGGCTCCCTGCGCGCCCCCCTGAGACCCTCAGACCAGCGCGATGTGATCGCGCTGTTCTGAGGGCTTCCTCCCTCCCAGGACCCGGATCCAAGATGGCGCCGGGGTCCTGGAGGGAGGCGGCTTCCTCAGTGCCTGCTGAGAGCAGGCACTGAGAAGCCTGCTGCACTGCCTGAGCGATCGCTGGTGTGACAGTGTGCTGTGCACACTGTCACACCAGCGATTTGATAAAAATACAGTGATGTCCCACCCTGGGACAAAGTAAAAAAGTTAAAAATATAAAAATAAACATGTTATAAAAAAAAAAATCCAAAATAAATAAAAAAAAAAAAAAATATATAATATATATATATATATAAATATATATTATATATTATATATATATATATATATTATAATATTTCCCCAATAAATTGATTTCTTCCTGTAAATAAAAAAAACAAAACAATAAAAGTACACATATTTGGTATCGCCGCGTCCGTAACGACCCCCCCTATAAAACTGTCCCACTAGTTAACCCCTTTAGTGAACCCCTTAAAAAAAAAAAAAAAAAAAAAAAACGAAGCAAAAAATCAATGCTTTATCATCATACCGCCGAACAAAAAGTGGAATAACGCACGATCAAAAAGGCCGATATAAATAAACATGGTACCGCTGAAAACGTCATCTTGTCCCGCAAAAAACGAGCCGCCATACAGCATCATCAGCGAAAAAATAAAAAAGTTATAGCTCGCAGAATAAAGCGATGCAAAAATAATTATTTTTTATATAAAATTGTTTTTATTCTATAAAAGCGCCAAAACATAAAAAAATGATATAAATGAGGTATCGCCATAATCATACTGACCCGAAGAATAAAACTGCTTTATCAATTTTACCACACGCGGAACAATAAAAACGCCTCCCCCAAAAGAAATTCATGAATTGCTGATTTTTGTTCATTCTAACCTCCCAAAAAACGAAATAAAAAGCGATCAAAAAATGTCACCTGCTCAAAAATGGTACAAATAAAAACATCAACTCGTACCGCAAAAAATAAGACCTCACATGACTCTGTGGGCCAAAATATGCAAAAATTATAGCTCTCAAAATGTGGCGATGCAAAAAACTATTTTTGCAATAAAAAGCGTCTTTTAGCGTGACAGCTGCCAATCATAAAAACCCGCTATAAATAGTAAATCAAACCCCCCTTTATCACCCCCTTAGTTAGGGAAAAATAATAAAATTAAAAAATGTATTTATTTCCATTTTCCCATTAGGGTTAGGGTTGGCCTAAAGTTAGGGTTGGGATTAGGGGTGTGTTAGGGTTAGGTTTGTGGTTAGGGTTGGGACTAGGGTTAGGGGTGTGTTGGGGTTAGGGTTGGAGTTAGAATTGGGGGGTTTCCGCTGTTTAGGCACATCAGGGGCTCTCCAAATGTGACATGGCGTCTGATCTCAATTCCAGCCAATTCTGCGTTGAAAAAGTCAAATGGTGCTCCTTCACTTCTGAGCTCTGCCATGCGTCCAAACAGTAGTTTGTCCCCACATATGGGGTATCAGCGTACTCTGGACCCCAAGAGTTATTGTGCAATTTGTCCTATTTCTTCTGTTACCCTTGGGAAAATAAAAAACTGGGGGCGAAAATATCATTTTTGTACAAAAAAAATATTTTTTTGTTTTTACGGCTGTGCGTTATAAACTTCTGTGAAGCACTTCGGGGTTCAAAGTGCTCACCACACATCTAGATAAGTTCCTTGTGGGGTCTATTTGCCAAAATGGGGTCACTTGTGGGGGGTTTCCACTGTTTAGGTGCATCAGGGGCTCTCCAAATGTGACATGACGCCCCCAGACCATTCCATCAAAGTCAGCAATCCAAAACGTCACTACTTCCCTTCCGAGCCCCGACGTGTGCCCATACAGTAGTTTTCGCCCACATTGGGTATCAGTGTACTCAGGACAAATTGGACAACAACTTTTGGGTTCCAATTTCTTCTGTTACCCTTGTGAAAATAAAATATTGGGGGCGAAAAAATCATTTTTGTAAAAAAAAAAAAAAGAAAATTTTTTATTTTAACGGCTGTACGTTTATAAACTTTAGTGAAACACCTGGGGGTTCAAAGTTCTCACCACACATCTAGATAAGTTCCTTGAGGGGTCTAGTTTCCAAAATGGTGTCATTTATGGGGGTTTCTGTTTAGGCAGATCAGGAGCTCTCCAAACACGACATGGCGTCCAAGCCAATTCTGCGTGAAAAAGTCAGACGGCGCTCCTCTTCCCTTCCAAACTCTGCCATGCACCCAAACAGTGGTTTACCCCCACATATGGGGTATCAGCGCACTCAGGACAAATTGCACAATAACTTTTGGAGTCTTGTTACCTTGGAAAAATAAAAATTGGGGTGAAGATCATTTTTGTGGAAAAATATGATTTTTAAATTTTACGGCTCTACGTTATAAACTTGTGTGAAGCACTTGGGGGTTCAAATTGCTCATCAAAATCTAGATAAGTTCCTTAGGGGGTCTATTTCCAAATGGGGTCATTTGTGGGGGTTTCCACTGTTTAGGCACATCAGGGGCTCTCCAAATGCACATGGCATCCAAACTCAATTCCAGCCAATTTTTGGGTTTAAAAAC
>JARQOD010000002.1:367581643-367725110 GCA_033576555.1 Oophaga sylvatica | reverse complement strand
AAGAAAAGGGACGGATTTTTCTAAATGGTCGGACAAAGCTTGCCAAGCTTTTTCCTCTTTGAAAAAATGTTTTGCTTCGGCACCCGTTCTCATCCAACCAGAATGCATCACAGCCGTTCGTTGTGGAGGTGGACGCGTCTGACGTAGGGGTGGGTGCAATATTGTCCCAGGGTCCGTCCCCTGGTAAATGGCATCCGTGCGCTTTCTTTTCTAAAAAATTGTCGTCCGCCGAAAGGAATTATGATATCGGCAATAGGGAACTTTTGGCCATTAAGTTGGCTTTTGAAGAATGGCGTCACTTTTTGGAGGGGCAGTCCACCCGGTCACCGTCATTACTGATCACAAGAACCTGCTGTATTTGGAATCTGCTAAGCGTCTGAATTCCAGACAAGCTCGATGGTCGTTGTTTTTTACCAGTTTAATTTTGTTGTCACTTATCGCCCTGGATCTAAGAATGTTAAGGCGGATGCCTTGTCTCGCAGTTTCCCAGGGGCCGGGAAAATGGATGACCCGATTCCTATCCTTCAGGAGGGGGTGGTAGTGTCGGCTGTATGTTCTGAGCTTGAGGAGGAGGTGTTAGAGGCTCAGGGGGACGCCCCTGCAGGACCTCCAGGGAGACTGTTTGTCCCAAATCAGTTGAGACAAAAGGTTATTGAGGCACATCATAATTCTGCTTTAGCAGGACATCCAGGGAGTAAGGCTACTTTAGATCTCCTTTCTCGCCGGTTTTGGTGGCCTAACGTTAATAAAGATGTTTTAACTTTTGTCGCGTCCTGTGGGGTTTGTGCTCGCTCTAAGACCCCTCATACCCGTCCGTCTGGGACCCTCTTACCCTTGAAACTTCCGGAGCGTCCATGGACTCATTTGTCTATGGACTTCATCACGGACCTTCCTCAGTCGTCAGGGAAGACTGTCATACTGGTGGTTGTTGACAGGTTCAGTAAGATGGCACATTTCATTGCTCTTCCTGCCCTCCCTAATGCTAAAACTCTGGCGCAGGTGTTCATTGGGGAGATTGTGAGACTTCATGGGTTGCCTTCTGATGTGGTGTCAGATAGGGGGTCTCAGTTTGTGTCCAAGTTTTGGAGGGCATTTTGTTTACGTCGGGGGATGCAATTGTCATTTTCCTCGGCTTTTCATCCGCAGACCAATGGTCAGACAGAGCGTCTGAATCAAAGCCTAGAGACTTATCTTCGGTGTTTTGTCTCAGAGAACCAGGAGGACTGGTCTTCTTTCTTGCCTCTGGCAGAGTTCGCTCTTAACAACAGGCGAAGCGAGTCCACTGGTAAGTCCCCGTTTTTTGGGGCATATGGTTTTCATCCCCAGTTTTGTACATTCAATGGGGGGGTCCCTTCTGGGGTTCCTGAGGAGGAACGTTTCTCGTCGTCACTTGCTTCAGTGTGGAGAGGTGTATTGAATAATCTGAGTGCTATGGGGAACCGTTATAAACGTATGGCTGATAGGAGGAGAGTTTCTGGTCCAGATCTTAATGTGAACGATCTGGTAGGTTGTCTACCAGGAATATAAAAACTTAAAGTTCCCTCCTGGAAGCTGGGCCCCAGATTCATCGGGCCGTACAGGATCAGTTCCATAATTAATCCTGTGGCATTTCGTCTGGACCTCCCTCCTACGTTTAAAATTCATAATGTGTTCCACAAGTCATTACTTAAGAGGTACGTGGCACCAGTCATACCATCACCTCTACCTCCTCCTCCAGTGGTGGTCAATGGTAACTTGGAGTTTCAAGTGTCAAAGATCATTGACTCACGTCTGAATCGCCGGGTCCCTTCAGTACTTGGTGCATTGGAAGGGGTATGGTCCAGAGGAGAGGACGTGGGTTCCTGCGTCTGACATTAACGCAGATCGTTTGGTGCGGACCTTCCACAGAACTCACCCGGGCAAACCTGGCCCTGAGGGTCCGGAGGCCCCTCGTAGAAGGGGGGGTACTGTCATGTGTGCATTGCCACGAAGATCGTCGCGGTTGCACATTCTGACTTCTCACAGCTGAGTTGCTGTTTCTTTGTGTTTGGCAGTTAGGGAGTTAATTCTGTCTGTGCTCAGTTCTGGGACTGGGTGCAGTTTCTCCCGGCTGCAATTAATTATTTGTTGATTGGTTTCCTTTAAATCTCTGGTTGTCTGTGTTGGGAGTTGCCAGTGAAATTCTTCATGCAGACCACAGATAGGATTGTATCTGTATAGACTTAAGTTAAAGAGCTCCTTAGTTGTTTTAAGCTCACCTTGCTTAGAGTTTAATATCCCAGATCATTTATGTTCCTTCTGTGTTTGAGTGTGTATGCAAGTCTGTGTTTTCTCCAGTCTGTCTAATATGTCTAATCTGTGTATTTAGCAGAGATCAGCCCATATTCCTTTGGTGGTAATCAGTATCCTTCTTAGGACTGATTACAGGGTTCAGGGACTGATAGGAGACAGGGTTAGGCTGGAGACTTGGACCTCTGAACCATTATCAGTACCTCCAAGGTGAGGGATTAGTTAGGACCCCAGTTTAGGGTCAGGTTAGACCCCCGGTCCTCCTCTTTCCTGTGACAGTGTATCAAGTCCTCAAGATTAACCCTGAGTTCAACGGATATCGTGTCAGGTAAATCTATTCTATATTTACATGCTGATGTTGCTAATCTATATGTTGTATAGAGTGTTGTTCTTTTAAGAATAGTTTACTGACATCGTACACATATCATAAGACCGCGTGACAAGGTGGGAATGTTGCATTCTGAGAGCATCTCGTTTCATGTCCTGCCTGGACTCTCTCATGCTTTCTTATTAGGTCTACCTTGGCTCCAAAAGCATGCACCCGTGCTCGACTGGCAGACTGGAGAGATCCTTCGCTGGGGACAGGACTGTCATAAAACGTGTTTGGTTCCTGTTCATCCCGTCCGTCCTTCTCCTACACCAACTAATCTACCAGGGCTCCCGATTCCATATTGGTCGTTCGCTGATGTCTTTAATAAAAAGGAGGCAGAGACATTACCCCCTCACAGACCTTATGATTGCCCGATCGACCTGCTACCCGGTACTACGCCTCCCCGTGGGCGTATTTACCCATTGTCTGCTGCTGAGACCAGGTCGATGTCCGAATATATCGAGGAGAATTTGGCCAAGGGATTCATCCGGAAATCTACCTCCCCAGCGGGAGCAGGTTTCTTCTTCGTAAAAAAGAAAGATGGCTCTCTCTGTCCCTGTATTGACTATAGAGGCCTAAACCTGATCACGGTGAAGAATAAGTACCCTCTTCCGCTCATTCCCGAATTGTTTGATCGTCTGAGGGGGGCTAGAATCTTCACCAAACTGGATCTTCGTGGAGCATATAACCTAGTCCGTATCCGTCGGGAGATGAATGGAAGACGGCATTCAACCCGGGACGGCCACTATGAGTATTTGGTGATGCCCTTTGGTCTCTGTAATGCTCCTGCAGTCTTTCAGGAGTTGGTCAATGACATCTTCCGGGACCTGCTCTACTCCTGCGTTGTGGTGTACCTAGACGACATCTTGGTCTTCTCTCCGGATCTCCAGTCTCACCGGAGGGATGTTCGTCAGGTTCTGCTCAGGCTTAGGCAGAATCACCTTTTCGCCAAATATGAGAAGTGTCTCTTTGAGCAGACCTCGCTTCCGTTTTTGGGTTACATCATTTCTCAGACTGGCCTAAGAATGGATCCGGAGAAACTATCTGCCATCGAGAAATGGCCCCGACCGGAGGGATTGAAGGCCATTCAGCGGTTCCTGGGATTCGCCAATTATTACCGCCTCTTTATACCGCACTTCTCTTCCCGGACTGCTCCAATCTCCGCGCTCACCCGCAAGAATGCTAACCCCAAACAGTGGACGCCCGAAGCAGAGGAGGCCTTTCTTTCCTTAAAACAGGCCTTCTCTTCCGCTCCAGTGCTGCATCGCCCGGACGGCAACAAGCAGTTCTTCCTGGAGGTGGACGCTTCCTCTTCTGGAGCCGGAGCGGTACTGACTCAAAAGTCTTCTTCCGGGAGGATGGTATCTTACGGCTTCTTCTCAAAACTCTTCTCCTCTTCTGAGCGCAATTATTCCATAGGAGACCGAGAGTTATTGGCCATCAAGCTGGCATTGGAGGAGTGGCGTTACCTACTCGAGGGGGCTCTTCATCCGGTAATCATTTACACTGACCACAAGAATCTGGCTTACCTCCAGCATGCCCAGAGACTTAACCCTCGCCAAGCCCGGTGGTCCTTGTTTTTTGCCCGCTTCGACTTTCTTTTACATTTTCGCCCGGCCGACAAGAACATCAAGGCGGATGCCTTGTCCCGGTCTTTCCTGGTGTCGGATCTCGAGGAGGAACCTAAACATATCATCGATCCCGCCAGAGTGATGCAGGTGGCTTCCGTGAGTCTAAATCGTCTCCCTCCTGGTAAGACGTTCGTATCGGTACCTGATCGGGAGAGGATCCTCCACTGGGGTCATTCGTCTAAACTAGCTGGCCACGCTGGTCAGAAAAAGACCCTCCAGCTCATTACCCGGCATTACTGGTGGCCTACCCTGCACAAGGATGTAATAGACTTTGTTTCTGCCTGTGCCTCCTGTGCCCGCAACAAAGTTCCGAGACACCTGCCTGCCGGCCGTCTTCTCCCGCTTCCTGTACCCGCTGCCCCCTGGCAGCATATAGCCATGGACTTCATAACGGATCTTCCCGTCTCTGCTGGTTGTACGGTCATTTGGGTGGTCGTTGACCGATTTTCCAAGATGGCTCACTTCATTCCCCTGCCAGGGCTTCCGTCTGCACCCGAGTTGGCTAAAGACTTTATCCGCCACATCTTCCGTCTTCATGGTCTGCCTCGTCACATTGTGTCGGATCGTGGGGTACAGTTCACCTCACGTTTCTGGAGAGCCACTTGTAAGTTGCTAGACGTCACCCTGGATTTCTCCTCCGCTTACCACCCACAGTCCAATGGTCAAGTCGAGCGAATCAATCAGATTCTGACCAGTTATCTCCGGCACTTCGTTAATGCCCACCATTCTGACTGGGTGGATCTCCTGCCTTGGGCCGAATTTTCGTACAACAATCACGAGAGCGAATCTTCCTCCAAATCTCCGTTTCTTGTAGTCTTCGGTCAACATCCTCGGATCCCTGTACCTATTTCCATCTCTGTGGACAATCCAGCTGCGGAATCCCTGGTTAACGAATTCTCCTCCATATGGGAGAGTACCCGGTCCGCACTCATTCTGTCATCCGAGCGCATGAAGAGACATGCTGACAAGAAACGTCTGGATCCCCCTCAATTCCGTCCTGGGGATAAGGTCTGGCTCTCGTCCAAGTATGTTCGGCTCAAGATCCCTTCCTACAAGTTAGGTCCTCGGTTCATCGGTCCTCTGGAGATCATCAGTCAGATCAACCCAGTGTCCTATAAATTGAAACTCCCGGCCAATTTGCGGATTCCTAACTTCTTCCATGTATCTCTCCTCAAACCGGTGGTACTTAACTCTTTTGTCAAGTCTACAGGTATACCTCCTGCTCCACTCTCCACTGTCTGCTGAGAACGAATTTGAGGTAGAGAACATTTTGGCCACCAAAAGGGTAGGAAGAAAGACCTATTTTCTGGTGGATTGGAAGGGGTTTGGTCCTGAGGAGAGAACGTGGGAGCCTCGGGAGAACATCCATGCCCCTCTCATCCTAGCTAAATTTCTTTCTGGCCTAAAAAAGGGGGGGCCTAAAGGGGGGGTACTGTAGCGCCGGCGTCCCTGCCCTCTGCCAGGCAGGGACGCTGTTCCCCTGCGCCAGCGTCCTCTGCCAGGCAGGGACGTCGCCCCCCTTACCCACGCTCGGCGTCCTCCTTCCTCCCTGCTGGGGTCGCGCGCTCCTTCCCTGCTGCTGGACTTAGGGCGCGCGCCCGCGCGCTCCCCCGCTCTTAAAGGGGCCGCGCGCATCTTTCAAAAAAGGTCCCCGGCCAATGCCGGAGGACTCCACCCTATATAAAGTACTCCCTCCTTAATGGAGGTGCCCGAGCAATGTTGTTGCACTGTTTACTCTGCTTCAGCCCTCAGGTTCCGTTACCAGTTACCTGCCTGTCTCCTGCCAGTTTGCTGTCTGCTACCTGTCCGCAAGCCTACCTGGAGGTTCGGCCGTCACCGGTGGTGACCATCAGCTATTCCAGAGAATCTCGCCTGCTCACTTGGGGGCGCTCATCTGCCATCTGCCTGCAGACCTACCCGGAGGTTCGGACGTCACATGCGGTGACCATCGTCTATTCCAGAGACTCTCGCCTGCTCACTTGGGGGCGTTCATCTGTCATCTGCCTGCAGACCTACCCGGAGGTTCGGACGTCACATGCGGTGACCATCGTCTATTCCAGAGACTCTCGCCTGCTCACTTGGGGGCGTTCATCTGTCATCTGCCTGCTAGCCTACCGGGAGGCTCCACCATCTCAGGTCGTATATACCTGTCCATCCAGAGACTGCCCCGGTCACTTGCCGTGACTACCTGCCTGTCTATCCAGAGACTGCCCCGGTCACTTGCCGTGACTACCTGCCTGTCTATCCAGAGACTGCCCCGGTCACTTGCCGTGACTACCTGCCTGTCTATCCAGAGACTGCCCCGGTCACTTGCCGTGACCTCTTTCCCGTCTGTCCAAAGACTGTCCCTGTCACTTGCCGTGACTTCCTGTCCGTCTCCCCGGGCGCCACCCGCTCCTTTACAAGGAAAGCCTCCTTGTATAATAAAGCTCAGAGGTTCTGCCTCCCTGACCCGTTACACCGTCTCACATAGTGAGATCGCTAGCGAGATCGCTGAAGCTTCACCGATTTTGTGACGCAACATCGACCTAGCCAGCGATCTCGCTACATGTGACACGCAGCGGAGACCAGCCCCCCTGCTGGATATCACTGATCGTCCTCAAATGTCCTGGACCATTTTTTCATCGTTGGTGTCCCGCTGGCCAGAGCGCATCGCTGCGTGTGACAGCGGGAGGACCAACGATCAGCGAGCTCCCAGCGCGTACAGCAGACGCTGGGAGCTGGTATCCAGGGTAAACATCGGGTAACTAAGCGCCGTATGGCGTTTAGTTACCCGATGTTTACCCTGGATACCAGCTCCCAGCGCGATACAGCAGAAGCTGGGAGCTGGTATCCAGGGTACACATCGGGTAACTAAGCGCCGTGTGGCGCTTAGTTACCCGATGTTTTCCCTGGATACCAGCTCCCAGCTGGTACAGCAGAAGCTGGGAGCTGGTATCCAGGGTACACATAAGGTAACTAAGCGCCGTGCAGCGCTTAGTTACCCGATGTTTACCCTGGATACCAGCGTGCTCGCTGGTCCTGATCTCTGGTGAGTCTGCCTATGTGACAGCTCACCAGCGATCAGCTAACGATGTCCCAGCGATCCCATCCACGTCGGATCGTTAGTGGGATCGCTGTGACATTGAAGCGTGTAACGGGGCCCTAATGCAGATTCAATCTATGCCTTCTTTTTTGTAATCTTTGTTTCCATTCCAAAATAATCCCGTATCCAATTTTTATGCAAATGAGGCTCACGTGCAGTAGTTTTGACCTGTACTTGCAGTTCCTCTTTCTGAATGATATGCTTCCCCCATCCGAAATCTTGCACAGGTACCATCATTCCCAACAGCAGTGTTAAGAGGATGTCCTACAAACTAAACTACATTTTCATCAATAGATCTTGGAATAGTAATAAGTTCCACAAATGGATGTATTAAAAAAAATGTTCCTGAGCTGAGATAATTTTATATCTGTGTCCCTGATATGTACTGTGTAATGGCTGTGTTCGACCATGCAGAGCTCCTCCACTTTATGGTTGGCACATACCTCAGATTCTGTCCAGGGAAGGGGAGCATAAATCAACTATAATAAATTATTATATAGATGAAATATCAGGGGCTCTAAGCTGCTACTTTCTGAGGTAACACATTTCCCTGCCTGAGATAACACATTTCCCTGCCTGCAGTAACACAGGAGTGAGTGGTTCTGCTGCATGTCCAGCCCTCTGTGCTCATCATAAATCAAGTCAGTAAAGTAGGAGCTCCACAGCACTTAAGCTTATATGTCACTGACTTGATTTATGATGAACTCACAGGACTGGTGACATGATAGACACACTCACTCCTGTGATAAAACATGCAGCGAAATGTATTAACCCTACTGTTTTGTCTGTATACTCACTTATCATAAATGACTTATGCTTTCCCCCCTGGCCAGGAACTATGGTATGTGCCGACCATGAGACCATGAACTAGAGCATTGTCGTACACAGAAAATAATTATATTATTATTTTAGGGATGCTCCTTTAAGCCTGATGACACAGCAAGATCAGTATTATGCTGTCAAAGTCATGGGATCCCATAGCAGAAGTATAATGCACCCCCATAGTCCTCCATATAATATAATGCATCCCATAGTCTGCCATACAATATACTGAACAGCTCAAAGTCATCCATGTAATATAACGCATTCCCCACAGTCCTCCATATAGTAGAATACACAGCTCATATCCTTCACATAATATAATACACAGCCCATAGTCCTCCATAAAGTATAATGTACCCTTATAGTACTCCATATAGTATAATGCACCTCATAGTCATCCTATAAAGTATAATGCACCCCATAGTCATCCATAACATGTAATGCACTCCCATAGTCATCCATAACGTTTAATGCACTCCCATAGTCATCAATAAAGTCCAATGCATCTCACAGTCATCCATAAAGTATAATGCATCCCATAGCCATCCATAACATATAATGCCCCCCCATAGTTATCCATAACGTAAATGCTCTCCCATAGTCATCGATAAAGTACAATGCAACTCACAGTCATCCATAAAGTACAATGCACCTCACAGTCATCCATAAAGTATAATGCACCTCATAGTCATCCTATATAGTATAATGCACTCCCATAGTCATCCATAACGTCTAATGCACCTCCATAGTCATCCATAATGTATAATGCACTCCCATAGTCAAACATAACGTATAATGTACTACCATAGACATCCATAACGTATAATGCACTCCCATAGTCATCCATAAAGTATATTGCACCCCCATAGTCATTTATAAAGTACAATGCCCCTCACAGTCATCCTACACAGTATAATGCACCCCCATATTTATTCATAAAGTATAATGCACCCCCATAGTCATCCATGTACTAGTATGGCCACTGATTTAAAAAAATAAAAATACTTACCTTCTAGCTCCCGTGCTGCACGCGTCCTCTTGTGAAACCGGCAACTGACTTCGGCGTGTGACAGGAGCACGTGACGTTACTGCCATGCGCCCCATCGTCATGTGTACCCTGACGTCAGCTGCTGGCCCCTGATTGTCCGGCAGCGTGTATTGTGGCGCGTGGACCCGATGTGTTTGTGTGCCGCTATACACTTTAACTGGATGTACGTCAGAGGAAGAAGTTTCTGTTGGCGGCGGCCCTGGTGTTTGCTTTGTGTCGACCCGCCACCACAATTGTGGGTTACCAGGGCAATGGGGTACTCAGAGCCGAGCCCGTAGAAGTCTATGGGGATTGTCACAGGTAGCTGTGGCTCGGTCTGTGGCCCTGGCGGTCTGGCGTATGTTGGGGGAATATTTACAGGGGATAGGTTTATATACAGTTCGTGACGCCACCTGTAGTCTTCTGGTAATTAGTACCAGCGCTGCTGTAGATCTCTGAGGGGATGGTGATGCAGCTAGATGTCGGGTCCCCTACAGGTGGGACTCTTCCCTCAGGTCGGTAGTTAGGTAGGGATTGTGCAGGCATGCAATAATAACTCAGTCTCACACCGTCAGCGTCTTTCCATACCTTTACTTGCAAGATGATAAGGCAGGTCCCAGGGAGGCTGATGGGGTTGATGGAGGATGAGCTTTGAGGCAACAGCTAAGCAAGTTAGGGGCCTCCTTTACTGTCCAATGAAGATGAGTACGACCAGCCTGAAGCGTAGTCCCCTCTATGATTCCAGCTTATCCAAAGCTGTGCTTCCCAGTCAATTTAGTGTTAGGAGCCTTTCTATGAGGGAGCTGAATTCTTATTTTGTCCTGCAGAGACTCAAAGTCTTCACTTCCCCTGACCCCAGTTACGTACTGACTATAAGGGGTGTTTGCCGCGACCTAGGGTCCGGTAAATCTCTGGTTTTCTCTTCACTATGCTTGTAGCTAATAGTGATCCTTCGGTCCCCAGTGACCGGTAGCAATGTGCAGGACTTTTCCAAGCCAAACGCACTTTTCCAATAATCTTCCTTCCACTTTGCCCTTCGATTTGCTCGACTCTTAATGGATAGTTCAGTCTTTCTTCCAGTGGGGCACAGCTCTGACTAGGCTAAGGTGACTTAGACCACCTGTACCAGCCTCCACGTTCTGAACTGATGACAGGCTCAAACTGGACACGTCTACTCTGTCCAAGGACAGGAAACTGACTGACTAGAAATCACTCCCTTCCACACCCCTGCTGGGTGTGTCAGAAGTGTACATGATGTCATGAAGAGACCTTAACTGTTACCTCTCCACTCATCCTCCTGGTATTGTGTACCAGGGCTACACATTCCCCCATGGTAAACGACAGCACTCCCGGGCTGTAAAATATAAAAGAGACATTCTGTTTATGCATGAAAACATTAACAATAACAGTAATTCGTCCCATCCGGGAGGTGAGGATATCTTGAACGTTGCAAACAATAACTTTATATAGAAATACAAAAGTATTAAATAGCATTCAATAAATATACGGTATACTTGTGAAGGACCCGCACCAAACCTTCAACGTGGGTCCTGGGTGGGCTGCAGGACATCCAAATGCAGACCTCACTCAGTGCCACACCACACGGGTTTTTGGTTCAGAGGTAAGTCAAGGTTTCATGTGAAACCATTAAAAAGGCACAAAGTGCAACTATTTACAGGATACAGTTTTTGGGCTGGCTCAGTCCTCAGCCTCTGAGTCCATTGTTAAACAAAGACATAATAGGGAAAACACATTTATATATATAGACTTTTACAATGTTCACATAAATTCGTTATAATCACTGCTGATATCTAATGGGTAATTTCCCTTTTGTGATTCTCTCTGATCTACGTGGTGTAGTTTCAGGTATATCAAGTTGCGATCTGTCTGCACTGCGTAACGGCAAACTATAGAACTGCCTTAATCTTTCTATGGATCTGGCAAGCGTACTGATGGCTGGGCGGTGTGAGTCAGCTTCACCAGGAGATCCCATAGTATGGGGCGCTGCTTCAGATGATCCATCTTGAGGTTCCACAGGTTGAGGTGTTACTGGGATGGGTAACTCCTGAGCGGGCTCAACTGGCACCACAGGCACAACTGGAGGTAAAACTTCCTCTTGTGGCTGATAAAACTGCAACACTGGAATTATCACAGCATCTCCCAGTCGGGGCCAATCCGCAGGAAAATCTCCCAGATCGGTGTGTATGACCTCTTCCTTTCTTTCTCTTTGATTGAGGACAGGGTTCTTTTCACAACTCTTTAAGTGTTCTGGACACAACTTCAAATGATCTCTGGACACAGTGGTCGTTGTTCTTCCTCCGTCCTTACTGACGACACAAACTTTTCTGTTGTCGTATTTAGAATCTTGTATGACGTAGGGTTCTTGCTCCACTGATTATCCAATTTGTGCATCTTCCTTTTTCTTTTTAATACTACCTCTCCAGGCATCAAAGGCTTGGCAGGAGCATTTCTGTTGTAAACATCTTCCTGTTTCTCCCGTGCCTTATTAAGACTTTCCTCTACACAGATTTGTACTCTTCTGTATTGCTCTTGCCGATTGACGTCCCAGTTTTCCACGGC
This sequence comes from Oophaga sylvatica, assembly GCA_033576555.1. Taxonomy (NCBI): domain Eukaryota; kingdom Metazoa; phylum Chordata; class Amphibia; order Anura; family Dendrobatidae; genus Oophaga; species Oophaga sylvatica. Next base: position 367,713,327 of record JARQOD010000002.1, on the reverse strand, counting down.
GTCGTCCGCCTCCGGTTCTACCACTCCAAGTTCTAGATCCATTGGTAGTTTTCCGGGCCTTGCTCGCATAAGATAAGCTGGAGTGCAGTTAGTTGAGCTTACAGGTATATGATTATACAAATCAACCAAATCAGGTAGTAAATCCGGCCATCGATTCCTGTCTTCCAACGGTATGGATCTCAACAAGTCAAGGACAATATGGTTCATCTTTTCACAGAGACCGTTGGTTTGAGGGTGATATGGTGTTGTTCTTATTTTCTTGCACCCGTACATATGACAGAATTCCTTGAATAAATCAGCTTCGAAAGCAGGTCCCTGATCGGTTAAGACTTGCTCGGGATACCCATGCGGTCTGCAGAAGCTTGCTTGAAAGGTCTTCGCTGCCGTCACTGCGGTCTGGTCTTTCACTGGAACAACCACCAGAAATCTGGAGTAATGGTCCACCATGGTCAAGGCGTATGAGTATCCAGTTCTACTTGGCGACAGTTTGACGTGGTCCAGGGCCACAATCTCCAGGGGACGAGTCGTCCGGATAGGTTGCAGGGGTGCCTTCTGACTACCGTAGTCCTTTCTTCTGAGACCACAGGGTCCACAGTTCCGACACCACCTCTCGACGGAGCTGCGCATCCCTACCCAGTAGAACCGGCATCTCAACAGGGTCTCCAGCTTTCTCCAGCCAAAGTGTCCTGCTTGATCGTGGTACGCTTCCAACACCATTGGGACGTCTGCCTTGGGGACCACGATTTGCCAGACCATCTCATGGGTTCTGGGGTTGACGTATCTCCTGCACAACTTCTCACGGTATAGGAACAACCTGCTTTTCTCGTTCCACAGGAGCTTTGCTGACATAGGTGCTTCCTTTTCCAAAGAGGAGCCTTCCTGTCTTAACAACTCCTTGATGCGGCTGACCACTGGATCACTGTCCTGAGTCTCTTTCCAACTGTGATGGGGTAAAGGATTTAATGTTGCACCATACTGCTTTCTGTGGACTCGATGCTCGTGGACTACCCCATTTCGATGGAACGCAGGTAGCTCAATTTCTTCCAGGTCGTCCGATTCTTCTTCCGTATCAGAGTCATGCGGCATTCGGGACAACGCATCAGCATTAGCATTCTTTCGACCTGCCCGGTACTTGATAGTAAACTGGTAATTGGACAACCGAGCCATCCATCGCTGCTCCATGGCACCCAGCTTGGCGGTTTCCAGGTGCGTTAACGGGTTGTTGTCTGTGTACGCCGTGAACTTATTGGAGGCCAGATAGTGCTTAAATCTTTCAGTGATGGCCCAGACCAGCGCCAGAAACTCTAGCTTGAAGCTGCTATAATTTTCCGGATTCCTTTCAGTTGGCCTGAGTTTTCTGCTAGCATAAGCGATGACTTTTTCTTGGCCATTCTGCTTCTGACTGAGAACTGCTCCCAACCCTTCATTACTGGCGTCGGTGTACAACAGGAACGGTTGGCTGTAATCAGGATAGGTTAAGATCTCATCACCTGTCAGGATCTCTTTCATCTTTTGGAATGCTTCAGCCTGTTCTTTACCCCAATTAAAGGGAGGGTTTCTGCTCTTTAAGGATTGTCCTACCAGGAGGTCCTGTAAAGGAGCTGCCTTCTTCGTGTAATCTTTCACGAATCTCCTGTAGTAACCCGTTAGTCCCAGGAACTGTCGCACTTCCTTAAGGTTCTTCGGCTCCGGCCACTTCTGGATGGCAGTGACTTCCTCTGGGTCCGGCGCTACTCCTTCCGAACTGACGATGTGCCCCAAGTATTGTACCTTCTGTTTGAGTAGATGGCATTTTGAGGGTTTTAATTTCATCCCGTACCTGGACAGGGACTCGAATACTTCTGCCAGGTGCTTCAGATGGTCCTCATAAGTCTTGGAATACACGATGACGTCGTCTAGGTATAGCAGCACGGTTTCAAAATTGAGATGTCCCAGACAGTTTTCCATCACTCTCTGAAATGTTCCTGGGGCACTACTGAGCCCAAACGGCATTCTGTCGAACTCACAGAGCCCCATTGGGGTGGTGAAAGCCGTTTTCTCACGATCCTCCTCAGCCACAGCCACTTGCCAGTAACCACTAGTCAGATCGAGGGTAGAAAAGTAGTTAGCCGTTTTCAGAGCAGCTAATGATTCCTCTATACGTGGTAGCGGGTATGCATCCTTGTGTGTTATGCGGTTCACCTGCCTGTAATCCACACACATTCTCATACTACCATCTTTCTTTTTAACCAGAACTAGAGGGGCTGCCCAGGGGCTACAACTATCCCTTATCACCCCAGCTTTCTTCATATCATTCAACATTTCTTTAGCCTTCTGATAATGAGCTGGAGGTATGGGCCTATACCGCTCTTTGATGGGAGGATGACTGCCTGTAGGGATATGATGTTGTACTCCCTTAATTATCCCAAAATCAAGTGGATTCTTGCTAAACACTTGGGCGTACTCTTGCACCACCCGTAATACCCCTTGCTTCTGGTGAGCGGGAGTGGTGTCCGTCCCAACATGGAGTTGCTGACACCATTCCGCCACCTGGGTTGCTGGGTCATTGTCCTCCTCTATTTGACAGGAGTCTAAGGACTCAGCCGGGAGAATAGAATTATTATCAACAGCATGAAGTTTAGCAATGGTTGCATAACGGGGTAAATTTACTTCATCATCTCCCCAATTGAGAAGCCGTACCGGTACTCTTCCATTCACCACTTCTACTACTCCTCTAGCAGTCATAAGTGTAGGTCTATGTTCTGAATGGTGGGGTTCTACTACAGCTTGGTAATTCTGTCCTCTCAGACCTATGGCTGCCCTGCACCAAATGATCATTTCACTCATTGGGGGTATCACAATAGGATCTGAGTCAGTGACCCATACATTACCAATTTCGCCGTCGGTAAGCTTCGCTTGCTGCTGACACACCAGGGCCCGGATCTCTCTTTGGATTACTCCTCTCTGCCTTGGTCGGGCAATCTCAGCGAGCTGTTGGAGCAAGAACACAACTTCTCCCAAACAATTACCGATAATGTTAGTACCCAAAATGATATTTAAACCGTTCTCCTCATTTACAGTCTTTACTACCAGAAGCCCTTGGTCTTTCAACTCCTCTCTGCCCACCTTTACATCTACACATTTTGTTCCGAGTACTTCTACAGGAAGACCATTAGAAGCATACACAGTAAAGTCAAGGCTCGGAGGTTTAAGACTGTCCATTGACCAGTACTTGGTATATAGAGCATCAGGTATTAGGGTCACCTGGGACCCAGTGTCTAACAATGCTGGAACAGCAATACCATCTAGAATAATAGACAGGTAGGGTCGCCCGCCCACATACCTGCGGTTCCAGTCTAGGGGGCCTGACGGGTATTCTCCTGGGTGTTGGCCCTTGGACCCAGGTTCTGCCCGTTTAAAGGACACTGTGGAGACAGATGACCTTTCCGGTTGCAGCGATAACAGACGATCTCTCGACGAGAAGGGCGTTGATCAGAGGTTGCTCCTGGGGGTGGCGTTGTCCTCCTCCGGGGGGGCGACGTCTTCTTTCTTCTCCGGTGCATCCACGGAACGTCCTCTGGGCAGTCAGCTAACAAGATCTTCCCTTCCTCCTCTTTCCGCAGCTGCAGGGCACTCATTACAGCAGCCAAATTTTTAGTCAGCTGGCGCACCTCTGAGCGCAGACAGTCCAATTCACTAGGAGGTGTCACCTGCGTTTTGGTTTCTGCCACTAGCGGGGAACAGGGGGTTACTGCCGGTTCCAGAGTGACTTCACCCTGATGATGTTGGGTGGCCACCTCGGGTTTGCCCAGGGGCCGCAGCCCTTTTATTGCCATGTCCTTTAGGGCATCAAAGGTAGCATCAGGATGATCTAAGGACCACCAATTCACAGTTCTGCGTTCCTCTGGGGATCTCAATCCCTGTATAAATTGTTCTTTCAACATTTTATTCTCGTCGATAGCATTTAAATTGTTAATTTGCTTGAGGGCTCTCAGGGCTCCCTGTAGTCGGCAAGCATAGTCCCGGATGCTGTCACCTGGCTGTTGTGAACAGTGATAGAAGGCCATCCGGAGATCCGTTTCTGTGCGGTCTTCAAATATGGCATGTAGCTTCAGGAAGATCGCAGGTACCGACTCCTGATCAACGGTATCCCAGGTCTCCACTTCCCTCTCAGCAGCGCCAGTTAGCTGCCCTATCAGCACAGCAGCTTTTTGTCTCTCAGGCATGGAGTACATTTCTAGGATGCTGCATAACTTCCGCTTGAAGCCTGCTAATGTGCCTGGCTCACCTGGCATATATGGGAGCGTTAGTGGCATGATCGGGACTACCGGACTGGGTGCAGGGCCTGCGCCCCCATCTGGCGCTACAATACCAGACGGTGCGGGATTGGGGCCTCCGGCTGGGGCCGCACTGTCAGCCGGTTGTTGTGACATCTTAGCGCCCCCTTGGTTAAACGGAGCCTACCGGTTTCAGATGCTGCTATTTCACAGGCACCGCAGTGGGAACAGGACCTTCGTCGCAGGCGCTCTGATGTCAGAGCGTTCACTTCCTGTTGCAGGACCTGCCGCTGAGTCAGAGCCGGGGGGCGTGTCCAAGACTCTGCGCGCTCTTTCAGGTACGCCCACCTTCTTCTCCAGCGCCTGAGGGCGCGAATATGGCGACAAAAATGGCGATTTTGGCGCCAAAAGTGCAAACAGTCCTTTTTCACAAAAACACTCCACAGGCACACAGGGCTCGCAATGCTGCAAGTTTCGTATCCTGTTCGTGACGCCAAGTTTTTGTGTCGACCCGCCACCACAATTGTGGGTTACCAGGGCAATGGGGTACTCAGAGCCGAGCCCGTAGAAGTCTATGGGGATTGTCACAGGTAGCTGTGGCTCGGTCTGTGGCCCTGGCGGTCTGGCGTATGTTGGGGGAATATTTACAGGGGATAGGTTTATATACAGTTCGTGACGCCACCTGTAGTCTTCTGGTAATTAGTACCAGCGCTGCTGTAGATCTCTGAGGGGATGGTGATGCAGCTAGATGTCGGGTCCCCTACAGGTGGGACTCTTCCCTCAGGTCGGTAGTTAGGTAGGGATTGTGCAGGCATGCAATAATAACTCAGTCTCACACCGTCAGCGTCTTTCCATACCTTTACTTGCAAGATGATAAGGCAGGTCCCAGGGAGGCTGATGGGGTTGATGGAGGATGAGCTTTGAGGCAACAGCTAAGCAAGTTAGGGGCCTCCTTTACTGTCCAATGAAGATGAGTACGACCAGCCTGAAGCGTAGTCCCCTCTATGATTCCAGCTTATCCAAAGCTGTGCTTCCCAGTCAATTTAGTGTTAGGAGCCTTTCTATGAGGGAGCTGAATTCTTATTTTGTCCTGCAGAGACTCAAAGTCTTCACTTCCCCTGACCCCAGTTACGTACTGACTATAAGGGGTGTTTGCCGCGACCTAGGGTCCGGTAAATCTCTGGTTTTCTCTTCACTATGCTTGTAGCTAATAGTGATCCTTCGGTCCCCAGTGACCGGTAGCAATGTGCAGGACTTTTCCAAGCCAAACGCACTTTTCCAATAATCTTCCTTCCACTTTGCCCTTCGATTTGCTCGACTCTTAATGGATAGTTCAGTCTTTCTTCCAGTGGGGCACAGCTCTGACTAGGCTAAGGTGACTTAGACCACCTGTACCAGCCTCCACGTTCTGAACTGATGACAGGCTCAAACTGGACACGTCTACTCTGTCCAAGGACAGGAAACTGACTGACTAGAAATCACTCCCTTCCACACCCCTGCTGGGTGTGTCAGAAGTGTACATGATGTCATGAAGAGACCTTAACTGTTACCTCTCCACTCATCCTCCTGGTATTGTGTACCAGGGCTACACAGCTTTATGGAACAAAAATCTGCTGACAGGTTTCCTTTTAAAATCACTGTTTGATTAAAGGCCAAATGATACATAAAAGAGAAGTGTAGGCTATAGGGTCTACCCTGGTTTTTATAGATTTCGTCTTGTGTTCCCACTTCATCCCACAGATGTGTATGAGTCTGAGATGGGTATCTGATACTGTAAACTGCACAGTGGACTGATCTGAGTGATATTTCATGTACAGTAGACATTGAAATACAGTAACAAAGATCCTGCGATGTGGATTCCAAATACACCAAGTGCATGAGGCCTTGGGGACATTTCCTTCTGTAGAGCCTGTGCTTGCAGGAACAGTAGCCTTGTCTGAGCCTGATAGCACCTAGCTGGGAGGACGTGGAGCACAGCTGAATCATTCAATGACTCATTCTTTTTTTTTGATCATCTCAGAAGGTGAGCCATTAACATAACGTATGATTCAGATTTCTGAAAAAATCTTTTTTTACAACTGCAAAGCATTTTAGATATTTTGTGCAGAAGAATAGAACAAATTCAATACAGTAAGTCTAGGTAAAGATTCTGTATCTCCACACGTTAGGAGACAAGCAGAAGGGAGTCCTGTGATAGAGGGTATTATGACGTGACACGGGGTGAGGTCTTCCATTTAGTAAGTATCAACTTGCCCCATGATCACCTTGTGAAAGTTGCAGATTTTTAGTCTTGGAATTTATTTATCTGGGACATTACAATATTCAGGCATGGAGGCATGCAAGTTTGTATTTTTTCCTAGGTAATTTGGTTCATCCAGTAATCCAAAAAGATGTTTGCACCATTATGCTGCAGTAGTCTGGGCAGACACTGGTAGACATATTCATGCTTACATTGTTGAGATTGCAAGGTGCTGAATCCTTGAAAATTCAATGAAGCATGGACTATATGTCTTGTTTTTTCATTTTTAATTTTAGACATGAGACTCATGGTGATCTTACCCTGTTTTACATCCAAAACAATTCACACAAATGAATCGAGCTATTTGTTTGTTAGCACAGTGATTAAAGTATTAAGGTGCTCTGGAATATTCATGACACCTGGCTTTCCATACACCATTTAAAGGGAATCTGTCAGCAGGGTTTTGATATTTAATTTGAGATCAGCATTGTGTAGGGGCATAGACCCTGATTTCAGTGATATGTTACTTAATAGGCTGTGTATATAAAATCAGTGTTTTATCAGCAGGAGATTATCACTACAAGACTAGGTGTCTCATGCCTTCTAGTCAACTGCTCTGTGTTACCAAGCCCCCACCACTGATTATCAGCTTTCTGTCAATGTACAATGCACACATAAAGCTGCCAATTATTGGTGTGGGCGGGGTTATACAGAGCTCAGCATTCAGAGCACTATATCACTACGGCTGCACTCACTGCACTGCATGTGTAAATACAGTGATAACAGTGTACATTCCAGAACAAACCACTGATAGTTAATTGTGTTAAAGCAGAACTTTGTAGTTAAAATTAACCTACCCTTAAAATTATAGACTGTTCATATCTTTGTCAATGGACAAACTTACAAAATCAGCAAGGGATTAAATACTTATTTTCTTCACTGTATATATATATATTGAGCTTAGTTACTCTATAAAGTGAAGTTCTACTTCACTTGTTTTTCACATAAGTTCAAAGAAAACATTAAAGGGGATTTCTGGCGTCGGACAACCCCTGGCACCCGACTTCAGTGTGTTTAAAAAAAAAACCCTCATCTTTAAGCATCCTCCCCGGGTCCATTTCTGAATCTCCATAAGTGCTCTCGGTGTCTTTTCCTGTTTGCAGCACTGACATTATACTGACAGCGCTGCAGCCAATCAGTGAGCTCAGCAGCTGTGAGCAGAGAGTCTACTCAGGCAGAACGGCTAAGCTGAGTTATTGGTTGCAGAAAGAGACATCAGGAGCAGCATCGGAGACTCAACGCTCAAGTACAGATTGTTTGTTTTTTATGGAAACAAGCTGTAGGAAAACCCCTAATCTCTCAGAGTGATGTCAGCTGCTCTGTTCACCTCATTCATGTATATGTGGCGCCCCTGAGGGTTCAGTCGCCACAGAGGTATTGCATCTCATCCAGAGGTGTGATACTCCACTCTCAGGTAAGGAGGGAGCACCACCCAGGACTCTAACACCTGCACCCAACACATACTATAGCATCCGGGCACCCTGGACTTACCCTAAGGGAGGATGGTCTCATCCTACGCTGGGTAGAAACAAGTGTATGGGCGGTGGGTGGAGAGAGTAAGAAGGAGGGGAAATGAAGCTTTAGAAAGCAGGAAAGGAAGTCTAGTCAGACAGTCTTGGAGGGGATCTGGAGCTGACAGCAGCTCGGCCCCAGACAGAGAACGTTGGATAGAGAAGAACAGAGGGAAGCTTCTGGAAGGACAGAAGGGGTCCTTGGGGCACGGATAGTGAGTGACCCATCCATGGGGCCTGATCCAATTGTGGAGGGACCAGGTCGCAGAAGGGACACCGGCCCCTTAGCCTAGTGGAGAACTTTAAGACTCAGCTAGCAAGCCGGAGGCAGTGCCATCTCTAGGTGTCACAGCTACTGAACCGCAATTATCTTCGCCGAAAAGGTAGCCATAAGGGAGCAAGGAAATGCAGTGAGGACGTTATCCGACAAGGTCCGCGGCTACTGGCTTGGGACAGGTGTTGGACAGGAAGGAGAGGCCGAAAGGTCAGCACAGTGAGACGACAGAGAAAGGAACATATTGAAAGGAGTCCTGGGAAGGTGTATCCTGATCTACCTGGGAGTTTGTTGAGCCCCTCACCTGGAGGACACTGTACCAAGTGGGCATCTGTGCTGCAGCCAGAACTGTGAGTAAAGCTTTGGAAACTGCACTCAGCTGTGTCCTCTATTCATTCCTGCGACACCAATCCAACACTGCTACATCTACCAACACCATCATCTTCTACTACATACTTCTGCCCTGAGACAACAAGCTCTACCTGTGGAGAGCTATTCCAACTCTGCTGCATCACCACCAGTCTCAGAGGATCTGCACTGCAGCGCTGGTGTCCTCTGACCAGATACCACAGGTGGCGTCACGAACACCTTATCACAAACTCTATTACCCCTTGTAAATATACCCTTTTTTTTGGACGCCCAGGGCCACGGACCCGGTCACTGCCGCTGTGACACTGCCCCTTTAAGAAGCGGCCTGATACCGAGAACCCCACTGCCCTGGCGGGTGATCCATATAGCCTATAGCTGTGGCTACAATTGAATTTGACTGCTGTGCCATTGGTCAGGCCGTTACAAATCATCCTAGTTGCGGAAGGAGGAATTTAGATAATAAAATATTTAGACTTGTGAATATGCAATTCCAAAATATCATGAGACTCACTGTGGCGTGTGGAGTACTGTTTAAGGGGTTGTCCCTTCTGAACAACTCTGTCCCAAATGCCCAAATTATGCACAACGTCTCAGGGATCTAGGGAGGGAAACCACTGCAAAGAGCGGCTGCGGCCCTGATGGACTCCATGCATTATATCAGAGAAGCTGGATCCATTGCAATCATATTATTATTATTATTATTATTATTAATTTATATAGCGCCATTAATTCCATGGTGCTGTACATGAGAAGGGGTTACATACAAAGTTATAGATATCGTTTTCAGTAAACAAATTTACAATGACAGACTGGTACAGAGGGGAGAGGACCCTGTCCTTGCGGACTTACATTCTACATTCTTATATTTGATGATACTACCTTAAAAAAAGTTTTTATTCCCACCCCCAAAAAACTTGCCTTATTGGACACTTTATTTTAGATGGAACATGGCTTTATGTTTTTATAATAAAAGACTTGCACGTAATTATGCAAAAACTTTTCCCTGTCGCGTTTCTTATAACATAAATTATTTCTTTATACTAATTTTGCTATTCTTCTCAAACCTATTACTTTTAGTTTGGGGTTACATGACGACACGTCATGCTGAGTCGCACTAAGTACCAGGGCAATGGGGTACTCGGCACCGAGCCCATGAAAGTCCATGGGGTTTGTCACTGGCAGCAGGACTCGGTCCGTGGCCCTGGGCGCTCATCCAACGGGGGAATATTTACAGGGGATTATTAGGTAAGTAGTTCGTGACGCCACCTGTGGTATCTGGTTAATTGAACCAGCGCTGCTATAAGGACTTTCACAGGGGCTGTTATGGGGCAGCTTGGTGGTAAGTCTCCCACAGGTGAGACGGGTCCCTGGAAGCCTATGGTGGTGATGCAGGGTGTAGTAAGAATTCAGTCACACACAATGCAGCTTCTTTTCATACCTTTACTGGTAGATGGTTCATCAGTTCCCGGGGAGCTGGTCGGGGTGGAGAGTGCACATTCGGGTAACAGCTGAGCAGGTTAGAGGCCTCCTTTACTTCAATTGTAGGTGAGTCCAACTTGCCTGAAGCGAAGTTAACTCTGAATCTCCAGCTTTCTCAATAGCTGTACTGCCCGGCCAACATTGTGGTGGAGCCTTCTAAGTGATGAAACTAAGTCCTTACTTTTGCATGGCCTTGCTCAAAGTCCCTGTTCCACCTGACTCCGGTTACGTATTGACACTTAGGGCTGCTCTCTGCGACCTGTAGTCCAGATGCCTCCGGTTTTCTTGTTACTAAGCTTGAAACTGTAGCAACGCTTCGGACCCCGGTGTCCGGCAATTTAGTGCAGGCAATCCAATACCTAAAGCACTTCTCTAACTTCTCCACTGTGCCCTTCGCCCTGCTTCCCGCTCTTAACATAAGCACTTGTGGCAGTTGTGGAAAGTGTCAGCTTCCTCCAGAGCTCGCTGCACAGCTCTCAGTTTCCTCCAAAGTCCAGACTGGACCGAGACTGAATGGCTGCTCTGTCCTTAGACAGAAGCTAACAGACTGAAGTTCGACTGAACACTACTTCCTCAAGATCTGACTGACTCACTGACAGGAAACTCTCCCTCCGTCCTGAGCTCTTCTCAGACAGGAAACAGACTGAGTCTGCCACGTGTCACTCCCCCTTATATCTCAGATGGGTGTGTCTGAAAGAGTGAGTGACAGTGAATGAATATCAAGCGTTGCTGTTACCTTCCTGTGCACTCTCCTGGATTTTCATGTGTACCTGCGTAGCTGGGCTACACAATGCCACAGCAACTCTCTGACAAGTCTCATGACCAAAAAGCACTTGTAATATGTATGCAACTTGCTATCCCACTGCTATTGCAGAGTTGCAATTTTCCATTAAACAAACTACAAAAAACAGCCAAATCGCACATAAGTTGTATGCGATTTGCATTGAAGTCTGCTGTAGACAAATGTGACAGAAAGTAGAACACAGACATTTGGAAATCTTTGTGCTCAGTATCACACTCAGGGCAGGTTGCAGTGCAACACCATAGCAAATCAATGTGATACCGCACTGTCAATAGGAGGAGACGCATGTCGCCGTGTAACCTAGACACCGTGCGTCTGCTTTTTTACAGCTGAGTGCTAGATTCTGCAAAAAAGTGGACAGGATTTAGAAAAAAATGATCTTATCCTTGTAAAAGTTCACAAATACAAAAAAAAAAAAAAATTAGATTGCTTTTTTAACACATTTTCAATAATTCATTTACGTGTCTTGAAAACTCGCATTTCAAGCATAGCCTGAATATGTCATCTGCTAACCAGAGTAGGTTGATCAAGAAGTAAAAACAACTCCAATGTTGAAAAAGTCAATTCCTTAGGAAAAAAAAAAATGTCCTTCGCTATTTTAAAGCTAGAGTGATCCGGCAACATGGGTCAGAGTTGCAAATGTTTCCAAATGTGTTGGATTTTCTGTTGCTGCTTGAGTCACTCACTTAAAGGGAATCTGTCAGAAAGATCCACCCCATGTTCATGTTGACATAATGCCATCCACACCTTTACTGATGCAATCTGTGGCTCCCTCACTGAAAAATCTCTGTTTTAATCATATGTAAATGAGGTTTAAGTGCTGTGGGCGTGTGGAAGCACTTCACAAGCCTCTGACTCCCTGGCTAAATTTCCTGCTCAGCCCTATCTTCCTCTGCTTGACTGACAGCTCAATGGCTGTGTTATCAAGACAATAAGCAGTTAGTCAGTTGAGGAACGTGAGACTCGGCGGGTGAATAGAACCAGGGAGGCAGAGGCTTTGAAAGTGCTTTAACACTCCCAGAGCACTTAAGCCTCATTTGCGTATGACGTAAAACAAAAAATAAATTCAGTTATGTATGGATATCATCTTTCATAAAGCAATATTAAACAATTTATCATTCTGACAGATTACCTTCAGTTTATGAGACTGGCATGTTACTTATCTGTGATTTGTGTTTTAATAATTTGTATCGATGTGAATGTTATTTTTCTGGCTAACACGGTACCACAATATAATTTATTATTGTACACCAATAATTTGTATGACAGTTTTAAATATGAACAGAAATATAATAAGAAGGGAAAAGGAAGGGAGGAAAAATAGATGTAAATAATTTTTTTTAGGGAGTAATTGGTAAAGTAGGAAAGGATAATTAAGAGAAGGGAGGACTAAAATGCATAGCTCTTCTTTAGATGGTACAATAAAATGCGTAATACACTTTAATTAACAAACATAGGTTTGTGTATATATAACAAAAATAACCAATAAAACAAACAGAAATTGTTTATTTTCCTAAGATAATGTAACGGTAACTTAATATTAATGGTTCTATTTCATATAGAATAGAAATATAACGAATCAGACTATGATCTATGATTTGGCCATTTTTTTTACAGCAAAATTGCAACTGTAAAATTGGTGCTGCAAAAAGTTGCACACAAGGTGTACAAATATTTCATCTTTCTGTTTGCACCTTTTTGAAGTCTTTTCTATAGATGCTTACCTTTTTTTAGTTTGACATTGTTGGCAGGATTTTGGTTTTCGCATGATTCATCATATACGACTTTTCAAAAAGTCTCAGCATTTTCACAGATGTACTTGCAAGATGTGCAGTTTTGGAGAGCTTTCTGTGACATTTTTGAAAATCATGACTTGCTAGTCTAAATTGAAGCGAAAATGGTTAAAGACAGTAAAAAAGACCATTTTAGACTTTATGAATCATGGCCTCCATTTTGATTAATTTAGTGTAAAAAATTTGACTTAAAAAACTTGCAAATAATGAATCAGACTCAGTGTCCAACTGGGGAACATTGGCCCCACCTTTCATAGATACAAAGCCAATGCATTATCATTAAAGGGTTTGTCGGACCATCCTTTTTGTCAGGCAATGTATTTTACACTATTGCCATAAGATACACAATGTTAGAATTCAGCTCTGCTTGCCAGTTCAATCTGTCATCAAGCGATCGCTCATATGCCTTTTGCTTACTAAGCCTATGTTCACATGTTGCTTTTTTGCCGCTTTTTTTTTAATCTGCAGCCAAAACCTGATCTGTTTCCGTTAAAAAAGCTGCAAACAAAAAGCAGGTTTTGCTAGCTTTCTTGCTTCTTTTTTTTCTACCTTTTTCAGGATCCTAAGTTCAGCCTTGTTTCCGCCACAGAAGCATGAACAATGCAAGGTGTTGGGTCACCAATGCAAGGCATGTGAAACCATGAGGCTATATGCACACGTTCAGGATTTTTCGCGTTTTTTTTCACGTTTTTTCCGCTATTTTCCGTGGCAAAAACGCTTAAAAAATGCATGCAGTAAGCATCCTATGATTAGAATGCATTCTGCAATTTTTGTGCACATGGTGCGTTTTTTTCCGCGCAAAATAATGCATCGCGGAAAAAAACGCAGCATGTTCATTAATTTCACGGTTAATTTGCGGATTTCCCGCTATATTATGGACCTAGAATGTTAAGGAAAAAATCGCGGTAAAACGCGCAAAAAAAGAACGCGCAAAAACGCATCTGGATTTCCTGGGAAAAAGTCCGGTTTTTCTCAGGAAATTTCTGCAAAGATTCCTGAACGTGTGCACATAGCCTAACACATTTTTGGAAAAAAGGCCAAATTGATCAAATTATTTAGTGAAAAAGATTTTTATTCCTGAAAAAATAGTGACTATTCTGAACAAAAAAGTTCATGAGTTCATGAAAAAAAATACATAATTACAAATGTAATAACAATGGGGGGAGTTGAATTGGTCTGGACTAGAGATGGGTGAACCCGAACAGTAAACTTTGGCGTCTGTACCGAACACCTACTGTCTGAGCTCAGCACTGCACCGTGAGACTTTCTCACTGTGCTAGTGGGGATCTCACCGAGGTCACCGCAGTTTATTGGCCCGGCTGGAAACGCAGCATCATTGACCAGCGGTGACATCGTCGAGGTTACTGCCGGTCAATGATGCTGCGCTCACAGCCACTCATTCACTAATGGTTCTCAGCCTGGATGGTTGCATCTTGGCACCATCCAGGTTGAAAGCTATTTATCCCCCAGACATGGATTATGTCGTGGGACAGAACAACGGAGAGATGAGGGATATTGTTGTTTTTTATTTTTGTTTTATTACAGGAGATGAGTGCTTCAGTGGAATGGGCGGTAGATGAGTATAACTGTGTTTGTTATCTACTATATAATCGTCTAATTCTGTCTGTCTGTAACGTAAATCCCGCGTCGCTGATTGGTCGCGAATTGGCACAGGATTTGAACCACGCACGCCACCGCTATAGTCGGGAGATCAGCGGCGGTAGCCGCGGGTCATCTCTTGCCACATAGAGGTCAGCGGTGACGCAGCCGGGAAATGACCGGCACCAGCCGATCATCTCCCGGCTGTTCGCAGCGGAAGTACCCCGACCGGCGGCCTCCACGTAAACCCCAGCAGCAGCCTCCACGTACACCCAACCAGCAGCACCCTCTATATACCCCAGCAGCAGCAGCCTCCACATATACCCCAGCAGCAGCCTCCACATTTACCCCAGCAACAGCATCCTCCACATATACCCCAGTAGCAGCCTCCACATATACCCCAGCAGCAGCCTCCACATATACCCCAGCAGCAGCCTCCACGTACACCCCAGCAGCAGCCTCTATATACACCCCAGCAGCCTCTATATACACCCCATCAGCAGCAGCCTCTATATACACCCCAGCAGCAGCAGCCTCTATATACACTTCAGCAGCCTCTATATACACCCCAGCAGCCTCTATATACACCCAGAAGCCTCTATATACACCCCAGTAGCCTCTATATACACCCCAGCATCCTCTATATACACCCAGATGATCTGTTTAATAATTTTGTTCAGTTGTATTAAGTTCTATGAGCAATAACATTTAATGATAATGTATATATTTTACCCGGAAAATCCTGTGTATTCATTGCATTATTCTTAAATCTTCATAAATAAACTACATACATATTCTAGAACACCCGATGCATTAGAATCGGGCCACCATCTAGTTTTTAAATAAAAAAGTAAAGTGAGTTTTTTTAAATTTAAAATAAAATTCTTTATACTTGTTGTGTCTTTAATTATCATGTAACTATAGGATTAGTCATCTTATAGACACCTCTCCATTAGTAATCCGTGGGCTTGATGTCATCTGACAATACAAAGGAGACATCAACCCCACAAATATGCTACAGGGCAAGTGGGAAGAGCGAGGCTAAGGCCCGGATCACACTTACGAGTGTGATACGAGAAACTTGCGTGAATCTCTCGCATCAACACCCGGCACTGCTGCCGGCACTCGGTCCAGAGTGTGCGGCTGCATAGAAATACATGCAGCCGCGCACTCCGGTCCCGAGTGCCGGCGGCAGTGCCGGGTATAGATGCGAAAGACTCACACGAGTTTCTTGCATCGCACTTGCAAGTGTGACCCTGGCCTAAGTGCCAGAATTGGCCAAGACATTATGGTTTAAACTTGAGAAAATGACAAAATAAATGGGTTTTACATCCTGCTGTACATGCTTTTTTCACCAAAAACACAGGCAAAATTGATGGCAACATTTTTTGCTGCTTTTTTGCACTTACTTATTGCTTTCTAAGGGTGAAAAAAATGCTGCAAGAATGCTGATAGAAGTGACATGCTGCAGTTTTAAAAAAGCAGCAGTTTTCCAATTCATTCCTGGAAAAAAAACAATGTGTGTGAATGAAATTTCTGACATCTCACCACTTTGGCTGCTACTGTAAAAAGCAGCCTTTAATTTGAATAAAAAACACAGCAAAAACGCAACCTGTGAACATAGCCAACGAGCTAAACTTCCTGCTTCTCTGAATGTTAATGTTAAAGGGAACCTATCACCCCCTTGTACGTATACAGTCATGGCCAAAAGTTTTGAGAATGACACAAATATTAATTTTTACAAAGTCTACTGCTTCACTTTTTCTAATGGCAATTTGCATATACTCCAGAATGTTATAAAGAGTGATCAGCTTAACAGCAATTACTTGCAAAGTCAATATTTGGCTAGAAAATGAACTTTATCCCCCAAAACACATTTCAACATCATTGCAGCCCTGCCTTAAAAGGACCAGCTAACCTCTTTTCAGTGATTGCTCCATTAACACAGGTGTGGGTGTTGATGAGAACATGGCTGGAGATCAATCTGTCATGATTAAGTAAGAATAACACCACTGGACACTTTAAAAGGAGGCTGGTGCTTGGCATCATTGTTTCTCTTCTGTTAACCATGGTTATCTCTAAAGAAACACGTGCAGTCATCATTGCAATGCACAAAAATGGCCTAACAGGGAAGAGTATCGCAGCTAGAAAGATTAAAACTCTGTCAACAATCTATCGCATCATCAAGAACTTTAAGGAGAGAGGTTTCATTGTTGCCAAAAAGGCTCCAGGGCGCCCAAGAAAGACCAGCAAGCGCCAGGACCGTCTCTTAAAAGTGTTTCAGCTGCGGGATCGGGCTACCAGCAGTGAAGAGCTTGCTCAGGAATGGCAGCAGGCAGGTGTGAGTGCATCTGCATGCACTGTGAGGCGGAGACTCTTGGAGCAAGGCCTGGTCTCAAGGAGGGCAGCAAAGAAGCCACTTCTCTCCAGAAAAAACATCATGGACAGACTGATATTCTGCAAAAGGTACAGGCAGTGGACTGCTGAGGACTGGGGTAAAGTTATTTTCTCTGATGAATCCCCTTTTCGATTGTTTGGGACATCAGGAAAACGCCTCATTCGGAGAAGACAAGGTGAGCGCTACCACCAGTCTTGTCTCATGCCAACTGTTAAGCATCCTGAAACCATTCATGTGTGGGGTTGCTTCTCAGCCAAGGGAATCGGCTCTCTCACAGTCTTGCCTAAAAACACAGCCATGAATAAAGAATGGTACCAGAATGTCCTCCAAGAGCAACTTCTCCCAACCCTCCAAGAGCAGTTTGGCGATCAACAATGCCTTTTCCAGCATGATGGAGCACCTTGCCATAAAGCAAAGGTGATAACTAAATGGCTCAGGGAACAAAACATAGAGATTTTGGGTCCATGGCCTGGAAACTCCCCAGATCTTAATCCCATTGAGAACTTGTGGTCAATCATCAAGAGACGGGTGGACAAACAAAAACCTAAAAATTCTGACAAAATGAAAGCACTGATTGTGCAAGAATGGACTGCTATCAGTCAGGATTTGGTCCAGAAGTTGATTGAGAGCATGCCAGGGAGAATTGCAGAGGTCCTGAAGAAGAAGGGTCAACACTGCAAATATTGACTTGCTGCATTAACTCATTCTAACTGTCAATATAAGCGTTTGTTACTCATATGTTTGCAATTATATTTCTGTCTGTGATAAAAACATCTGTCAAACACACACATAAAAACCAGAGGGCAGCATATCATGTGAAAATATAATATTTGTGTCATTCTCAAAACTTTTGGCCATGACTGTATAATCTATTAATACTCGGCATGATATAGTGCCTGAAGAAGACTAGCCCTGGAAAACCCGAGTCCGGAAAACCCCCTTTTAATGATAATGTGAAATGATACATTGGAGAGCACTGTGCAGGGAAACTCCATAAAATGTTTATATCCAGCCACAGCTAGGGCTAGTACAGGGGTGCTGGGTGTCAGGCCTCAAGGGAACCTGTCAATAGCTTTTTTTCTGATATAACCTTCGGCCACCACCTTTCAGTCCCATGTGACAGCATTGTATAATGCTGTACATATGACTCCAATTCGCCCTGTAAGGCAAAAAAAGACCTTTTATTATACTTATCTACGGGCAGTCCGGTCCGATGGACATCGCTGGTCTTAGTATGGTGCTTCTGTGGCGCCCCTGAAGGTTCAGTCGCCACAGAGGTATTGCGCCTCACCCAGAGGTGTGATACCCCACTCTCAGGTAAGGAGGGAGCACCACCTAGGACTCTAACACCTGCACCTAACACACACTAGAACAGCTGGGCACCCTGGACGTGCCCTGCGGGAGGATGGTCTCATCCCAGGCTGAGATAGGAAAGGGTGTATGGGTGGGTGGAGTAGTCAGTAGCAAGGAGGAGTGAAGCTTGAGGAAGCACGAGGCAGAGTTTAGAGCGTCCTGAGGAAGAGGAAGGAGACAGACGTGCAGTGGAGCAGCTCCCAGTGAGGGGAGGCTGCAGTGGAAAAGGAAGGAGTCTAGAGAAAGACTCAGAGGGGACTTGAAGCTGGGAAGAGCTTGGTCCTAGAAGTTGAGAGTGGAGGAGAGTAGAACAGAAAGAAGCAGAAAGAAAGAGAAGCTTCTGGAGTGAGAGAGGAAGGGGTCCTAGGGATACGGAGAGAGTAAGAACCATCCGTCGGTCCCGGTCTGTTGGCAGAGGGACCAGGTCGCAGAGGGAACTCGACCCATTAGCCTAGTGGAGAACTTTATGACTCAGCTAGCAAGTCGACTGCTGTGATAACATAGGGATCACAGACAATAACCACAAATATCTTCGCCGGAGAGGTAGCTATATAGAATCAAAGGAACGCAGAAATAAGTCACTGTCCGACAGGATTCGCAGCCGCTGATCTGGGACACTGTTTGTGAAGGTGCTGGAAGGATAGCAGGCGGGAAAATCAGCACAGTGAGACGGTCAGTGGAAGGAACACAAATATAGAAAGGAGTCCTGGAAAGGTGTTTCTCAATCTACCTGAGGGTTTGCTGAGCCCCTCACCTGGAGGACACTGTACCAAGCCGGCATCTGTACTGTTGGCCACCAGAACTGTGAGTAAAACTTTGGAAACTGCAACTCACTGATTGTTTCTCAGTTTCTTCCTGCGTCACCTGCTACACTCAGCTACATCTCTCAGCACCATTACCACTTTTTACTACCTCTACCTGCCCTGGGATCTCATAGCCTCACCTGTGGGAGGCTGTACCAACTCTGCTGCATCTCACCATCTATCCCAGAGTGTAAGGTTCTTTGTCTCTGTTGACATGTTCCTTGAAACTCAGTTTTCCGTCGGCCATTTTGCTTTCTGTCTTTCTGCAGCTCTTGCCCTCAGTTAATATGGAGTTTCCAGTTTTCATGTTCCCGCCCTGATTCTTCCCTCTTGCTTCTTAAGCAGCCTCAGCTGAACAATCAGTGCTCCTGAATCAAGCCTCAGTCAGTCTGTGACCTGACTCCTGGAAGCCTTGGACTTGTACTCCAGCTATTCCCTACTGAGGAACCTTGGAACACTTTTGGACTCTGGAAACCTGCTGTTTGGTGAATCCATGTTTGCAGAGGAATTACGGTACAGAGAAGAGATCCTGAACCTGCTTTGGAGATTTACTGTAGTGCTTGAAGTTACTCTGGCCTGCTGTGTCTCCTGTCGCTGTTCCTGCAAACTGTGTGAACTTTTCAGCATGCTTGTATGAAGTAATACAAGTCATTTCATTTCAACCTATGTCTCCTGTGTTTTCCTCGCACCCAAGCACAAGACGCTATAGGAACTGTACACTATATATGACAAGATTCAGGAGCCAATGTTTAGTGTCTGCTGGGTCTGGGAAAGCCGTGTCTGCTGTGACTGTGGATATCAGATGTCCGTTTAATACCTTATGTGATGACAGTGGTTGTGACTTCTCACAACCATTCCAGGTGAGCGCATTCCCTTAAAATTTTACTCTGGAGTGTTACCACAGGTAAACACTATTGTTTTTTTTTTCCTTTCCTCTTCTCCTTCCAGCACCTCTGCCTTAAAAGATCTGGAAGATGGAGGCCCGCATAAAGGAACTTTGCGGAGTGACTGATACAATCCTTTCAGATGTACAGACTTTAAAAACCCATTTTGCAAGCCTACAGGACCTCACTAATCATAATTTGCAAGTGTTTGGACAGACTACCCAGGAATTGCGAGCCAGGATTGAGGCTCTAGAGGAACGAGCCCAGGCTCCTGCCATAACCCCAAGTTCTGGGATCCCCAAATTACCTCCTTTTCGTTTTGGCGGTGAACGTGAGAAATTCAGGGGATTTATTAATCAATGCAATTTATTTTTCTCTGCACATGCTTCACAATTTCCCACTGAACGATCCAAAGTGCTTACTATAATCATGTTGCTTACCAATAAGGCTTTGATGTGGGCAAACCCTCTGATTGAGACTGAGGATGATTGTTTGAATCACCTTGATGCTTTTATTTCAGCCATGGGGCAGGTGTTTGATGACCCCAATCGAGGTGCAACAGCTGAAGCAGCCATGTTAACTTTGCGCCAAGGTAAGCGTTTAGTAGCCGAATATGCTCTGGATTTCAGGAGATGGGCTCTTGATACCACTTGGGACACTTCCGCTAAAAAATCTATTTTTCGGAAAGGGTTGTCTCCACTGATTAAGGATGAACTTGCTCGTGCCGACCCTCCCACTGCGTTAGGTGACTTTATCAACTATTGTATCCGTATTGATGCTCGTCTGACTGAACGCAGACAAGAGAGATGGTTCGAAAATAATCGCACTAACCTTTTACTACCTCCCTCCTCAGCTAAGGAACCTTTGAGTAGGATCACAAGGGAACCAGAACCTGAACCCATGCAGGTGGACTCTTTGCAAAGACGGGTTAGTGATGCACGCAAAGAACATCGTATAAAGGAAAATCTATGTTTCTACTGTGGTAAGTCAGGGCACTTCATTATAAACTGCCCAGCCGTTCTCGTAAGACTACTGCAGCAGTCATTCACTGTGAGTGTTGCGAGAGGAGCTCTGTCATGTCCGAGCCTCAGGCTCCAGAGAGATCTGCTGCAAGAGATCTTGATTTCTCGGACTTAAACTCTGTTAGTTCTGGGGACGATGACGGTATAAACGCTGCAATTTTTCAAGTTTCCTCAGTGGTGTCCCAGCTGAGTTGTAAAAGAAACAATTCTCATTGCTTCCTTTCCATCAAACTCTGGGTTGACTCAGTCTGGGTGTCTAGCTCTGCTATGATCGACTCAGGAGCAAGTGGAAATTTTATGGATATCTCCTTTGCTCTGAAACAGGAGATACGTTAAGTGAAGGCTACTCCAGTACAGATGGAGACTGTGGATGGCTCTCTACTGACTTCTGGACCAGTGGATCAAGAAACAGAGCCTTTGAGGGTCCTTATGGGTAAAGATCATCAGGAGAAAATGTATTTTTTGCTTATCTCTTCTCCCCACTTTCCCATCATTCTAGGGCTACCATGGCTGCAGGCGCAGAATCCTACGATTAACTGGGAGACCAAGGAATTACGCTTTCCGGAGAAACAGATGAGTCAAGGAGTTTCAGCTTGCTCTGTTCCTAAAGGAACCATGTCAGTCCCTGAACTACCAGCTGTATACCAGGACTATGTGGATTTATGTGACAAGAAGAACGCTGATCAGCTTCCTCCTCACCGTCCATATGATTGTCCAATTGAATTATTGCCCGGAGCCGAGATACCTTTTGGTAAGATCTACCCCCTAGCGGGGCCCGAGCTAAAAGCTTTGAAGGATTATATAGACGAAAATTTAGCCAAGGGCTTCATACGCCCCTCTTCATCTCCCGCAGGTGCACCCATCTTCTTTGTGAAGAAGAAAGATGGATCTCTGAGACCCTGCATAGACTATAGGGAACTCAATAAGGTTACTATTAGAAACCGTTATCCATTGCCTTTAATCCCTGAGTTGTTGGAGAGAGTGCAGCATGCCAAAATTTTCTCTAAACTGGATCTCCGTGGGGCCTATAACTTGGTCCGTATTAGACCTGTGGATGAATGGAAGACTGCTTTCAGGTCACGCTATGGACACTTTGAATATCTAGTTATGCCTTTTGGTCTGAGTACCGCCCCAGCCACTTTCCAACACTTCGTGAATGATATCTTCAGGGATCTCCTAGATACATTTGTGGTGATTTATCTGGATGATATTCTAATTTTTTCTAACTCCACAGAGGAACATCATGGACATGTGAGAATGGTCTTAGAACGCCTAAGACAAAACCATCTCTACATCAAACTTGAAAAATGTGAATTCCATAGGACCGAAATTCAATTTCTGGGGTATGTACTATCTACGCAAGGGATTAGTATGGATGGAAGCAAGACCCAAGCCATCAAGGATTGGCCAATTCCTAGAAATGTGAAGGAGGTGCAGCGTTTCATCGGGTTTGCCAACTTCTATAGACGTTTCATTAAGAATTTTTCTGAGGTAGTGTCACCTATCACCCAACTTACCCGGAAACAGTCTAGGTTCTCCTGGACCCCGCAAGCTCAGGAAGCATTTTCCTGTTTAAAGCATAAATTTACCACCGCACCTATCTTAGTACATCCCAACCCCGAGCTTGCCTTCATAATAGAGGTGGATGCTTCAGACTGTGCCGTTGGAGCTATACTCTCTCAGAGAACAGGTGAGAAGAATGTCTTGCATCCCTGTGCCTTCTTTTCCCAGCAGTTGTCTTCGGCTGAGAGGAACTACGATGTGGGCAATAGAGAATTGTTGGCCATTATTGCCGCCTTCAAGGAATGGAGACACCTTCTTCAGGGAGCTGCACAGCAAATAGTCGTCCTGACAGACCATCGTAACCTTGAATTTATCAGGTCGGCTAAGTGCCTGACTCCTCGCCAGGCTCGCTGGAATCTTTTCCTAAACCAATTTAATTTTGTCATTTCTTATAGACCAGGATCGCGCAATGGAAAGGCTGATGCACTCTCTAGGATTCATTCAGCAGAGACACGTCCACTTACTCCTCCTAAGACTATTCTTCCTGACTCTAGATTCCTGGGAGTGATTCATAATCAAGACCTACTTAAGGACATCAAGGAAGCATACCATGCGGATTCTTTGTTGGCTCAACCCCCAAGGGACGTAAGTCTTGTCTTTAAGAATGGTGTGTGGATTCAGGGACAACGTCTGTATATACCTGAAACAGTCAGATTGAGAGTATTGCAACTCATCCACGATTCCAAGATAGCCGGGCATAGGGGAATTCTAAAGACACAAGAATTTCTTTCTCGTTTCTTTTGGTGGCCCACTTACAGGAAAGATGTCTTAAACTATGTCACTTCATGTGAAGTCTGTGCAAGATGCAAAACACCTCGCTACTCACCAACTGGTCTGTTGCAACCTCTTCCCACCCCGTCCCGCCCGTGGGGATCCATTTCTATGGACTTCATTGTGGAGTTACCAACCTCTCAAGGGAAGAACACCATTCTAGTGGTGGTTGACCGTCTAACAAAGGCAGCTCATTTTATCCCTTGTGTCGGCTTA
This sequence comes from Oophaga sylvatica, assembly GCA_033576555.1. NCBI lineage: Eukaryota > Metazoa > Chordata > Amphibia > Anura > Dendrobatidae > Oophaga > Oophaga sylvatica. The sequence goes on along the minus strand of JARQOD010000002.1, from coordinate 367,689,935 downwards.
CCCACTGCAAAACAGACATCAGACTTGATGATTAAGAATGTGTTTCGCTTACATGGAGTACCGGATGAGGTCATTTCGGATCGAGGGGTGCAATTCACTTCAAGGTTTTGGCAACATTTCTGTGCAGCATTGGACATTAAAGTAAACCTTTCTTCTGCTTTTCATCCCCAGACTAATGGACAGACAGAACGAACCAATCAGACCCTGGAGCAGTATCTCCGCTGTTTTATCTGCCACCTACAGGATGATTGGGTGGATCTACTTCCACTGGCTGAGTTCTCTTATAACAACTCTCAGAGCGCCTCCACTAAGCAGTCTCCTTTTTACTCCAATCTAGGTTATCATCCTAACATTCTTCCTCGATTTCCCATAGATACGCCCTTGCCGGCAGTGGCTGAAAGAATCACTTCTTTACAAAAGAATATGGATCTTCTAAAGGAAAATCTAGAATTGGCTCAGGAAAGGTACAAGAAAGCAGCAGATAAATTTCGTAAACCTGCACCAGCTTTCAAGGTAGGAGATTTGGTCTGGCTGTCAACCAGAAATCTTAAATTAAAGATTCCATCGTCTAAATTGGGACATAAGTACATTGGACCTTATAAGATCAATAAGATTATAAGTGCTGTTGCTTGTCGTCTTCAACTGCCCAGAACTATGAGAATCCACCCTGTCTTTCATGTATCCCTACTAAAGGCTGCAACACTGTCATGTGTGCATCGCCACGAAGATCGTCGCGGTTGCACATTCTGACTTCTCACAGCTGAGTTGCTGTTTCTTTGTGTTTGGCAGTTAGGGAGTTAATTCTGTCTGTGCTCAGTTCTGGGACTGGGTGCAGTTTCTCCCGGCTGCAATTAATTATTTGTTGATTGGTTTCCTTTAAATCTCTGGTTGTCTGTTTGGGAGTTGCCAGTGAAATTCTTCATGCAGACCACAGATAGGATTGTATCTGTATAGACTTAAGTTAAAGAGCTCCTTAGTTGTTTTAAGCTCACCTTGCTTAGAGTTTAATATCCCAGATCATTTATGTTCCTTCTGTGTTTGAGTGTGTATGCAAGTCTGTGTTTTCTCCAGTCTGTCTTATATTTCTAATCTGTGTATTTAGCAGAGATCAGCCCATATCCCTTTGGTGGTAATCAGAATCCTTCTTAGGACTGATTACAGGGTTCAGGGACTGATAGGAGACAGGTTAGGCTGGAGACTTGGACCTCTGAACCATTATCAGTACCTCCAAGGTGAGGGATTAGTTAGGACCCCAGTTTAGGGTCAGGTTAAACCCCCGGTCCTCTTCTTTCCTGTGACAGTGTATCAAGTCCTCAAGATTAATCCTGAGTTCAACGGATATCGTGTCAGGTAAATCTATTCTATATTTACATGCTGATGTTGCTAATCTATATGTTGTATAGAGTGTTGTTCTTTTAAGAATAGTTTACTGACATCGTACACATATCATAAGACCGCGTGACATTTTCACTGGCCCATAAAATTATTCCCAGTTGCCATGGATCCAGTAGCCCAGCTGGCTCTGCAGTTGCAGGGATTATTCATGGAGCTGACGGACATTAAGTCCAAAGTTTTGTCTCCCCTGGAGCAAACCAGAGTTGAACCTAAGGTTGCTCTCCCGGACAGGTTCACTGGTGGGCGAGACAAATTTTTTACCTTCAGTGAAGCATGTAAATTGTATTTTCGGCTTCGGCCTCGATCATCAGGGAGTGAAGAGCAGAGAGTGGGAATTGTTATCTCGCTCCTACAAGGGGACCCTCAATCCTGGGCATTTTCCCTTCCTCCGGGATCCCCGGCTCTACAGTCAGTAGATCGATTTTTTACTGCCTGGGTTTGGTATATGATGACCCAGATCGGGTCTCTCTTGCTGAGACAAAATTACGTAAGATACAGCAGGGAGATCGTCCGGCGGAGGAATTTGCTTCTGAGTTCCGTAGATGGGCCACAGATACTCAGTGGAATGACCCAGCTCTTAGGAGTCAGTTTTGTCATGGGGTTTCTGACAAATTAAAGGACGTTTTGGCTCAGTATGATTCTCCTCCATCACTGGAGGCTGCTATGGCCCTGGCTATCCGTACTGATAGACGGCTCCGGGAGAGGTGCGAGGTAACTCCGCCCCCTGTTGTTACTCCACCTACTACTAAAGTCCCTTATGTTGAGGTTCCCCTTGTCTGTTCGGAGGAGCCTATGCAGTTGGGAGGGACATCATTTCGTAGGAGGGGATTGGCGGTACGCCGCAGGACTAGAAGGTGTTTCTTCTGCGGGAAAGAGGGACATTTTGTTGGGGGATGTCCGTCCCGTGCCTTGTTGAGCAAGAAGTCGCCGGAAAACTGTTAATCCCAGGTTGTGTGGTGGACGACAACCTGGGAGTATGTATTTCGTCCGCTAGTTCTTCTCAGTTCCTTGTACCAGTGGAGGTGGTGGTTGGTACGAGAGTGGAGAGATTTTCTGTTCTTCTTGATAGTGGGTCCGGGGCTAATCTGGTTGACGCTCAGTTTGCTCAGGCTCAAGGTATGCATCTGAGTGTATTGGTCAAACCGATCCCTATATTCTCCATTGACGCCAGGCCTCTCGGCCAAGGTAGCTTTGTTCATGAGGTTCATAACATTGACCTTCGGGTAGGGGCAATACATAGGGAACAATTATCTTGTTATGTGTTGGAGGGTCTACCTACTCCTATTGTGTTGGGACTTCCTTGGTTGGTTAAACATAACCCTGTGATTAATTGGCAGTCCAGAGAGATAAGCCAATGGGGTGAGTTTTGCAAAAGTAACTGCATGAACACAGTCATCAGTGCGGTCGTGCCTAGTACTTTGCCTCCTTTTTTGGAGGACTTTGGGGATGTGTTCTCTGAGGAGGGGTGTCAGGAGTTGCCTCCTCATCGTGTGTATGACTGCTCTATTAATTTACTTCCTGATGCTAAGTTACCTAAAGCTAGGTTATATAACCTTTCTGGTCCTGAGAGGCAGGCTATGAAAGATTATATTTCGGAAAGTCTGGCTAAAGGGCATATTAGACCTTCATCTTCCCCAGTGGCCGCGGGGTTCTTCTTTGTGAAGAAGAAAGATGGAGGCCTACGCCCTTGCTTGGATTTCCGCGAACTTAATCGGATTACTGTTCGAGATCCGTATCCACTCCCTCTGATTCCTGATCTCTTCAATCAAATTGTTGGCGCCAAATGGTTCTCTAAATTGGATCTCAGGGGGGCGTATAATCTGATTAGGATAAAAGAGGGGGATGAGTGGAAAACGGCGTTTAACACGCCGGGAGGGACATTATGAGAACCTTGTCATGCCTTTTGGTCTGACTACTGCACCAGCAGTATTCCAACATTTTGTTAATGACATTTTTCGTCATCTGGTGGGGCTGTTTGTGGTCGTATATTTGGATGACATTTTAATTTACTCGCCAGATCTTGTGTCTCACCAGGAGCATGTGAGACAGGTGTTGCAGATCTTGCGAGACAATAAACTATACGCCAAACTGGAAAAGTGTGTATTCGCCGTACAGGAACTTCAGTTTTTGGGTTTCTTGGTGTCAGCCTCCGGTTTCCGTATGGACCCTGAAAAGGTGAGAGCAGTGCTTGAATGGGATCAGCCAGAGGATCTTAAGGCTCTGCAGCGTTTTCTGGGGTTTGCTAACTACTACCGGAAATTTATTTGTAATTTCTCATCTGTTGTCAAACCTCTCACTGACATGACAAGAAAAGGGACGGATTTTTCTAAATGGTCGGACAAAGCTTGCCAAGCTTTTTCCTCTTTGAAAAAATGTTTTGCTTCGGCACCCGTTCTCATCCAACCAGATGCATCACAGCCGTTCGTTGTGGAGGTGGACGCGTCTGACATAGGGGTGGGTGCAATATTGTCCCAGGGTCCGTCCCCTGGTAAATGGCATCCGTGCGCTTTCTTTTCTAAGAAATTGTCGTCCGCCGAAAGGAATTATGATATCGGCAATAGGGAACTTTTGGCCATTAAGTTGGCTTTTGAAGAATGGCGTCACTTTTTGGAGGGGGCAGTCCACCCGGTCACCGTCATTACTGATCACAAGAACCTGCTGTATTTGGAATCTGCTAAGCGTCTGAATTCCAGACAAGCTCGATGGTCGTTGTTTTTTACCAGGTTTAATTTTGTTGTCACTTATCGCCCTGGATCTAAGAATGTTAAGGCGGATGCCTTGTCTCGCAGTTTCCCAGGGGCCGGGAAAATGGATGACCCGATTCCTATCCTTCAGGAGGGGGTGGTAGTGTCGGCTGTATGTTCTGAGCTTGAGGAGGAGGTATTAGAGGTTCAGGGGGACGCCCCTGCAGGACCTCCAGGGAGACTGTTTGTCCCAAATCAGTTGAGACAAAAGGTTATTGAGGCACATCATAATTCTGCTTTAGCAGGACATCCAGGGAGTAAGGCTACTTTAGATCTCCTTTCTCGCCGGTTTTGGTGGCCTAACGTTAATAAAGATGTTTTAACTTTTGTCGCGTCCTGTGGGGTTTGTGCTCGCTCTAAGACCCCTCATACCCGTCCGTCTGGGACCCTGTTACCCTTGAAACTTCCGGAGCGTCCATGGACTCATTTGTCTATGGACTTCATCACGGACCTTCCTCAGTCGTCAGGGAAGACTGTCATACTGGTGGTTGTTGACAGGTTCAGTAAGATGGCACATTTCATTGCTCTTCCTGCCCTCCCTAATGCTAAAACTCTGGCGCAGGTGTTCATTGGGGAGATTGTGAGACTTCATGGGTTGCCTTCTGATGTGGTGTCAGATAGGGGGTCTCAGTTTGTGTCCAAGTTTTGGAGGGCATTTTGTTTACGTCGGGGGATGCAATTGTCATTTTCCTCGGCTTTTCATCCGCAGACCAATGGTCAGACAGAGCGTCTGAATCAAAGCCTAGAGACTTATCTTCGGTGTTTTGTCTAAGAGAACCAGGAGGACTGGTCTTCTTTCTTGCCTCTGGCAGAGTTCGCTCTTAACAACAGGCGGAGCGAGTCCACTGGTAAATCCCCGTTTTTTGGGGCATATGGTTTTCATCCCCAGTTTTGTACTTTCAATGGGGGGGGCCCTTCTGGGGTTCCTGAGGAGGAGCGTTTCTCGTCGTCACTTGCTTCAGTGTGGAGAGGTGTATTGAATAATTTGAGTGCTATGGGGAACCGTTATAAACGTATGGCTGATAGGAGGAGAGTTTCTGGTCCAGATCTTAATGTGAACGATCTGGTATGGTTGTCTACCAGGAATATAAAACTTAAAGTTCCCTCCTGGAAGCTGGGCCCCAGATTCATCGGGCCGTACAGGATCAGTTCCATAATTAATCCTGTGGCATTTCGTCTGGACCTCCCTCCTACGTTTAAAATTCATAATGTGTTCCACAAGTCATTACTTAAGAGGTACGTGGCACCAGTCATACCATCACCTCTACCTCCTCCTCCAGTGGTGGTCAATGGTAACTTGGAGTTTCAAGTGTCAAAGATCATTGACTCACTTCTGAATCGCCGGTCCCTTCAGTACTTGGTGCATTGGAAGGGGTATGGTCCAGAGGAGAGGACGTGGGTTCCTGCGTCTGACATTAACGCAGATCGTTTGGTGCGGACCTTCCACAGAACTCACCCGGGCAAACCTGGCCCTGAGGGTCCGGAGGCCCCTCGTAGAAGGGGGGGTACTGTCATGTGTGCATCGCCACGAAGATCGTCGCGGTTGCACATTCTGACTTCTCACAGCTGAGTTGCTGTTTCTTTGTGTTTGGCAGTTAGGGAGTTAATTCTGTCTGTGCTCAGTTCTGGGACTGGGTGCAGTTTCTCCCGGCTGCAATTAATTATTTGTTGATTGGTTTCCTTTAAATCTCTGGTTGTCTGTTTGGGAGTTGCCAGTGAAATTCTTCATGCAGACCACAGATAGGATTGTATCTGTATAGACTTAAGTTAAAGAGCTCCTTAGTTGTTTTAAGCTCACCTTGCTTAGAGTTTAATATCCCAGATCATTTATGTTCCTTCTGTGTTTGAGTGTGTATGCAAGTCTGTGTTTTCTCCAGTCTGTCTTATATTTCTAATCTGTGTATTTAGCAGAGATCAGCCCATATCCCTTTGGTGGTAATCAGAATCCTTCTTAGGACTGATTACAGGGTTCAGGGACTGATAGGAGACAGGGTTAGGCTGGAGACTTGGACCTCTGAACCATTATCAGTACCTCCAAGGTGAGGGATTAGTTAGGACCCCAGTTTAGGGTCAGGTTAAACCCCCGGTCCTCTTCTTTCCTGTGACAGTGTATCAAGTCCTCAAGATTAATCCTGAGTTCAACGGATATCGTGTCAGGTAAATCTATTCTATATTTACATGCTGATGTTGCTAATCTATATGTTGTATAGAGTGCTGTTCTTTTAAGAATAGTTTACTGACATCGTACACATATCATAAGACCGCGTGACAAACACCCAATACGTTTCCTGGACGTTCTTCTCCTTGCCCTGACCCAGTGCTGGTCGATGGTCAGGAAGAATTTATGGTGGAAAGGATTCTAGATTCCAGGTTGTACAGATATCAGTTGCAATATTTGATTAAATGGCAGGGCTACCCAGTGGAGGACAACTCATGGGAACCAGTCAATAATGTAAATGCTCCTCGCCTGCTCCGCCAGTTTCATCAGAGGTACCCTGACAAGCCTGGTCTGAGGTCATCCGGAGGTTGTCCCTAAGGGGGAGTAATGTAAGGTTCTTTGTCTCTGTTGACATGTTCCTTGAAACTCAGTTTTCCGTCGGCCATTTTGCTTTCTGTCTTTCTGCAGCTCTTGCCCTCAGTTAATATGGAGTTTCCAGTTTTCATGTTCCCGCCCTGATTCTTCCCTCTTGCTTCTTAAGCAGCCTCAGCTGAACAATCAGTGCTCCTGAATCAAGCCTCAGTCAGTCTGTGACCTGACTCCTGGAAGCCTTGGACTTGTACTCCAGCTATTCCCTACTGAGGAACCTTGGAACACTTTTGGACTCTGGAAACCTGCTGTTTGGTGAATCCATGTTTGCAGAGGAATTACGGTACAGAGAAGAGATCCTGAACCTGCTTTGGAGATTTACTGTAGTGCTTGAAGTTACTCTGGCCTGCTGTGTCTCCTGTCGCTGTTCCTGCAAACTGTGTGAACTTTTCAGCATGCTTGTATGAAGTAATACAAGTAATTTCATTTCAACCTATGTCTCCTGTGTTTTCCTCGCACCCAAGCACAAGACGCTATAGGAACTGTACACTATACATGACACAGAGGATTTGCATCGCTGCGCTGGTCACCATTGACCAGATACCACAGGTGGCGTCACGAATACCTTACTACAAACTTTAAACATCCCCTGTAAATATTGCCTTTTTTATTGGACGCCCAGGGCCACGGACCGGGTCACTGCCGCTGTGACACACCCCTTCGATACACCGGCCCGGTACAGAGTATCCCACTGCCCTGGCGGGCGATCCACTTCCTCTCTTCTTGTGGTGCCGTCCTCATTCTCTGCTTCGTGTGGATGACGCGTCCTGCGTCATTCACACAGCGTCCCCCCTTCATTCTTCTGCGCAGGCACACTTCTCTCTGCCTTGCTGAGAGCAGAACAAAGTACTACAGTGCGCACACACTGGCACTTTTTTGACCTTTATCAGCGCATGTGCACTGAAGGGCAGGGCAGAGAGAAGTGCGTCTGCGCATAAGCGCAAAGGGGAATGCTGTGTGGATGACGTAGGACACATCATCCACATGACGTATAGGAGGATGGCATTTCAAGAAGAGAGGAGGCACCGGACCAAGACCAGCGACACCCAATGGACCAGACCACCCCTTAGGTGAGTATAATAAAAGGGTTTTTTTTTTTGCTATGCTGGCTGAGTCATATGTGCAGCATTATAGAATGTTGTCACATGGGACCGAAAGGTGTTGGCCGTAGATTATATTGGAAAAAACTGGTGACAGTTTCCATTTAATGACCTATCCGAGGGATGAGTTATTAGTATCCTTTGCACCATCATGTTTTTACCTACTACAATACTGATTTCATGGCTCCCTTTGAGTATGATACCCTCAAGGTGAATTTCCATCCACAATCACAGTATGATGTACCCAGCGTGACCTCAGTGTGTCTTGACCCACGCACCACAATTGTGGGTTACCAGGGCAATGGGGTACTCAGAGCCGAGCCCATGGAAGTCTATGGGGTTGTCACAGGTAGCGGTGGCTCGGTCTGTGGCCCTGGCGGTCAGGCGTATGTTGGGGGGGTATATTTACAGGGGATAGATTTATATACAGTTCGTGACGCCACCTGTAGTTCTCTGGTAATTTGTACCAGCGCTGCTGTAGAGCTCTGAGGGGATGGTGAGGCAGCTAGATGTCGGGTCCCCTACAGGTGGGACTCTTCCCTCAGGTCGATAGTTATGGTGGGGTTGTGCAGGGATGCAATTGAATAACACAGTCTCACACATCAGCGTCTTTCCATACCTTTTACTTCAAGTTGTTCAGGCAGGTCCCAGGGAGGCTGATGGGGTTGATGGAGGATGAGTTTCGAGGCAACGGCTGAGCAAGTTAGGGGCCTCCTTAACTTTCCAATCAGGATGAGTCCAACCAGCATAAAGCGTAGTTCACTCCTTAAACTCCAGCTATTTCAACGCTGTACTGCCCGGTCAGTATAGTGGTCGAAGCCTTCCAATGATGGAACTAGGTTCTTTCTTTTGCTGATCAGGCTCAAAGTTCCTATTCCAACTGACCTCTGTTACGTACTGACACTCCAAGGCTGCTTGCTGCCACCTAAGGTCCAGTAAGCCTCTGGTTCTTTTATCACTATGCCTGGAGCTATAGTGACACTTCGGTCCCCAGTGACCGGTGTTCATGTGCAGGACTTCTCCAATCCTAAAGCACTCTGAATTCCTTCCACTGTGCCCTTCGACTTACTCACACTCTCAATCTCAGCACTAGTTCTCACTCCCTCCACCTCAGGAGACGCTTTCAGACTCTCTTGTGCTAAAAACCACACCCCTCTACACCCCTGCTGGGTGTGTCCGAAGTGTATGTGATGTCATGTAGAGCCCTTAACTGTTACCTCTCCACTCATCCTCCTGGTATTGTGTACCTTAAATACCAGGGCTACACATTCCCCCATGGTAAAAGACAGCACTCCCGGGCTGTAAAATACAAAAAGACATTTTGTTTATGCATCAACAATAAACATTAACTCGTCCCATCCGGGAGGTAAGGATTTCTTGAACGTTGCAATCAAAACATTAAATATAGAAAAATACAAAAGGTATTAAGGCATCAAAACATTCAATAAATACACAGTATTCTTGTGAAGGACCCGCACCAAACCTTCAACGTGGGTCCTGGGTGGGCTGCAGGACATCTGAATGCAGACCTCACTCAGTGCCACACCACACGGGTTTTGTATTCAGAGGTAGTTAAGGTAGTTTCATGTAAAACCAAAATAATGCACAAGTGCAACTATATACAGGATACAGTTTTTGGGCTGGCTCAGTCCTCAGCCTCTGAGTCCATTATAAAACACAATAAGGAAAAGACACATATATATATATACATTTTACAATATTCACATTAGTTTGTTATAATTACGGCTGGTATCGAATGGGTATCTTCCCTTTTGTGGTTCGCTCTGATCTACGTGGAGTAGTTTCAGGTATATTAAGTTGTGATCTGTCTGCACTGCGTAACGGCAAACTATAGAACTGCCTCAATCTTTCTATGGATCTGGCAAGCGTACTGACGGCTGGGCGGTGTGAGTCAGCTTCACCAGGGGATCCCATAGCATGGGGCGCTGCTTCTGATGATCCTTCTTGAGATTCTGTAGGTTGAGGTGTTGCTGGAATGGGTAACTCCTGAACTGGCTCAACTGGCACCACGGGCACAACTGGAGGTAGAACTTCCTCTTGTGGCTGATAAAACTGCAACACCGGAATTATTACAGCATCCCCCAGTCTCGGCCAATCCGCAGGGAAGTCTCCCAGATCCGTGTGTATGACCTCTTCTTTTCTTTCTTCTTGATTGATGACAGGGTTCTTTTCACAAAGCTTTAAGGGTTCTGGACACAATTTCAAATGGTCTCTGGACACAGTGGTTATTGTTCTTCCTCCGTCCTTACTAATGATACAAACTTTTCTGTTGTCATATTTGGAATCTTGTACGACGTAGGGTTCTTGCTCCCACTGGTTATCCAATTTCTTTTTCCTTTTCAATACCACTTCTCCAGGCATCAAAGGCTTGGCAGGAGCATTCCTGTTGTAAATATCTTCCTGTTTTCCCCGTGCCTTGTTGAGACTTTCTTCTACGCAGACTTGCACTCTTCTGTATTGCTCTTGCCGATTGATGTCCCAGTTTTCAACGGCGTTATCTGCCTCCGGTTCTACCACTCCAAGTTCTAGATCCATTGGTAGTCTTCCGGGCCTTGCTCTCATAAGATAGGCTGGAGTGCAGTTAGTGGAACTTACAGGTATATGGTTATACAAGTCAACCAAATCAGGTAGTAAGTCCGGCCACCGATTTCTGTCTTCCAACGGTATGGATTTCAGCAAATCAAGGACAATATGATTCATTTTCTCGCAAAGGCCGTTGGTTTGAGGATGGTATGGCGTTGTTCTAATTTTCTTGCACCCATACATGTGACAGAATTCCTTGAATAGGTCAGCCTCGAAAGCAGGTCCTTGATCAGTTAAGACCTGCTCCGGATACCCATGCGGTCTGCAGAAGCTTGCTTGAAAGGTTCTTGCTGCCGTCACTGCTGTCTGGTCCTTAACTGGAACAACCACCAGAAATCTGGAGTAATGGTCCACCATGGTCAGGGCGTATGAGTATCCAGATCTACTTGGCGACAATTTGACGTGGTCCAGGGCCACAATCTCCAGGGGACGAGTCGTCCGGATAGGTTGCAGGGGTGCCTTCTGACTACCGTAGTCCTTTCTTCTGAGACCACAGGGTCCACAGTTCCGACACCACCTCTCGATGGAGCTGCGCATTCCTACCCAGTAGAACCGGCATCTCAACAGGGTCTCCAGCTTTCTCCAGCCAAAGTGTCCTGCTTGATCGTGGTATGCCTCCAACACCATTTGGACGTCTGCCTTGGGGACCACTATCTGCCAGACCATCTCGTGGGTCCTGGGGTTGACGTATCTCCTGCACAACTTCTCACGGTATAGGAACAACCTGCTTCTCTCGTTCCACAGGAGCTTTGCTGACATAGGTGCATCTTTTTCCAAGGAGGAACCTTCCTGTCTTAACAACTCCTTGATACGGCTGACCACTGGATCACTGTCCTGAGTCTCTTTCCAGCTGTGATGGGGTAAAGGATTTAATGTTGCACCATTCTGCTTTCTGTAGACTCGATGCTCATGGACTACCCCATTTCGATGGAACGCAGGTAACTCGATTTCTTCCAGGTCGTCCGATTCTTCTTCCGTGTCAGAGTCATGCGGCCTTCGGGACAACGCGTCAGCATTAGCATTCTTTCGACCTGCCCGGTACTTGATAGTAAACTGGTAATTGGACAACCGAGCCATCCAACGCTGCTCCATGGCGCCCAACTTGGCTGTTTCCAGGTGCGTTAAGGGGTTGTTATCTGTAAACGCAGTGAACTTGTTGGAAGCCAGATAGTGCTTAAATCTTTCAGTAATGGCCCAGACCAACGCCAGAAACTCCAGCTTGAAGCTGCTATAATTTTCCGGATTTCTCTCAGTTGGCCTGAGTTTTCTGCTAGCATAAGCGATGACTTTTTCTTGGCCATTCTGCTTCTGACTGAGAACTGCTCCCAAACCTTCATTACTGGCGTCGGTGTACAACAGGAACGGTTGGCTGTAATCAGGATAGGTTAAGATCTCATCACCGGTAAGGATCTCTTTCATCTTTTGAAATGCTTCCGCCTGTTCTTTACCCCAATTAAAGGGAGGGTTTCTGCTCTTTAGGGATTGTCCTACTAGGAGGTCCTGTAAAGGGGCTGCCTTCTTCGTGTAATCTTTCACGAACCTCCTGTAGTAACCCGTTAGTCCCAGGAACTGTCGCACTTCCTTAAGGTTCTTCGGCTCCGGCCACTTCTGGATGGCAGTGACTTTCTCTGGGTCCGGCGCTACTCCTTCCGAACTGACGATGTGCCCCAAGTATTGTACCTTCTGTTTGAGTAGATGGCATTTTGAGGGTTTCAACTTCATCCCGTACCTGGACAGGGACTCGAATACTTCCGCCAGGTGCTTCAGATGGTCCTCATAAGTCTTGGAATACACGATGACGTCGTCTAGGTATAGCAGCACGGTTTCAAAATTGAGATGTCCTAGGCAATTCTCCATCACTCTCTGAAATGTTCCTGGGGCACTGCTGAGCCCAAACGGCATTCTGTCGAACTCACAGAGCCCCATTGGGGTGGTGAAAGCCGTTTTCTCACGATCCTCCTCAGCCACAGCCACTTGCCAGTAACCACTAGTCAGATCGAGGGTAGAAAAGTAGTTAGCCGTTTTCAGAGCAGCTAATGATTCGTCTATACGTGGTAACGGGTATGCATCCTTGGGTTATGCGGTTCACCTGCCTGTAATCCACACACATTCTCATACTACCATCTTTCTTTTTAACCAGAACTAGAGGGGCTGCCCAGGGGCTACAACTATCCCTTATCACCCCAGCTTTCTTCATATCATGCAACATTTCTTTAGCCTTCTGATAATGAGCTGGAGGTATGGGCCTATACCGCTCTTTGATGGGAGGATGACTGCCTGTAGGGATATGATGTTGTACTCCCTTAATTATCCCAAAATCAAGTGGATTCTTGCTAAACACTTGGGCGTACTCTTGCACCACCCGTAATACCCCTTGCTTCTGGTGAGCGGGAGTGGTGTCCGTCCCAACATGGAGCTGCTGACACCATTCCGCCACCTGGGTTGCCGGGTCATTATCCTCCGCTATTTGACGGGAGTCTAAGGACTCAGCCGGGAGAATAGAATTATTGTCAACAGCATGTAGTTTAGCAATGGTTGCATAACGGGGTAAGTTTACCTCATCATCTCCCCAATTGAGAAGCCGTACCGGTACTCTTCCATTCACCACTTCCACTACTCCCCTAGCAGTCATAAGTGTAGGTCTATGTTCTGAATGGTGGGGTTCTACTACAGCTTGGTAATTCTGTCCTCTCAGACCTATGGCTGCCCTGCACCAGATGATCATTTCACTCATTGGGGGTATCACAATAGGATCCGAGTCAGTGACCCGTACATTACCAATTTCGCCGTCTGTAAGCTTCGCTTGCTGCTGACACACCAGGGCCCGGATCTCTCTTTGGATTACTCCTTTCTGCCTTGGTCGGGCAATCTCAGCGAGCTGTTGGAGCAAGAACACAACTTCTCCCAAACAATTACCGATAATGTTAGTACCCAAAATTATATTTAAACCGTTCTCCTCATTTACAGTCTTTACTACCAGAAGCCCCTGGTCTTTCAACTCCTCTCTGCCCACCTTCACATCTACACATTTTGTCCCGAGTACTTCTACAGGAAGACCATTAGAAGCATACACGGTAAAGTCAGGGCTCGGGGGTTTAAGACTGTCCATTGACCAGTACTTAGTATATAGGGCATCAGGTATTAGGGTCACCTGGGACCCAGTGTCTAACAATGCCGGAACTGCAATACCATCTAGGATGATAGACAGGTAGGGTCGCCCACCCACATACCTGCGGTTCCAGTCTAGGGGGCCTGACGGGTATTCTCCTGGGTGTTGGCCCTCGGACCCAGGTTCTGCCCGTTTAAAGGACACTGTGGAGACATATGACCTTTCCGGTTGCATCGGTAACAGATGATCTCTCGACGAGGAAGGTGTTGATCAGAGGTCGCTCCTGGGGGTGGCGTTGTCCTCCTCCGGGGGGGCGACGTCTTCCTTCTTCTCCGGTGCATCCACGGGACGTCTTCTGGGCAGTCAGCTAACAAGATCTTCCCTTCCTCCTCTTTCCGCAGCTGCAGGGCACTCATCACAGCAGCCAGATTTTTAGTCAGCTGGCGCACCTCTGAGCGCAGACAATCCAATTCACTGGGAGGTGTCACCTGCGCTTTGGCTTCGGCCACTAGCGGGGAAAAGGGGGTTACTGCCGGTTCCAGAGTGACTTCAGCCTGATGATGTTGGGTTGCCACCTCGGGTTTGCCCAGGGGCCGCAGCCCTTTTATTGCCATGTCCTTTAGGGCATCAAAGGTAGCATCCGGATGGTCTAAGGACCACCAGTTTACAGTTCTGCGTTCCTCTTGGGATCTCAATCCCTGTATAAATTGCTCTTTCAGCATCTTATTCTCATCGATAGCATTTAAATTGTTAATCTGTTTAAGGGCTCTCAGGGCTCCCTGTAGTCGGCAAGCGTAGTCCCTGATGCTGTCACCTGGTTGCTGTGAACAGTGGTAGAAGGCTATCCGGAGATCCGTTTCTGTGCGGTCTTCAAACATGGCATGTAGCTTAAGGAGGATCGCAGGTACCGACTCCTGATCAACGGTATCCCAAGTCTCCACTTCCCTCTCAGCAGCGCCAGTTAGCTGCCCTATCAGCACAGCAGCTTTTTGTCTCTCCGGCATGGAGTACATTTCTAGGATGCTGCACAACTTCCGCTTGAAGCCTGCTAATGTGCCTGGCTCACCGCTGTACTGGGGAAGCCATTTCGCCCCAGGCATATAGGGGAGCGTTAGTGGCATGATCGGGACTACCGGACTGGGTGCTGGACCTGCGCCCTCATCTGGCGCTACAATGCCAGGCGGTGCGGGATTGGGACCTCCGGCTGGGGCTGCACTGTCGGCCGGTTGTTGTGACATCTTAGCGCCCCCTTGGTTAAACGGAGCCTACCGGTTTCAGACGCTGCTATTTCACAGGCACCGCAGTGGGAACAGGACCTTCGTCGCAGGCGCTCTGATGTCAGAGCGTCCACTTCCTGTCGCAGGACCTGCCGATGAGTCAGAGCCGGGGGCGTGTCCAAGACTTTGCGCGCTCTTTCAGGTACGCCCACCTTCTTCTCCAGCGCCTTAGGGCGCGAATATGGCGGCAAATATGGCGGTATTTGGCGCCAAAAGCACAGACAGTCCTTTTTCACAAAAACAACTCCATAGGCACACAGGGCTCGCAGTTTTGCGAGTTTCGTATCCTGTTCGTGACGCCAAAGTTTTTGTCTTGACCCACGCACCACAATTGTGGGTTACCAGGGCAATGGGGTACTCAGAGCCGAGCCCATGGAAGTCTATGGGGTTGTCACAGGTAGCGGTGGCTCGGTCTGTGGCCCTGGCGGTCAGGCGTATGTTGGGGGGGTATATTTACAGGGGATAGATTTATATACAGTTCGTGACGCCACCTGTAGTTCTCTGGTAATTTGTACCAGCGCTGCTGTAGAGCTCTGAGGGGATGGTGAGGCAGCTAGATGTCGGGTCCCCTACAGGTGGGACTCTTCCCTCAGGTCGATAGTTATGGTGGGGTTGTGCAGGGATGCAATTGAATAACACGGTCTCACACATCAGCGTCTTTCCATACCTTTTACTTCAAGTTGTTCAGGCAGGTCCCAGGGAGGCTGATGGGGTTGATGGAGGATGAGTTTCGAGGCAACGGCTGAGCAAGTTAGGGGCCTCCTTAACTTTCCAATCAGGATGAGTCCAACCAGCATAAAGCGTAGTTCACTCCTTAAACTCCAGCTATTTCAACGCTGTACTGCCCGGTCAGTATAGTGGTCGAAGCCTTCCAATGATGGAACTAGGTTCTTTCTTTTGCTGATCAGGCTCAAAGTTCCTATTCCAACTGACCTCTGTTACGTACTGACACTCCAAGGCTGCTTGCTGCCACCTAAGGTCCAGTAAGCCTCTGGTTCTTTTATCACTATGCCTGGAGCTATAGTGACACTTCGGTCCCCAGTGACCGGTGTTCATGTGCAGGACTTCTCCAATCCTAAAGCACTCTGAATTCCTTCCACTGTGCCCTTCGACTTACTCACACTCTCAATCTCAGCACTAGTTCTCACTCCCTCCACCTCAGGAGACGCTTTCAGACTCTCTTGTGCTAAAAACCACACCCCTCTACACCCCTGCTGGGTGTGTCCGAAGTGTATGTGATGTCATGTAGAGCCCTTAACCGTTACCTCTCCACTCATCCTCCTGGTATTGTGTACCTTAAATACCAGGGCTACACAAGTGCACAGTATGATGGTTCACAGCTCCCTATATACAGTATTATGTTCACACAACCCTCTGTATGATTTACTAACAGGCCTCCTGTACACAGTATGTTGGCCCACAGCCCCGTATACACAGTATGGTGGCTCCCCCACAATTCTCTATATATAGTTTGATTTAATAACGGGCTCTCTATACGCAGTATGATTCCCCCCACAGCTAACAATATGCAGTAAGATGGCCCCACAGCTCTTTATATACAATTTGATTTTCCACACAGCTCCCTAAATAGAGTATGAGGCCCAGCATAGCTCCTATATGCAGAATTATAGCACCACAGCTGCAGATTTACAGAATGATGGCCTCCACAGCTCCCAATACATAGTACAATATCCCCCACAGCCTTGTATATGTGGTATTCGCAGGTACGCGGGATGCAGTGACGAGTCAGAGACGGAGCAAGCTTAAACTTAACGTTTATATGAGGGTATAGGGGTATCTAGCAAGCCGACAGTAATTCTCCTCGCAGGGAAAGTATACAACAATACACAAGTAACGGAACAAACGGCTGCTAGGCAGGTGCCTATGACTACAGGGCCACGGTAGGGCCGTCTAAATGTCCTAGAACTATAGTTAACAGTTAACGGAGTGTCACTTATCCTTCACTGACGTCCTGCAGAGCTGCTGTCCAGAAGGTGTCCGTTCAGCGTCTCAGCCGCTGGGCCCAGCCGACAAGGAGCTGTTGTAGGCTTAGGGCGTTCTTACACCCAGGTGCAGATGGGGTGCAACAGGCCCTGGAGAAGTTCTCTGGCGTAGAGACCTCCCCTCTCGGAGGCGAGATGGCGTCAGCCGCGGACCCTGCTGGGCAGGCCACAGCCGCAGGCTGAAGCGGGACAGTAGCGGCCGGGGATGGCAGCTTACAAGCTGTGGCCGCAGTCTGGAACGGGGCGGTGGCGACCGTATATGGTGGAGCATGGGCCGCAACCGCGGGCTGGAACGGGGCAGTGGCGGTCGTGGCGGGAGGCGTGCAGGCTGCAACTGCGGGCTGGAGTGACGCAGTGGCGGTTGTGGCTGGAGGCGTACAGGCCGCAACTGCGGGCTGGAGTGAGGCAGTGGCGTTCGCGGCTGGAGGCGTACAGGCCGCAACTGCGGCTGGAGTGAGGCAGCCGCGGCAGCAGGTAACAGGGCACAGGCCGCAGCCGCGGACGACAGAGTTCCCCTGCCTGTCTGCTCCGCTCGGGATCGCCCTCCCCCCGAGTCACGTGAGTCTCTGTCTCTCCTCATGCGTGGCCGCTTGCGTAGTCCTGCTCTCCAATCCCCGTCAGGTTCCTCCTTTCTGTCTCGTGTCTGTCTCTGCCTCAAGTGCCCCCTGCTGGTCTCCTGTCCTCCTTTTATAGTCGCCCTGCCTACCTTCCAGAACAGTGTCTGGGTTGTCTTCTAGTTTCTGCCCCCGGGAACCTTTCCCCTAGGAACTGAAGTGACAGCCCCCTTGGTTCCGGCCCGGCCCCACAGCGGGGCCTCTCTCCCCTACATACACAAAGTATGATGACCCCCACAGCTCCCTATATACAATGTTTTCCTCCACAGCTCCCTATACAAATTATTATGGCATCAACAGCTCCCTATATGCAGTATGATGTCCCCACAGCTCCCATTATACAGTATGTTTTCCTCACAGTTCAATGCTTCCCTACATATGGTATGAGTTCCCCAAAGCTCTCTATACATGGTATAATGCCACCCGCAGCTCAATATACACGGTATGATGTCCACATATCTCCCTATATACAGTATGATGGCCTCCACAGCTCCCTATATTCATTATGATGGCCCCCACATTCCGTTATTTATAGTATGATGGTCTCCACAGCTCCAATATACAGTAAAAAGGCCCCAACAACTCACGTATATACAGTAAATGCCCTCAGAGCTCCCTATATACAATATGATGGACTCCACAGCTCACTATATACAGTATAACGGCTTCCACTGCCTTCACAAGGAATAACTGACAAAATAAAAAAAAAACCTTCATCTAAACATGTTTCCTATATACGCTGCTTCGGTCTCCGTAGCATGTGGCCTGTGGCTTGGCACAGCAAGCCCAATTTAGTGGCTTTCAGCATCAGACGTACAGCCTGAATGACAGAGGAAGAACCAACAGCTCTCTCCTCCACTATTCCATTCAACAGTTTCTGCACGCTGAGGATACAGATACCGTTGAAATCCAGACACCGGGCGTCCATGATGATATCTGCGCCTATGGTGGCCGTTGAAGGAGAGGCCTGGGTCCACTGGAGGGTTCTGCAGTCCCACCCAGATTGGGCCCTTCATGTTGATTTGCACTAAAATATGGCATAGTATGATGTCCTTCTGTCTCTTTCTGAAGCTGTTTGACCCTTCAGTGTGAGCTTCAGTAGATTAATCTTATTCAAAGACTATAATGCGACTGAAGATTAATCACTGATCCCAGGAGAGATTAAATCATTTGGTGTACTTAATTCTCATTCATGGTAGCATATATTGGAACAATATATTTTTTGTAACTAACATGATAAAATCCTATTTGCACAAGATCTAGCGATAGGCGGATCACTCATATTATACTGGAACTGATGCGTTTATTCATCCTCACTAGGGAGAGGAGAGAGGATGCCTCAGTATACAGCACATTATACTGCTATATAACCATAGGAAACACAGACAGTGCTGCTGAGGGAACATATTGCCAGGACACATTTTAATATTTTGTGGTGACTAAAATAACTGACCCTAATACTTGCACCCTTCTGCTGTTCAGATCCTAATCTGGGATTAGGGTTTAGTATGGCTCCTATTATTTGAATAAAATAGGTATGCAGGGTTTTGCATCTGTAATCCTAATGCTTGTGTTGTTTTGGTGATTTGCTCATATTTTCTCTAGTCGGCTTGATCACTATAGATGATCACGTACAGATATAAGTAATAGACTCATTGTAGAGGTTTCTGTCATATTTTACCATAAAGGTTATATGTGTGATGTTAGTGAATATGGAGATTTATGGAGCTTTTTTGTCATTTTTGTTTATGAGCCTATAAGTAAACCATCAATTTACTGGGCTTAAAGATTAACCATCATTTTAATTTTTTATTCCATAAATCAATAGTACATGTGAAAATAAGCAACTATGTAATATATCTTATTGGAGGAATCTGCTTCTTTCTCTGCCAGAATTGATCAGTCATTATCAAAATCTGTATTCAGTGAAGAATGACTTCCCCATTACTGAGAATGGCCGTTACTGCTGATACACTTCTATGCAGAAGGGAGGACCCAGAGACAGAGTCTACGTAGAATCGTATCAGACCGCCATCTCCTATCTCAGTAATGGGGCACTGAGTACAGATTTGACCTCAGAATAGAGAATTTTGATAATGACTGATCAGCTCTGTCAGAGAGAGAAGCAGATTTCTCTAATAAGAAATATTACAATGTTTCTTATTTTCATGTGTTGATTTATGGAATAAAAATGAAAACGACGGTTACTCTTTATGCTTTTTTCTTTGTAACTCCGTATGACCATATAGATAGTATTTTTCTTGAGAGATAAATGGCACAGACTTACATTAGAGTCTGTGTTTTTTACTTAATGTCTCTTCTGTACCCTTGATAAAGTACAGTAAGGCCAGTGTCACCCTTGGGAGTGTGATGCGAGTCTTTCGCATCAATACCTGGCACTGCCGCCGGCAGTATTTCTATGCAGCCACACGCTCCGGTCCGAGTGCCGCCGGCAGTATTTCTATGCAGCTGAACGCTCCGGTCCGAGTGCCGGCGGCAGTATTTCTATGCAGCCACACGCTCCGGTCCGAGTGCCGGCGGCAGTATTTCTATGCAGCCACACGCTCCGGTCCGAGTGCCGCCGGCAGTATTTCTATGCAGCCACACGCTCCGGTCCGAGTGCCGCCGGCAGTATTTCCATACAGCCACACGCTCCATTCCGAGTGCCGGCGGCAGTATTTCCATACAGCCACACGCTCCAGTCCGAGTGCCGGCGGCAGTATTTCTATACAGCCACACGCTCCGGTCCGAGTGCCGGTGGCAGTATTTCTATACAGCCACACGCTCCGGTCCGAGTGCCGGCGGCAGTATTTCTATACAGCCACACGCTCCGGGCCGAGTGCCGGCGGCAGTATTTCTATGCAGCCACACGCTCCGGTCCGAGTGCCGCCGGCAGTATTTCTATACAGCCACACGCTCCGGTCCGAGTGCCAGCGGCAGTATTTCTATACAGCCACATGCTCCGGTCCGAGTGCCGGCGGCAGTATTTCTATACAGCCACACGCTCCAGTCCGAGTGCCGGCGGCAGTATTTCTATACAGCCACATGCTCCGGTCCGAGTGCCGGCGGCAGTATTTCTATACAGCAACACGCTCCAGTCCGAGTGCCGGCGGCAGTATTTCTATACAGCCACACGCTCCGGTCCGAGTGCCGGCGGCAGTATTTCTATGCAGCTGAACGCTCCGGTCCGAGTGCCGCCGGCAGTATTTCTATGCAGCCACACGCTCCGGTCCGAGTGCCGCCGGCAGTATTTCCAAACAGCCACACGCTCCAGTCCGAGTGCCGTCGGCAGTATTTCTATGCAGCCACACGCTCCAGTCCGAGTGCCGCCGGCAGTATTTCTATGCAGCCACACGCTCCGGTCCGAGTGCCGCCGGCAGTATTTCTATGCAGCTGAACGCTCCGGTCCGAGTGCTGACGGCAGTATTTCTATACAGTCACATGCTCCATTCCGAGTGCCGGCGGCAGTATTTCCATACAGCCACACGCTCCAGTCCGAGTGCCGGCGGCAGTATTTCTATACAGCCACACGCTCCGGTCCGAGTGCCGGCGGCAGTATTTCTATACAGCCACACGCTCCGGTCCGAGTGCCGGCGGCAGTATTTCTATACAGCCACACGCTCCGGGCCGAGTGCCGGCGGCAGTATTTCTATGCAGCCACACGCTCCGGTCCGAGTGCCGCCGGCAGTATTTCTATGCAGCTGAACGCTCCGGTCCGAGTGCCGGCGGCAGTATTTCTATACAGCCACATGCTCCGGTCCGAGTGCCGGCGGCAGTATTTCTATACAGCAACACGCTCCAGTCCGAGTGCCGGCGGCAGTATTTCTATACAGCCACACGCTCCGGTCCGAGTGCCGGCGGCAGTATTTCTATGCAGCTGAACGCTCCGGTCCGAGTGCCGCCGGCAGTATTTCTATGCAGCCACACGCTCTGGTCCGAGTGCCGCCGGCAGTATTTCCAAACAGCCACACGCTCCAGTCCGAGTGCCGGTGGCAGTATTTCTATGCAGCCACACGCTCCAGTCCGAGTGCCGCCGGCAGTATTTCTATGCAGCCACACGCTCCGGTCCGAGTACCGCCGGCAGTATTTCTATGCAGCTGAACGCTCCGGTCCGAGTGCCGGCGGCAGTATTTCTATACAGCCACACGCTCCGGTCCGAGTGCCGGCGGCAGTATTTCCATACAGCCACACGCTCCAGTCCGAGTGCCGGCGGCAGTATTTCCATACAACCACACGCTCCAGTCCGAGTGCCGGCGGCAGTATTTCTATACAGCCACACGCTCCGGTCCGAGTGCCGGCGGCAGTATTTCTGTACAGCCACACGCTCCAGTCTGAGTGCCGGCGGCAGTATTTCTATACAGCCACATGCTCAAGTCCGAGTGCCGGCGGCAGTATTTCTATACAGCCACATGCTCCGGTCCGAGTGCCGGCGGCAGTATTTCTATACAGCCACACGCTCCGGTCCGAGTGCCGGCAGCAGTATTTCTATACAGCCACATGCTCCGGTCCGAGTGCCAGCGGCAGTATTTCTATACAGCCACACGCTCCGGTCCGAGTGCCGGCGGCAGTATTTCTATATAGCCACACGCTCCGGTCCGAGTGCCGGTGGCAGTATTTCTATACAGCCACACACTCCGGTCCGAGTGCCGGCAGCAGTATTTCTATACAGCCACACGCTCCAGTCCGAGTGCCGGCGGCAGTATTTCTATACAGCCACACGCTCCGGTCCGAGTGCCGGCGGCAGTATTTCTATACAGCCACACGCTCCGGTCCGAGTGCCGGCGGCAGTATTTCTATACAGCCACACGCTCCGGTCCGAGTGCCGGCGGCAGTATTTCTATACAGCCACAGCTCCGGTCCGAGTGCCGGCGGCAGTATTTCATACAGCCACACGCTCCGTTCGAGTGCCGGCGGCAGTATTTCTATACAGCCACACGCTCCGTCCGATGCCGGCGGCAGTATTTCTATACAGCCACACGCTCCGTCCGAGTGCCGGCGGCAGTATTTCTATACAGCCACACGCTCCGGTCCGATGCCGGCGCAGTATTTCTATACAGCCACGCTCCGGTCCGAGTGCCGGCGGCAGTATTTCTATACAGCCACACGCTCCGGTCCGAGTGCCGGCGGCAGTATTTCTATACAGCCACACGCTCCGTCCGAGTGCCGGCGGCAGTATTTCTATACAGCCACACGCTCGTCCGAGTGCCGGCGGCAGTATTTCTATCAGCACGCTCCAGTCGAGTGCCGCGGCAGTATTTCTATACAGCCACACGCTCCGGTACGGGCCGGCGGCAGTATTTCTATACAGCCACACGCTCCGGTCCGAGTGCCGGCGGCAGTATTTCTATACAGCCACGCGCTCCGGTCCGAGTGCCGGCGGCAGTATTTCTATACAGCCACACGCTCCGGTCCGAGTGCCGGCGGCAGTATTTCTATACAGCCACACGCTCCTGTCCGAGTGCCGGCGGCAGTATTTCTATACAGCCACACGCTCCGGTCCGAGTGCCGGCGGCAGTATTTCTATGCAGCTGAGCGCTCCAGTCGAGTGCCAGCGGCAGTATTTCTATACAGCCACACGCTCGGTCCGAGTGCCGGCGCAGTATTCTATACAGCCACAGCTCGGTCCGAGTGCCGGCGCAGTATTTCATACAGCCACACGCTCCGTCCGAGTGCCGGCGGCAGTATTTCTATACAGCCACACGCTCCGTCCGAGTGCGGCGGCAGTATTTCTATACAGCCACACGCTCCGGTCCGAGTGCCGGCGGCAGTATTTCTATACAGCCACACGCTCCGGTCCGAGTGCCGCGGCAGTATTTTATACAGCCACACGCTCCGTCCGAGTGCCGGCGGCAGTATTTCTATACAGCCACACGCTCCGGTCCGAGTGCCGGCGGCAGTATTTCTATCAGCGACGCTCTGGTCCGAGTGCCGGCGGCAGTATTTCTATCAGCACACGCTCGGTCGAGTGCCGGCGGCAGTATTTCTATACAGCCACACCTCCGGTCCGAGTGCCGGCGGCAGTATTTCTATACAGCCACACGCTCTGGTCCGAGTGCCGGCGGCAGTATTTCTATACAGCACACGCTCCGGTCGAGTGCCGGCGGCAGTATTTCTATGCAGCTGAACGCTCCGGTCCGAGTGCCGCGGCAGTATTTCTATCAGCCAACGCTCCGGTCCGAGTGCCGGCGGCAGTATTTCTATGCAGCTGAACGCTCCGGTCCGAGTGCCGGCGGCAGTATTTTCTATGCAGCTGAACACTCCGTCCGAGTGCCGGCGGCAGTATTTCTATACAGCCACACGCTCCGGTCCGAGTGCCGGCGGCAGTATTTCTATGCAGCACACGCTCCGGTCCGAGTGCCGGCGGCAGTATTTCTATACAGCCACACGCTCCGGTCCGAGTTCCGCGGCAGTATTTCTATGCAGCTAACGCTCCGGTCCGAGTGCCGGCGTAGCAGTATTTCCCTATTCATGCCACACGCTCCGGTCCGAGTGCCGGCGGCAGTATTTCTATACAGCCACACGCTCCGGTCCGAGTGCCGGCGGCAGTATTTCTATGCAGCTGAACGCTCCGGTCCGAGTGCCGGCGGCAGTATTTCTATGCAGCTGAACGCTCCGGTCCGAGTGCCGGCGGCAGTATTTCTATACAGCCTCACGCTCCGGTCCGAGTGCCGGCGGCAGTATTTCTATACAGCCACAACGCCCGGTCCGAGTGCCGGCGGCAGTATTTCATACACCACACTCCGTCCGAGTGCCGGCGGCAGTATTTCTATACAGCCACACGCTCCGGTCCGAGTGCCGGCGGCAGTATTTCTATACAGCCACACGCTCCGGTCCGAGTTGCGGCGGCAGTATTTCTATACAGCCACACGCTCCGGTCCGAGTGCCGGCGGCAGTATTTCTATACAGCCACATGCTCCGGTCCGAGTGCCGGCGGCAGTATTTCTATACAGCCACACGCTCCGGTCCGAGTGCCGGCGGCAGTATTTCTATGCAGCTGAACGCTCCGGTCCGAGTGCCGGCGGCAGTATTTCTATACAGCCACACGCTCCGGTCCGAGTGCCGGCGGCAGTATTTCTATGCAGCTGAACGCCCCGGTCCGAGTGCCGGCGGCAGTATTTCTATGCAGCTGAACGCTCCGGTCCGAGTGCCCGGCGGCAGTATTTCTATGCAGCTGAACGCTCCGGTCCGAGTGCCGGCAGCAGTATTTCTATACAGCCACACGCTCCGGTCCGAGTGCCGGCGGCAGTATTTCTATACAGCCACACGCTCCGGTCCGAGTGCCGGCGGCAGTATTTGTATGCAGCTGAACTCTCCTGTCCGAGTGCCGGCGGCAGTATTTCTATGCAGCTGAACGCTCCCGTCCGAGTGCCTGAGGCAGTATGTCTATACAGCCACACGCTCCGGTCCGAGTGCCGGCGGCAGTATTTCTATACAGCCACACGCTCCGGTCCGAGTGCCGGCGGCAGTATTTCTATACAGCCACACGCTCCGGTCCGAGTGCCGGCGGCAGTATTTCCATTCAGCCACACACTCCCGTCCGAGTACCGGCGGCAGTATTTCTATACAGCCACACGCTCCGGTCCGAGTGCCGGCGGCAGTATTTCTATGCAGCCACACGCTCCGGTCCGAGTGCCGGCGGCAGTATTTCTATACAGCCACATGCTCCGGTCCGAGTGCCGGCGGCAGTATTTCTATACAGCCACACGCTCCGGTCCGAGTGCCAGCGGCAGTATTTCTATACAGCCACACGCTCCGGTCTGAGTGCCGGCGGCAGTATTTCTATACAGCCACATGCTCCTGTCCGAGTGCCGGCGGCAGTATTTCTATGCAGCTGAACGCTCCGGTCCGAGTGCCGGCGGCAGTATTTCTATGCAGCTGAACGCTCCGGTCCGAGTGCCCGGCGCAGTATTTCTATGCAGCTGAACGCTCCGGTTCGAGTGCCGGCGGCAGTATTTCTATGCAGCCACACGCTCCGGTCCGAGTGCCGGCGGCAGTATTTCTATACAGCCACACGCTCCGTTCCGAGTGCCGGCGGCAGTATTCCTATGCAGCTGAACGCTCCTGTCCGAGTGCCGGCGGCAGTATTTCTATGCAGCTGAACGCTCCCGTCCGAGTGCCGGAGGCAGTATTTCTATACAGCCACACGCTCCGGTCCGAGTGCCGGCGGCAGTATTTCTATACAGCCACACGCTCCGGTCCGAGTGCCGGCGGCAGTATTTCTATACAGCCACACGCTCCGGTCCGAGTGCCGGCGGCAGTATTTCTATGCAGCTGAACGCTCCGGTCCGAGTGCCGACGGCGTATTTCTATGCAGCTGAACGCTCCGGTCCGAGTGCCCGGCGGCAGTATTTCTATGCAGCTGAACGCTCCGGTCCGAGTGCCGGCGGCAGTATTTCTATGCAGCTGAACGCTCCGGTCCGAGTGCCGGCGGCAGTATTTCTATACAGCCACACGATCCGGTCCGAGTGCCGGCGGCAGTATTTCTATGCAGCTGAACGCTCCGGTCCGAGTGCCGGCGGCAGTATTTCTATGCAGCTGAACGCTCCGGTCCGAGTGCCGGCGGCAGTATTTCTATACAGCCACACGCTCCGGTCTGAGTGCCCGGCGGCAGTATTTCTATGCAGCTGAATGCTCCGGACCGAGTGCCGGCGGCAGTATTTCTATACAGCCACACGCTCCGGTCCGAGTGCCGGCGGCAGTATTTCTATACAGCCACACGCTCCGGTCCGAGTGCCGGCGGCAGTATTTCCATACAGCCACACGCTCCAGTCCGAGTGCCGGCGGCAGTATTTCTATACAGCCACACGCTCCGGTCCGAGTGCCGGCGGCAGTATTTCTATACAGCCACATGCTCCGGTCCAAGTGCCGGCGGCAGTATTTCTATACAGCCACACGCTCCGGTCCGAGTGCCGGCGGTAGTATTTCTATACAGCCACACGCTCCGGTCCGAGTGCCGGCGGCAGTATTTCCATACAGCCACACGCTCCGGTCCGAGTGCCGGCGGCAGTATTTCCATACAGCCACACGCTCCGGTCCGAGTGCCGGCGGCAGTATTTCTATACAGCCACACGCTCCGGTCCGAGTGCCGGCGGCAGTATTTCTATACAGCCACACGCTGCAGTCCGAGTGCCGGCGGCAGTATTTCTATACAGCCACACGCTCCGGTCCGAGTGCCGGCGGCAGTATTTCTATACAGCCACACGCTCCGGTCCGAGTGCCGGCGGCAGTATTTCTATACAGCCACATGCTCCGGTCCGAGTGCCGGCGGCAGTATTTCTATGCAGCTGATGCTCCGGTCCGAGTGCCGGCGGCAGTATTTCTATACAGCCACACGCTCCGGTCCGAGTGCCGGCGGCAGTATTTCTATACAGCCACACGCTCCGGTCCGAGTGCCGGCGGCAGTATTTCTTATCAGCCACATGCTCCGGTCCGAGTGCCGGCGGCAGTATTTCTATACAGCCACAGCTCCGGTCCGAGTGCCGGCGGCAGTATTTCTATACAGCCACACGCTCCGGTCCGAGTGCCGGCGGCAGTATTTCTATACAGCCACATGCTCCGGTCCGAGTGCCGGCGGCAGTATTTTAACAGCCACACGCTCCGGTCCGAGTGCCGGCGGGTCCACACGCTCCGTCGAGTGCCGGCGGCAGTATTTCTATCAGCATGTCCGGTCGAGTGCGGCGGCAGTATTTCTATACAGCCACAGCCGGTCCGAGTGCGGCGGCATTATTTCTTTACAGCCCACGCTCCGGTCCGAGTGCGGCGGCAGTATTTCTATACAGCCACAGCTCGTCCGAGTGCCGGCGGAGTATTTTATACAGCCACAGCTCCGGTCATGCCGGCGGCAGATTTTATCAGCCACACGCTCGGTCGTGCGGCGGCAGTATTTCTTACAGCACTGCTCGGTCCGAGTGCGGCGGCAGTATTCTATACAGCCACAGCTCCGTCCGAGTGCCGCGGCGTTTTCTATACAGCCATGCTCGTCGAGTGCCGCGCAGTATTTCTTCAGCAACGCTCCGTCCATGCGGCGCAGTATTTCTATACAGCACACCTCCGTCAGTGCCGGCGGCAGTATTTCTATCAGCCACAGCTCGTCCGAGTGCCGGCGGCAGTATTTCTATCAGCCACAGCTCCGGTCCGAGTGCCGGCGGCAGTATTCCTATGCAGCAAGCTCCGTCGAGTGCCGCGGCAGTATTTCTATGCAGCAATGCTCCGGTCCGAGTGCCGGCGGCAGTATTTCTATACGCCACACGCTCCGGTCCGAGTGCCGGCGGCATTATTTCTTTCAGCCACACCTCCGGTCCGAGTGCCGGCGGCAGTATTTCTATACAGCCACATGCTCCGGTCCGAGTGCGCGGCAGTATTTTATACAGCCACACGCTCGGTCCAAGTGCCGCGGCAGTATTTCTATACAGCCACACGCTCGGTCTGAGTGCCGGCGGCAGTATTTCTTACAGCCACAGCGCGGTCGAGTGCCGGCGGAGTATTATACAGCCACACGCTCGGTCCGGTGCCGGCGGCAGTATTTTATACAGCCACATGCTCCGGTCCGAGTGCCGGCGGATATTTCTTACAGCCACACGCTCCGGTCCGAGTGCCGGCGGCAGTATTTCTATACAGCCACAGCTCCGGTCCGAGTGCCGGGCAGTATTTTATACAGCACAGCTCCGGTCGAGTGCCGGCGGCATTATTTCTTACAGCACACGCTCGGTCCGAGTGCCGGCGGCAGTTTTCTATCGCCACAGCTCCGGTCCGAGTGCCGGCGGCAGTATTTTATACAGCCACACGCTCCGGTCGAGTGCGGCGGCAGTATTTTATACAGCCACACGCTCGGTCCGAGTGCGGCGGCAGTATTTAACAGCAGCTCGTCCGGTCCGCGCAGATTTCAGCCGTCGGTCGAGTGCGCGAGTATTCTATAGCCACACCTCCGGCGGCCGGCGGCATATTTTATCGCCACGCTCCGTCAGTGGGCGGCAGTATTCTATACGCCGCTCGTCGAGTGCGGCGGCAGTATTTCTATACAGCCAATGCTCCGGTCCGAGTCGCGGCAGTATTTCTACAGCAGCTCCGTCCGAGTGCGGCGGCAGATTTCTATACAGCCACACGCTCCGGTCAGTGCCGCGGCAGATTTCTATCACCACAGCTCGTCGAGTGCCGGCAGTATTTCTATACAGCCACAGCTCCGTCGAGTGCGGCGGCATATTCTCAGCCACAGCTCCGTCCGAGTGCCGGCGCAGTATTTCTATACAGCCACACTCGGTCGATGCGGGCAGTATTTACAGCACAGCTCCGGTCCGAGTGCCGGCGGCAGTATTTATAAGCCAACCTCCGGTCCGGTGCCGGCGCAGTTTCTATACAGCCACAGCCCGTCGAGTGCCGCGGCAGTATTTTATCAGCACAGCTCCGTCGAGTGCCGGCGCAGTATTTCTATACAGCCACAGCTCCGGTCCGAGTGCCGGCGGCATTATTTCTTACAGCCACACGCTCCGGTCCGAGTGCCGGCGGCAGTATTTCTATACAGCCACACGCTCCGGTCCGAGTGCCGGGGCAGTATTGTATACAGCCAAGTCCGGTCCAGTGCCGGCGGCATATTTCTTTACAGCCACACGTCCGGTCCGATGCGGCGGCAGTATTTCATACAGCCACATGCTCGGTCCGAGTGCCGGCGGCTATTTCTACAGCAGCTCGGCCGAGTGCCGGCGCAGTATTTCTATACAGCCACCGCCGGTCCGGTGCGGCGGCAGTATTTAACAGCCCATGCCCGTCCAGTGCGGCGGCAATTTCTGCAGCTAACTCCGGTCCAGTGCCGCGGCAGTATTTCTATACAGCCACATGCTCCGGTCCGAGTGCCGGCGGCAGTATTTCATACGCCACACGCTCCGGTCCGAGTGCCGGCGGCAGTATTCTATACAGCCACATGCTCCGTCCGAGTGCGGCGGATTTTTACAGCCACTGCTCCGGCCGAGTGCCGCGGCATATTCCATACAGCCACGCTCCGCAGCGGCCGCAGTATTCAGCCATGCTCCGGTCCATGCCGCGGCGATTATCACTAATCCGTCAGTGCCGCGGCAGTATTTCATACAGCCACAGCTCCGGTCCGATCCGGCGGCAGTTTTCAGCCACAGCTCCGTCAGTCCGGCGGCAGTATTTCTATCAGCCACACGCTCCGGTCCGAGTGCCGGCGGCAGTATTTCTATGCAGCCACACGCTCCGGTCCGAGTGCCGGCGGCAGTGCCTGGTGTTGATGCGAGAGACTCACGCGAGTTTCTCGCATCACACTCGCAAGTGTGACCCTGGTCAAACAGAAAAATCCTTGTTGATGTGGATTTTGGAGTAGATTCTGCTCCTAAATACTCATGAAAACCTGCCTCAAATACTCTTCAGATAAGATGCCTGTTGTGTAAATGAGAACAAGTGCTTCCAGTGCACACAGGGCCGCTGCTTTTTTCACATGAAAAATGAGGCATTTTTTCTGTTTTAATTGATTCAGAAGCTGAATTTGGAGCATTTTTTCCAGGCTTGACATTAGCTCGATAAAAGCAAAGGAAATGCTGAAAAGAATGAACAGATATCTGTGTAAAAAACAATTTGCTAATCATATGTCCGGGCTTTTGAGAGTTTTTTTTAACCGCTCTGGGTTTTTAGAGATGCCAAGCAGAAAAAAAAAGAAGTGACCTGACCCCTTCGGGTGAATTCACACAGGTGCCAATTTGTTGCAGCAATGTCTGTGGTGAAAATGCTTTTTTTGCAGTAAGTGCTCGGATTTCTACAAGCCACTTAAAATTTAAAGGGAGGTTGAAGAAATTTTTGCAACCAATCTAACGCAAGTGACTGTAGAGAGGGGGTTTGTCTTCATTGCACCCCCCATACCTACGCTTTTGTACGGCCGCACGATGTGGTGTGGAACGACTCTTCAGCACGGGTACTATAGTCGTGGTGCCCATACTACACATGCGATTCACCAAAACTCTTGAAAACACTTAAGCGAAAGAATTACTCCTCCAAAAGCCCCCAAAACTGGAGCGTTTCCTGAAGTGGTTCCTGCTTGAAAAACTCATGGGGCTGATAAATGAAGGTGTTTCGCCAGTTTTCTGGTGTAAAGGACATTCAAATGTTGTGCAAAAAAAATGTGCCTTTTTGTTTTTCTTCGACAGTGCCGTCCAGCTTCGCTAAACTGGGGTGAAGTGGCGCTGGACAGGACGTGTTTAGGCACACCTGACAAATCCATCAAGTTTGACACCACTAGTGGGAATAAACGCCACAGATGTACTCCGGTCCCTGACTAGAGTGCGATTTCTGGAGGAGGCGCGCGGCAGATGTAAGATGCGCCTATTTCATCAAGTGACATACGTCAGTCAAGATGAATTGGGCTCATTGGGTCAAAAAACTCAAACCTACAGGTTTGTGCAACCAAAAAGCGGGCGGGACCTCCAGTGACCCTGGGAGGAGTGTTTGTTTCTTGTTTTACTAGAGGTCAAAGGGGTTTTCAGGAACGAAATTGGTGATCGTGACCTGTGCTGCAGTACCGCTGGATGCCGCTAGATGTCGTCTTCCTCCCAGCACTGCAGGCGCAGTTCCGTGAATGGCCGCCGCGCGTCCGCCCAGGCTCCGCACTCCCAGGTGTAGTACCCTATCGCCCGGCTGGGTGTCCCCTTCCCTCTATGCTGCCTGGGCGGAGACAGGAGCCGGAAGTCGGATCCACAGGCACCGGACTGACCGGCGGGCACCGGGAAGACTGCGGGAGAGGAGTTCGCCATGTCCGGGTATATCCCGGGACAGCTCCCGGTGGATCGTAACCAGGAGCATGAGTTTGTTCGGGCATATGAAGGAGTGCTGGAGAGATATAAAGGTACATGACCGGGGGCGGGACGGTGTGTGTCCGGGCTGCTACGTGTGGCACAGCGCTGGGCACTGACGTGGGGCTGCCGCAGCCGTCTGCACGGTGGCTTGGGAAGACGCACAGATGATGGGAGTTGCAGTGACAGCTCTGGGTGACAGGCTGTGGTGGACAGTGACACTGGGTGATGCGTGGAGCAGGGCTGATGGCATTAACTCTTTGTCTCCATACTTTCTGCAGCCTGTGACCAGCTCCCCTCTGCTCCATCAGTGGTTGTGTGGCGCCTGAGTGTGCTGTGTGTGTCAGTGTCACCAGGCTGGTGACTAGAGAACTCTCCTTCATTGTGCAGGCATCACCCTTGTAAAGGGAACCGTCCGTCCGACTTATATATGGAAGTAGTGGATGTAGGCGCTTGTCCCCCTACAGATATACTGCTGACATCGTCTGTGGCGGTCATAAGAAACCTAGTGTAGGAGACATATGTAAATCAGGCTGGAAGTGCAGTGGGGCATGTCAGTGCACTAGGAAGAAGCCGTGTAAGCACATTGGCACGCCCCCAATGCACTTTCAGCCTGATTTACATACACTAGAATTCTTATGACCCGCAAAGTGGATCTTTACAAGAAAAGCGTCCCTTTTATTGGGGCGCCAGGCATACCACTGCACCCATACATTCCTATACAAATGTCAGAGCGAGCCTTGTGTGCGTGTGACGGCCGGGATGGTGGTGCGCAGGGTGTAACAGTGAAGTGCTCACTCAGCCATGGGTTGTAACAGTGATATGGGAAGGAAAACATACGCTAGCATAGCATGGGTGTGACAGCGGAGAATAAGGGGTAGATGTGGGGTGTGACAGCAGGGAGACGGCCATAGTGTGCGGCTGGGAGCGGAGTCAGTAAGGGTTAGCAGTTGCCTGTACTCGGCTGGCTGTGATGTTCGGGCTTCTGCACGGTCTGAGGCGCTGATGTTTCCTAACAATGGGGTGGCTCATTGCCAGTTACCTCTTAATCATAAGCCGGGTGACGCATTATAGGAATATTGGCATAAAGGGAACACCGCACAACCTGTAGGGTGAACATATCGGAGCAAGAGGCTCATTCTTAAAGGAGCTGCAGCCTTCTTCTGTTTGGTCACTGGTATTTCAAGGGTTAAGCCGCTCAGGTTTCCGTCACCTTGGATTCCTTTGGCCTGAAGAAAAAAAAAAACACTTACCTTCCAGCATTCACTTTAACATATCCCTGGGTTATTCATTACCTGGCGCAGAATCTGGGAAGCGGGGTCACGTGAGCCCGTCACAGCTAACTGGTGCTGGGCATCTGCCAGTCTCGTATATTTGGCACCAGATAAATGAAAGCTGGCTTCTGATTGGTTTCTATGATGGACTTTTTTTTGCCTTTTTTTTTTTTGTCTGCGCTAATTTTCCCACATGACGCTGTATTCATGTCTTGTGAGTTTAGTTCTAATTTAAGGAGCATCTGTCACCAGACGTAGATCCTTATTTTAGGAAGCGAGTCATTTCAGTACTGAAGGAGGCTGGCATGCCCACATTGGCATTCACCAAGGGTAATCTTTTAGTTTTGTTTAATCAATGTCTGATTTTTTTTCCATCTTGTAGATTAATGTTAAAATGAAGTGTCAGATTCTCATTAAAGTGAATCTGTCACCAGGATAGACCCCTTTATTACGTAGGTCCTGTGGCGTGATGTCGGCCATGCCATTCTATGTGGCCCCCCCAACCATCTGGACACAAATACTTGTCTGTATGCTGCAACTTATAGTCAGAGAAGAATGGTGCTTAGAAGCCGGGACGGGACTGAAGGAATAATTGAGTTAGCAGTGACCATCTATACATGCAGATGTCTCCATTGTGGTTCATGGGAGTTGTGTAACACCCATCATGTTAAGTGGAGAAAGTCCCATGTATGTATGGTTACCTTCCTGGAGTGGTGGCCACAGGAAGGAAGTGAAGTTGTGTTCTCCCTGCAGCCGCTCGCTTCCAGTCATTGGAGCGGTTCTGGGAGATGTTAGTCACCTCTCCCTACACATTAGGCGTGATGTAATCACTCACATGCTGCAGAAAAGGCAATCAATTTGCCGAGGAGTGATTAGAGCCTGATGACTGGAAACCAGCGACTGCAGGGAGTATAAAGCTTCATTTTCTCCCTGTAGCCATGCTTCCAATAAGCCTGGCAGAAATGATTTAAAAGTTGCTTACCTTGAGATTACTCCTATATTTGCTGGTAAATAGTATTTCTAGAGGTGACAGTTTCCCTTTAACCCCTTACTGAGATGTACACTGCACGTCAGGAACAGTTGTTTGGAGCAGGTTTAAAGGGAACCTGTCACCTCGCTTTTCCACAATAAGCTGCGGCCACCGCCATTAGGGGCTTATCTACAGCATTCTATAATGCTGTAGATAAGCCCCCGATCTAACCTGAAAGAGAAGAAAAACGAGTTATATTATACTCACCAGGGGGCGGTCCGGTCTGATGGGTGTCGCAGGTCCGGGTCCTCCCATCTTTATGTGATGCCGCTCTCCTGCTTGCGTCGCGTTGCGCTTCTGCGCAGGTGTACTTCTCTGCCCTGTTGAGAGCAGAGCAAAGTACTGCAGTGCGCAGGCGCTGGGCCTCTCTGACATTTCCCGGTGCCTGAGCACTGCGTCGCCCATCGGACCGGACCACCCCCGGGTAAGTATAATAAAACTTATTTTTCTTCTCTTTCAGGTGAGCTCAGGGGCTTATCTACAGCATTACAGAATGCTGTAGATAAGCCCCTGAGGCAGTGGCTGCAGCTTATTGCGGAAAAAACAAGCTGACAGGTTCCCTTTAAGAAATGAGGCCGCGCTACCCGGCAGATGATGGCTGTTATATTCAGCCATCATCTGCCTCTAACAGCTTTTGGGTTTAGCTAAGCTCCGCCCCTGTTTAATGCGAATCTCTGATAGTGGCATTTATAGTTAAGATGCACGCCGTTCTGCGTGTCATTCAGCCCCCTCTGTAATGACATCACAGAGTGCCGATGGGTTGACATGGCAGTTGAAGGTCTCCTGAAGACCCCCACGCCTGTCTTGATTGTGCTCCTATGAAGACCAGCCTGTGGCTTTGTTCATAGTAGACTGTAACTTTTACTATACACTGCAATACAGTTGATTTAGGGTAAGTGAGCAGAGGATCACAGGTTCAAGTACCCTAAAAGGACAAAAAAAACACTCCTATAAAAAATATCCATGAATGTCTGATCTCTCAAAATATAAAATTAAACTAATGAAAACTGTAAAGAGATTAAAAAAAATCGAAATGCCAGAATTGCTGTTTTTCAGACAAAGCAATAAGAAGCGATGAAAGCGTTGTCTACCCCAATATGTTATCAATAGAAACATCAGCTCACCATGCAGAAAACAAGACCATACACAGCTCCATTAACCGAAAAACATGACAAATCTTTGAAAATGGCGACACAAGCAGCATTTTTGTGGAATTGTGGTTTTGCAATTTCAACCCACTTGGCTTTTTTTTCCTGTTTTCCAGTACATTGAAGGGTAAAAGGGTGGTGTTATTCAAAATTACAAATCTTCCCTCAAGAAAAGCAAGACCTCATTTGGCTATAAAATAAAAAAGTTATGGATCCCAGAAGATGGGGAGGAGAAAACTAAAAGCGCAAAAACAAAAAATTGACCAGTTCCTTAAAAGGATAAACCTATGTTGCCCGCCTAGGTTCTGCCTCATTGAGGACGAAGATTGGCCGTTTAGCGCACACTCATGTCCGCTGGTCAGAGCAATATTTGATAGACATGTTTCGTCCTTTACCTTTTACCCTTCTGTCTAGCTGCCGCAGGCGCCTGTTTACAGTTGGAGCACGGACATCAGGCGGTCAGGGTGTGCTACATTGAGCGGACTCTCAGCTATTTCCAGTTGTGACAACAGCTGTAAGTTTGGTCGGCATGTGACGGCATCGTGACTGCGCCGTGTACGTTGCTGAGCGGGCATTGCAGGGTAGACGCGGCAGAATGTCTTTTATGTCATATGTAAGGCTACTTTCACACTTGCATTTTTTTGCGCTGCGTTTCGAGCGCACATGAATCGCATTAAAAAATGCATGCAAACGCTTGTAAACGCTGCAATATTTAGTCGCATCAGCATGCGCATTTCGATAAAAAAACGCAGCGTTTGTCTGCGATTTCATGCGTTTTGCATGCGTTTGCGTTTTTTTGGCGCATGCGTTTTCTATTTGTCACATTATCATCTCTGCCTCCATCATCTCTGCCTCCATCAGCTGTCTCCATCATCTCTGCCTCCATCATCTCTGGCTCTATCATGTCTGGCTCCATCATCTCTGCCTCCATCAGCTGTCTCCATCATCTCTGCCTCCATCATCTCTGGCTCTATCATCTCTGGCTCCATCATCTCTGCCTCCATCAGCTGTCTCCATCATCTCTGCCTCCATCATCTCTGGCCCCATCATCTGTCTCCATCATCTCTGCCTCCATCATCTCTGCTCCATCATCTTGTCTCCATCATCTCTGTCTCCATCATCTCTGTCTCCATCATCTCTGTCTCCATCATCTCTGCTCTATCATCTTGGCTCTATCATCTCTGGCTCCATCATCTCTGCCTCCATCAGCTGTCTCCATCATCTCTGCCTCCATCATCTCTGGCTCTATCATCTCTGCCTCCATCTGCTGCCTCTATCATCTCTGGCTCTATCATCTCTGGCTCTATCATCTCTGCTCTATCATCTCTGGCTCTATATCTCTGGCTCTATCATCTCGGCTCTATATCTCTGGCTCTATCATCTCTGGCTCCATCATCTCTGCCTCCTCAGCTGTCTCCATATCCTGCCTCCATCATCTCTGGCTCTATCATCTCTGCCCCCATTGCGCCCCTATCATCTCTGGCTCTATCATCTCTGGCTCTATCATTCTGGCTCTATCATCTGGCTCTATCATCTCTGGCTCTATCATCTCTGGCTCTATCATCTCTGGCTCTATCATCTCTGGCTCTATCATCTCTGGCTCTATCATCTCTGGCTCTATCATCTCTGGCTCTACATCTGGCTCTATCATCTCTGGCTCTATCATCTCTGGCTCATCATCTGTCTCCTTCATCTCTGCCTCCATCATCTCTGGCTCTATCATCTCTGGCTCCATTATTTACAGAAAAATCGCGTGCGTGGAAAAGCGCTGAAGAGCGCAAAGCCATGCGCACACCAGCGCCCCCATAGACTGCAATGTTATTTTTTGCGCATAGCATGCGCACACGTGCGCACGCGTTTTTTTTTAAAGCGGTTGGGCGGAAAAAAAATGCAACATGTAGCGTCTGGCGCGTATGGGCGCACACCGGGAAAATGCGCAGCGCACGACAAACGCACATGAACGCGTGCAAGCGCTAGACCCTGCGCCCGCCATGTTAAAGATAGGGGAACATTGCGCATGCGTCCGATAGCGCAAGATGCGCTGCGCAAATAAACGCAAGTGTGAAAGTAGCCTTATTCTAGGGCGAGTTGGAATTCCACATTTGTATGGCATCTGTTTGCAGTTTATTATGTGAGTATATGTTTGTGGGAGCCAGTGAGCATTGCAGGTGTGCGCCTCCTCACACCGACACTGCACATAATGATATAGTGGTATACAAAAGGAATTTGTCAGACCTGATTCTTAAGGCTAAGGTGTCTGACATAGGAGTGGCACACCAGAAAAGGTGTGTGTGCCCCCAGGGTAGACGCGGAGAGGGTAAATCAGGTGTGTCCCAGACACTTGCTTCCTTCCTGCGTCTATGTAATCTATCAGGGCACAGGAATATGGGGTTGGGGTAGCAATAATCTTAAGATGCCATCTGATGTGATGGACTCTTCCAATTGGATCACAGACATTTTCGATCACTTACTGATAGTTGTCACTTTATGAGATGTATCGTTACTAGAAGTGAAGGTCCCTGCTAATCGGATGCATCACCACAAGCAGTGGACTGCAGAATAATATGCAGAGGTCATCAGATCATTTGCCATAATGATGTAGCAGGGAATCTTAATTCAGGGTTGGAGCAGAAACGCTAAAGAAAAGTATAGCAAAAAGAGTGACCCTCAAGAACACGTGCTTTTGGTATATGTTGGCCAGGCAAACATGTCGAAAACATTTACTTTACAGTAAAAGTACAGAAAGTGTTTATGGCAGCTCCAAGAAAAATTGGAAAAAGCAAGAGATACATGTTAATTTTTTTTTTTTTTTATTGGTAGCATGTTTTGCACCCAAGCTTAATACAAGTGCATTTGTGTTCCAATACTACAGCCACAAATCCTGGCATGCCTGGTGAACCGAAATGACTATAGATAATGGGGGGAAAGTGCACTCAAAAGAATGAACATATGCATTGCAATGCAAAAACAGCTTCACAACCTCATTAGTTTATACCGTACAAGTAAAGGGGAAAAAAAAAGCAAAAACTGCCTGGACATTGCAAGAAAGTCTGAAACATTATTACATTTTTTTTTTTGCTTTGCAGTTTATCTTGGAATAATATTACACCTAAAAGAATTGGTCACAAGGAAGGAAGGGAAGATGGAAAGCCAGCTCACCGCAAAAGTTATCTAAAAGTAATGGTGACTTTAAAAAGAAAGACAAAAAATCTATCCATTGCCAAAAATGTTGGCACTAGTGATCTGCTCAGATAAGGTGTCATTCGAAAATGCTCGTGTGCTAACCGAGTGTCTTCGGCTTGCTCGAATAATATGCTCAAGTCCTCGTACCAGCATGTCTCGAGGCTGTTCAGCCGCAACACATGCAGGGATTGCCTGTTTGTTAGGCAATCCATGTATATGTTGCGGCTGCCAAGCTGGTACGAGGACTTGAGCATATTATTCGAGCACGTGGTAAGCACCAGGCCATGCTTGCATAACACCTTATACTAGCACGTTCGCTCATTACTATTTGGCACCCTTCTGCCAAGTATTTCTCCCAAAAAATGATTGCTATTATACATGTTTATTCTTTTGTGTGTATTGGAAAACACTAAAAGAGAAAAAATGCAAATTGGACATAACTTCACACAACACTCCCAAAATGGACCTGATAAAATTGTCACCTTTCCAAAATTGTGGGTAAACAACTTTTATTCAAGCATGTGGGCAATATGAAATTCGCATCTGAAACCAGATAAAAAGGGGACAAATTGACTCAATCTTTGCACTGTGTGTCTGTTTGCCAAACTAAGCATGGAGAACAGAAAGAGGAGAAGAGAACTGTCTGAGAATTTGAGAATATAGATGGGCGAACCGGAATAGTAAAGTTCAGGGTAGGTATTGACCCCCTACTGTTAAGCCACTTACTCTGGACACTGATTTCACCAGAAAGGCCGTGTTACTGTTTGAGTTCGGCCCCCAAACAGCGGGTGATTATTGCACTGTCAAGTGCATGACAACGTGGCAAACACCGCCTCTGATCGGCGGTAAAATCATTGTCTTGTTTGTATCTCTATATTTATAAAAATGAATTTCTGATGTCTGTTTTTAATGCACGGCCAGATGACTAGGCCAGGCTGGCCAAAATTAACCCCTTAGATAAAGCAGGCACTTCAGAAGGTTTTAGACCAGCTTTCAGCAATCTTGGACCTACCATTCTCAAGATATTTTCAAAATAAAAACGGAACATAAATACAAATATTAATTTACTGCCAAACTGGACCAATCTCACCCAAATTTGCCATTTAGGTAAGTCAAGCAATTCTCTAGTTTATACCTGGTTTTTAGCTTTCCGGAACCTACTGTTCTCGACATATTGATCAAAAAATGGAATGGAAACGCGTTCTTGAGATATTCATGAAATATTCCCCAAAAAGCAGAACATGAAAGCATTGCGTGGTATAGACTATTGGGCTCCACTGTATCATTGAGTTGTGCTGATTCCATGTATCGTGTGTACTGGATACGTGGCTCCTGGGGGGAATAATTCTGGACTGTGTTGCTATACAGCAGTGCATAGAGCGTGACAGCGAGCGTTGTGTGTAGGAGGCCTTCACATAACTCTACATGAAGGAATACTAAGAATCTTTTAGGTGGTTTTGTAGGGTTTTGTGTAAAGTCGTGTACTTCTCGCAGGAGTCAGTGTTGTTTGCCGTCTTGTTTTACGCCATCATGTCGGCACTTCCTGCGGCTACTGCTGCCTATGTGCTGGATCACTGAAGCGATTGTTTCCTGGAGGCAAATATTTTAAGACTTACTGTATGTTTTCATTTTCCATGTTTTAGTTCCCACATTAAAAAAAAAACTTTATTAACCTGTTATTTTCCTGTAACCAACTATTGTAGAACAATTAGCCTTTTAATTGACATGAAGTGCAAGTTATAATAAATACATAAACCGGATACTTTCCAGCTAGGAAATGCGGCGTTATAACAATAGCTGGGATAGGACTGCTTTGCTGTTTTTGTTCAGGTAGGTGACTGACGTTGGGGACTTTTACAGTTCCTGGATGTTGTTCGCGATCACATGGACAGCTGCCAGAGCAGTTGTCTGCGGGACAGCATAATCTCAGGCATGTTCCGGGGACTTGTCATATCCTGTATATCAGAAAATAGACCCTGTGTAAGGAAACCATTGTGCAGAGGAAGGAAAGCTGCTTTTATACAACTAAGGGATTATAAGGGTATGTGCACATTGCATCTTTTAGAGGCAGGTGAACTAAAATTTTTCAAGAGGGAGACACTTCAAGAAGTACTGGTATTTTTTATTTTTTTTTTCTCAAACCCCATTTGGTTGTTTTCTGAACTCTTTTAGACATTTTTGAACGCCATTGTTTTTTTTTTTATGCTCTCGTTAGAGTGTGCATCACTGACCTTTCTTTCACTGAAAGCTGCACTGTAGTCACGTTATATCGTACTTGCTCATTTAGTCATAGGGGTGTGCTTCATTTCAGGGAGCCGCGCATGCGCCGTGACGAGCAGCTCCCTGTGCATGGGCACTGAAGCCTTGTGTAGAACCCAGCTTCACTGACTGTCCGCTTATCACGGTTCAAGCGCGGCTCCCCGATCGACACTGCAGAAGTGCGGCTCCACATTACACACGGCGCAAGCGCATCTCCCTGATCGACACTGCAGAAGTGCTGCTCCACATTACACACGACGCAAGCGCATCTCCCTGATCGACACTGCATAAGCGCGGCTCCACAATACACACTGCACAAGCGTGGCCCCCCTATCGACACTGCACAAGCGCGGCTCCACATTACACACGGCACAAGCGCATCTCCCCGATCGACACTGCATAAGCGCGGCTCCACATTACACATGGCACAAGCGCACCTCTCCGATCGACACTGCACAAGCGCGGCTCCACATTACACACGGCACAAGCGCATCTCCCCGATCGACACTGCATAAGCGCGGCTCCCCGATCGACACTGCACAAGTGCGGCTCCACATTACACACAGCGCAAGCGCATCTCCCCGATCGACACTGCATAAGCGCGGCTCCACAATACACTGCACAAGCGTGGCCCCCCTATCGACACTGCACAAGTGCGGCTCCACATTACAAACGGCGCAAGCGCAGCTCCCCGATCGACACTGCACAAGCGCGGCTCCACATTACACACGGCGCAAGCGCATCTCCCCGATCGACACTGCACAAGCGCATCTCCCCGATCGACACTGCATAAGCGCGGCTCCACAATACACTGCACAAGCGTGGCCCCCCCTATCGACACTGCACAAGTGCGGCTCCACATTACAAACGGCGCAAGCGCATCTCCCCGATCGACACTGCACAAGCGCGGCTCCACATTACACACGGCGCAAGCGCATCTCCCCGATCGACACTGCACAGCGCGGCCAATTACACACGGCGCAAGCGCAGTCCCCGATCGACACTGCATAGCGGGTCCGATCGACACTGCACAAGTGCGGCTCACATTACACACGGCGCAAGCGCATCTCCCCGATCGACACTGCATAAGCGCGGCTCCCCGATCGACACTGCACAAGTGCGGCTCCACATTACACACGGCGCAAGCGCATCTCCCCGATCGACACTGCACAAGCGCGGCTCCACAATACACTGCACAAGCGTGGCCCCCCTATCGACACTGCACAAGTGCTGCTCCACATTACAAACGGCGCAAGCGCAGCTCCCCGATCGACACTGCACAAGTGCGGCTCCACATTACACACGGCGCAAGCGCATCTCCCCGATCGACACTGCACAAGCGCATCTCCCGATCGACACTGCATAAGCGCGGCTCCACAACACTGCACAAGCGTGGCCCCCCTATCGACACTGCACAAGTGCGGCTCCACATTACAAACGGCGCAAGCGCAGCTCCCCGATCGACACTGCACAAGCGCGGCTCCACATTACACACGGCGCAAGCGCAGCTCCCCGATCGACACTGCACAAGTGCGGCTCCACATTACACACGGCGCAAGCGCATCTCCCCGATCGACACTGCATAAGCGCGGCTCCCCGATCGACACTGCACAAGTGCGGCTCCACATTACACATGGCGCAAGCGCATCTCCCCGATCGACACTGCATAAGCGCGGCTCCACAATACAATACACTGCACAAGCGTGGCCCCCCTATCGACACTGCACAAGTGCGGCTCCACATTACAAACGGCGCAAGCGCAGCTCCCCGATCGACACTGCACAAGCGCGGCTCCACATTACACACGGCGCAAGCGCAGCTCCCGATCGACACTGCACAAGCGCGGCTCCACAATACACACTGCACAAGTGCAGGATTTCAAAGCGGATTCGAGTGACGTCGGCACAACCCCGGGAACATCATTCAAATTGCCTGAGCGGTGACAACCGTGACTGAACTAAATGAAGCACACCCCTATGACTAAATAAGCAGGTATGATATAACTATATAAAGTGCTTTTTGCACATGATTACAGCGCCGTTTTTAATGAAAAAAAAACATGTTAGTGATGCACATTGCATCAACGCACTGTGAACAGTTTAGATGCTAAAAAGGGCATGACAGGTTCCATTTAAGCTAATTTTGGTGCGGAACCCACCTGAAAAAGACATAGCATGCACATACCCTAAGAAGCCTCGCTCATTGCCAGCGCCCAGTTACACAAACCAATTTTACTCCATTCTTTATCCAATTCTTCGACAACTAGCCAGGAGTGTGAAAACTCAGTATACTTACCTGACGGACATTGTCAGTACAGTGACTGTACGTATGCTGTCATCTTCCTGTCCATATGGACAGTAGCGGCCTACGTACTGTACAAATAGCTTCTATTTCTGGATTGTTATTTTTTTACACTAGGCCGCGTGTTGTCACCGCATTGTTTTATGTGATACTTGACTGTGCTGACTGATAACTAATGTATCTATCTGCGGGTAAATTTGGGCTTCATGTATCAATTGTCTTGTTGTTCAGATCAACAATAGTTTAGTTTGCAAACTGAAAGTCAAATTATTTTTTTTTTTTTGGTCAAGAATGCCATTATTTGTAAAACCACTTTGATACATGAGGCCCAATGTGCTGCTTTACAAGGAACCAATGTAGACAGATATGAGGCCATGGTGCCACATAGCATAAGTGCTGTCATGTAGGGTAGCTCCCAGTATAACCTTGTAATCCGCTCATGCGTTTCTGCAAACATCTTTTTTTAAATAGCGATTTATGTCAATCATATTTCATATGAAGTTTCGACTTCTTTTTTTATCATCAGTCTCTCTGGAATTGATTCTGAACTTCTATCGCGTCTGACATGCTGAGACTCAGAGGCTGGATTTGTAGGGTTTCTGTAGGAATGTAAACACTTGGTAATCCCCCTATATCTATATGAAGAGTAAACAGTGGGACCACCTGGTCAAGGAGTCCTGTTAAAATGAATGTACTGGTAGTTGCTGCAGTGAGTCCTGTTGGCACTTAACATATTCCTAATGAAGGGGCCAGGGCAGCTTTGCTGGACTGGTCTTATTGGTATGGATTTTTGGGGGACTGGTTTTACTGGCTCGGCAGCTGGTTGTGGGAGACCCAGTAACTGGTTTTTAGATTCCCAGCTGTTTGTCTCTCCCTCAACTGGAATTTCTGGTGTCTGCTCAATTTGTTTTAACCCTTTGTAATTTTCAAATACTTGAAACAACTGCATGCCATAAAATCCAAGGCACCAATCATGTATTGTTTCACTTTTGCTTAGTATTTTACTAGAATTTTGAACTGAATGTAAATATAAAATGGAAGCGGCACACCATTTCTTTAGTGCAAAAAAGGCTGTTTTAACGGCCTAATCTGCGATGATTCAGCTATGTGTGTGAAGAAGGCTCACATACAGAGCCGAAACGTCGCACAATGGGATCTTAAAACAACTTTTTTTGCACTAAAGAAATGGTGTGCCGCTTCCATAATACAGTTGTGCTCAAAAATTTAAATACTCTGAATTTTTGCTTTCTTGGCCTTTTTTCAGAGAATATGAATGATAACACCAACAAAATTTTTTCTCCACTCTTGGTTAGTGGTTGGGTGAAGCCATTTATTGTCAAACTACTGTGTTTTTGTCATGTGTGCATCGCCACGAAGATCGTCGCGGTTGCACATTCTGACTTCTCACAGCTGAGTTGCTGTTTCTTTGTGTTTGGCAGTTAGGGAGTTAATTCTGTCTGTGCTCAGTTCTGGGACTGGGTGCAGTTTTCTCCCGGCTGCAATTAATTATTTGTTGATTGGTTTCCTTTAAATCTCTGGTTGTCTGTGTTGGGAGTTGCCAGTGAAATTCTTCATGCAGACCACAGATAGGATTGTATCTGTATAGACTTAAGTTAAAGAGCTCCTTAGTTGTTTTAAGCTCACCTTGCTTAGAGTTTAATATCCCAG
The DNA here is from genome assembly GCA_033576555.1 of Oophaga sylvatica. Classification (NCBI taxonomy): domain Eukaryota; kingdom Metazoa; phylum Chordata; class Amphibia; order Anura; family Dendrobatidae; genus Oophaga; species Oophaga sylvatica. The sequence continues at coordinate 367,645,846 of JARQOD010000002.1, read as the reverse complement.
ATCATTTATGTTCCTTCTGTGTTTGAGTGTGTATGCAAGTCTGTGTTTTCTCCAGTCTGTCGTATATGTCTAATCTGTGTATTTAGCAGAGATCAGCCCATATCCCTTTGGTGGTAATCAGAATCCTTCTTAGGACTGATTACAGGGTTCAGGGACTGATAGGAGACAGGGTTAGGCTGGAGACTTGGACCTCTGAACCATTATCAGTACCTCCAAGGTGAGGGATTAGTTAGGACCCCAGTTTAGGGTCAGGTTAGACCCCCGGTCCTCCTCTTTCCTGTGACAGTGTATCAAGTCCTCAAGATTAACCCTGAGTTCAACGGATATCGTGTCAGGTAAATCTATTCTATATTTACATGCTGATGTTGCTAATCTATATGTTGTATAGAGTGTTGTTCTTTTAAGAATAGTTTACTGACATCGTACACATATCATAAGACCGCGTGACTTTTTCACTGGCCCATAAAATTATTCCCAGTTGCCATGGATCCAGTAGCCCAGCTGGCTCTGCAGTTGCAGGGATTATCCATGGAGCTGACGGACATTAAGTCCAAAGTTTTGTCTCCCTCGGAGCAAACCAGATTTGAACCTAAAGTAGCTCTCCCGGACAGGTTCACTGGTGGGCGAGACAAATTTTTTACCTTCAGGGAAGCATGTAAATTGTATTTTCGGCTTCGGCCTCGATCATCAGGGAGTGAAGAGCAGAGAGTGGGAATTGTTATCTCGCTCCTACAAGGGGACCCTCAATCCTGGGCCTTCTCCCTTCCTCCGGGATCCCCGGCTCTACAGTCAGTAGATCGATTTTTTACTGCCCTGGGTTTGGTATATGATGACCCAGATCGGGTCTCTCTTGCTGAGACAAAATTACGTAAGATACTGCAGGGAGATCGTCCGGCGGAGGAATTTGCTTCTGAGTTCCGTAGATGGGCCACAGATACTCAGTGGAATGACCCAGCTCTTAGGAGCCAGTTTTGTCATGGGCTTTCTGACAAATTAAAGGACGTTTTGGCTCAGTATGATTCTCCATCACTGGAGGCTGCTATGGCCCTAGCTATCCGTACTGATAGACGGCTCGGGAGAGGTGCGAGGTAACTCCGCCCCTGTTGTTACTCCACCTACTACTAAAGTCCCTTATGTTGAGGTTCCCCTTGTCTGTTCGGAGGAGCCTATGCAGTTGGGAGGGACATCATTTCGTAGGAGGGGATTGGCGGTACGCCGCAGGACTAGAAGGTGTTTCTTCTGCGGGAAAGAGGGACATTTTGTTGGGGGATGTCCATCCCGTGCCTTGTTGAGCAAAAAGTCGCCGGGAAAAACTGTTAATCCCAGGTTGTGTGGTGGACGACAACCTGGGAGTATGTATTTCGTCCGCTAGTTCTTCTCAGTTCCTTGTACCAGTGGAGGTGGTGGTTGGTACGAGAGTGGAGAGATTTTCTGTTCTTCTTGATAGTGGGTCCGGGGCTAATCTGGTTGACGCTCAGTTTGCTCAGGCTCAAGGTATGCATCTGAGTGTATTGGTCAAACCGATCCCTATATTCTCCATTGACGCCAGGCCTCTCGGCCAAGGTAGCTTTGTTCATGAGGTTCATAACATTGACCTTCGGGTAGGGGCAATACATAGGGAACTATTATCTTGTTATGTGTTGGAGGGTCTACCTACTCCTATTGTGTTGGGACTTCCTTGGTTGGTTAAACATAACCCTGTGATTAATTTTGGCAGTCCAGAGAATAAGCCAATGGGGGGAGTTTTGCAAAAGTAACTGCATGAACACAGTCATCAGTGCGGTCGTGCCTAGTACTTTGCCTCCTTTTTTGGAGGACTTTGGGGATGTGTTCTCGGAGGAGGGGTGTCAGGAGTTGCCTCCTCATCGCGTGTATGACTGCTCTATTAATTTACTTCCTGATGCTAAGTTACCTAAAGCTAGGTTATATAACCTTTCTGGTCCTGAGAGGCAGGCTATGAAAGATTATATTTCGGAAAGTCTGGCCAAAGGGCATATTAGACCTTCATCTTCCCAGTGGCCGCGGGGTTCTTCTTTGTGAAGAAAAAAGATGGAGGCCTACGCCCTTGCTTGGATTTCCGCGAACTTAATCGGATTACTGTTCGAGATCCGTATCCACTCCCTCTGATTCCTGATCTCTTCAATCAAATTGTTGGCGCCAAATGGTTCTCTAAATTGGATCTCAGGGGGGCGTATAATCTGATTAGGATAAAAGAGGGGGATGAGTGGAAAACGGCGTTTAACACGCCGGAGGGACATTATGAGAACCTTGTCATGCCTTTTGGTCTGACTACTGCACCAGCAGTATTCCAACATTTTGTTAATGACATTTTTCGTCATCTGGTGGGGCTGTTTGTGGTCGTATATTTGGATGACATTTTAATTTACTCACCAGATCTTGTGTCTCACCAGGAGCATGTGAGACAGGTGTTGCAGATCTTGCGAGACAATAAACTATACGCCAAACTGGAAAAGTGTGTATTCGCCGTACAGGAACTTCAGTTTTTGGGTTTCTTGGTGTCAGCCTCCGGTTTCCGTATGGACCCTGAAAAGGTGAGAGCAGTGCTTGAATGGGATCAGCCAGAGGATCTTAAGGCTCTGCAGCGTTTTCTGGGGTTTGCTAACTACTACCGGAAATTTATTTGTAATTTCTCATCTGTTGTCAAACCTCTCACTGACATGACAAGAAAAGGGACGGATTTTTCTAAATGGTCGGACAAAGCTTGCCAAGCTTTTTCCTCTTTGAAAAAATGTTTTGCTTCGGCACCCGTTCTCATCCAACCAGATGCATCACAGCCGTTCGTTGTGGAGGTGGACGCGTCTGACGTAGGGGTGGGTGCAATATTGTCCCAGGGTCCGTCCCTGGTAAATGGCATCCGTGCGCTTTCTTTTCTAAAAAATTGTCGTCCGCCGAAAGGAATTATGATATCGGCAATAGGGAACTTTTGGCCATTAAGTTGGCTTTTGAAGAATGGCGTCACTTTTTGGAGGGGGCAGTCCACCCGGTCACCGTCATTACTGATCACAAGAACCTGCTGTATTTGGAATCTGCTAAGCGTCTGAATTCCAGACAAGCTCGATGGTCGTTGTTTTTTACCAGGTTTAATTTTGTTGTCACTTATCGCCCTGGATCTAAGAATGTTAAGGCGGATGCCTTGTCTCGCAGTTTCCCAGGGGCCGGGAAAATGGATGACCCGATTCCCATCCTTCAGGAGGGGGTGGTAGTGTCGGCTGTATGTTCTGAGCTTGAGGAGGAGGTGTTAGAGGCTCAGGGGGACGCCCCTGCAGGACCTCCAGGGAGACTGTTTGTCCCAAATCAGTTGAGACAAAAGGTTATTGAGGCACATCATAATTCTGCTTTAGCAGGACATCCAGGGAGTAAGGCTACTTTAGATCTCCTTTCTCGCCGGTTTTGGTGGCCTAACGTTAATAAAGATGTTTTAACTTTTGTCGCGTCCTGTGGGGTTTGTGCTCGCTCTAAGACCCCTCATACCCGTCCGTCTGGGACCCTGTTACCCTTGAAACTTCCGGAGCGTCCATGGACTCATTTGTCTATGGACTTCATCACGGACCTTCCTCAGTCGTCAGGGAAGACTGTCATACTGGTGGTTGTTGACAGGTTCAGTAAGATGGCACATTTCATTGCTCTTCCTGCCCTCCCTAATGCTAAAACTCTGGCGCAGGTGTTCATTGGGGAGATTGTGAGACTTCATGGGTTGCCTTCTGATGTGGTGTCAGATAGGGGGTCTCAGTTTGTGTCCAAGTTTTGGAGGGCATTTTGTTTACGTCGGGGGATGCAATTGTCATTTTCCTCGGCTTTTCATCCGCAGACCAATGGTCAGACAGAGCGTCTGAATCAAAGCCTAGAGACTTATCTTCGGTGTTTTGTCTCAGAGAACCAGGAGGACTGGTCTTCTTTCTTGCCTCTGGCAGAGTTCGCTCTTAACAACAGGCGGAGCGAGTCCACTGGTAAGTCCCCGTTTTTTGGGGCATATGGTTTTCATCCCCAGTTTTGTACATTCAATGGGGGGGGCCCTTCTGGGGTTCCTGAGGAGGAGCGTTTCTCGTCGTCACTTGCTTCAGTGTGGAGAGGTGTATTGAATAATCTGAGTGCTATGGGGAACCGTTATAAACGTATGGCTGATAGGAGGAGAGTTTCTGGTCCAGATCTTAATGTGAACGATCTGGTATGGTTGTCTACCAGGAATATAAAACTTAAAGTTCCCTCCTGGAAGCTGGGCCCCAGATTCATCGGGCCGTACAGGATCAGTTCCATAATTAATCCTGTGGCATTTCGTCTGGACCTCCCTCCTACGTTTAAAATTCATAATGTGTTCCACAAGTCATTACTTAAGAGGTACGTGGCACCAGTCATACCATCACCTCTACCTCCTCCTCCAGTGGTGGTCAATGGTAACTTGGAGTTTCAAGTGTCAAAGATCATTGACTCACGTCTGAATCGCCGGTCCCTTCAGTACTTGGTGCATTGGAAGGGGTATGGTCCAGAGGAGAGGATGTGGGTTCCTGCGTCTGACATTAACGCAGATCGTTTGGTGCGGACCTTCCACAGAACTCACCCGGGCAAACCTGGCCTGAGGGTCCGGAGGCCCCTCGTAGAAGGGGGGGTACTGTCATGTGTGCATCGCCACGAAGATCGTCGCGGTTGCACATTCTGACTTCTCACAGCTGAGTTGCTGTTTCTTTGTGTTTGGCAGTTAGGGAGTTAATTCTGTCTGTGCTCAGTTCTGGGACTGGGTGCAGTTTTCTCCCGGCTGCAATTAATTATTTGTTGATTGGTTTCCTTTAAATCTCTGGTTGTCTGTGTTGGGAGTTGCCAGTGAAATTCTTCATGCAGACCACAGATAGGATTGTATCTGTATAGACTTAAGTTAAAGAGCTCCTTAGTTGTTTTAAGCTCACCTTGCTTAGAGTTTAATATCCCAGATCATTTATGTTCCTTCTGTGTTTGAGTGTGTATGCAAGTCTGTGTTTTCTCCAGTCTGTCTTATATGTCTAATCTGTGTATTTAGCAGAGATCAGCCCATATCCCTTTGGTGGTAATCAGAATCCTTCTTAGGACTGATTACAGGGTTCAGGGACTGATAGGAGACAGGGTTAGGCTGGAGACTTGGACCTCTGAACCATTATCAGTACCTCAAGGTGAGGGATTAGTTAGGACCCCAGTTTAGGGTCAGGTTAGACCCCCGGTCCTCCTCTTTCCTGTGACAGTGTATCAAGTCCTCAAGATTAACCCTGAGTTCAACGGATATCGTGTCAGGTAAATCTATTCTATATTTACATGCTGATGTTGCTAATCTATATGTTGTATAGAGTGTTGTTCTTTTAAGAATAGTTTACTGACATCGTACACATATCATAAGACCGCGTGACATTTTTCTCTTTATAAATCATAATGACAGCCCAAAACATGCAAATGACCCTGATCTAAAGTACCTGACCCTGATCAAGTGAGCAGTTCATGCTAGTAAGCCCGGGAATTTACAAAAACTGGAGACTTTTTGCCAAGAAGAGTGAGCAGCTTTACCATCTGAGAAAATAAAGAACCTCCTCCACAACTATCACAAAAGACTTCAAGCTGTCATTGATGTTAGAGGGGGCAATACACGGAATTAAGAAATGGGGTGTGTGAACCTTTGATCGGGGTCATTTGGCTTTCTTCTGGCGACTCGACCATGCAGCCCATTTTGCTTCAAGTGCTTCCTTATTGTTCATCTTGAAACAGCCACACCACTAGTTTTCAGAGTCCAGAATTTCAGCTGATGTTATTTGTGAGTTTTTTTGCATCCCGAACAATTTTCCTGGCATTTGTCACAGGTGAGGATGTTACCTTTAGTAGCCATTCAAACCCATTTGTGTCAACTTCTGTGCATGTTATCAGGCCCAAATCAGAAGGGTATGTGAACTTTTGGTCAGGGTCATTTGAATGTTTTGGGTTGTCATTATGATTTAAAAAGAGAAAACACAGTAGTTTGACAATAAATGGCTTCACCCAACCACTTACCATGAGTGGAGATAACACCAAAACTTTATCATTCATATTCTCTGAAAGAAGGCTAAGAAAGCAAAAATTCTGCCTAGGTATGTAAACTTTTGAGCACAACTGTATATCTATCTATCTGAACCTCTCGATGTATTACGTGTGAATACCACGGTCAGAAATAAACGCTCCTTGGTATGCTGTCAGTGAGGTTCTTAATGGATGTCTGAGTAATGTTCTGTCACACTGAATGCACTTATGCAAACAAATCATCATGATCCACTGCTGACAGCTCCCTTTTGCAGTTACTGACCAATGACATTCCACATGTGCTTGATAGTGGACAAGTCTGGAGATGCTACACAACATGATGGCACGTTTAGGCCACGTAGGACAAGCAACATGTGGCCTGGCTTTTTGACACCTTACAGAAATGTCTGAAACACTGGTTCTTCTACCAAATCAATGTAATGCTGAGCTGTTTGTGTACCTGCAATGAAGATTAGAGAGTCCGGCTAACGTACATTGTGCCAACCGACATCATAATCTCATAATCTCAGGATTGGCATTGGTGTGACATACACTTTTTGAAGGCCACTTCATGCCATTTCCAACCTGATGCTGTAATAGAGGTACGTCCTCTTCAGCAGCGAGTCCTGCTTTTGTTTTTGATGCAGTGATAGCCTGAAATTGGTCTGGAGACCACATGAGAAACCCCATGAAGACTTCTTCACTAGGAAACGTCACACTCCCAGGATGATCCTCAAGTCTTTTTTTAGGTACGTTAATAACTTCTAGTTACATTGATATGTTTCTCATTGGTAACATACCAAAGTTTGTAAGTGCATGTGACTCTCATACTCAATGCTGAATAAGTTAAAATGTTTTGAATACTTTGTTTCCATTTTTTCAGCATTTATAGATCATAAGCTTGTGAGCACGAGCCTCACTCGTCCTGTAACTGTTGATATTCGTGTAACTTTATAATGTTTTTATTGTCTGCAAGTTACCTGTTGAATTGTAAAGTGCTGCTGAATTTGTTGGAGCGATATAAATAAGATTGTTATTATTATTAGTATAATTTGCATATAATTAGCATGTCTGTATCCTGTGATTTCCATAAATCCATGACTTTTCTGTTTTGCTGTTGCAATTTCAGTGTTGAGGAGAGTATTAGCTAGGTATTGATAAATAGGTAGATGGATTTATGATAGATAAATAACGATAGATACGGTATATAAATCTATATAATACATATTATTTCAATGTGATAGTACAGAGCATGGGCGTACCCAGGATCAAAACTGGGGGGGGGGCAAGCCAATGTCACATCTTAAACAGGTTACATCATATACACTGTACATTATACTGCATATTAGGTCTGGAGCATTAGGACTATTGTATAATACAGCAGTGTATGCAACACTACGCTGTATATACCATATATTATACATGGCACACTAACCTCTATACAAAGAATAAGAGGCATTATAACCTGTATATGAAAAGTATAATACAGCAGTGTATATACACTCTATATACCGCACACAATGTGTATGACCCTGTATACACCATATACTAGACTCTATATATCGCACATGATGTGTATGACCCTGTATACACCATATACTACACTCTTATTTTGAAGTAAAAAAAATAAAATAAACAGGAACAAACACAATACTTAAAATAAAGAACAAGTAAAGTTAAAAATCAACAAACTTACTGGTATTTCAATGGGAACTATGGGCCTGCTTTTGGCTAATGAGATGGTCAATGTTCGGTTCCATATTTGTCACAAGTGAAGCAATTTTTCTCTTTCTTGATATCATTATTTCCTAGGGATTCCAAATTGCTATTAGTAAAATACCAATATATATATACAGCGCTACAAAAACAATATACCAGCAATTAAACTGCCCACACAGAGACATACAGCCTGCACTGCCCCTCACTGCAGCCTGATCAGCGCCCATCACTGCAGCCTTGCCAATCCATATCATTTCATCCTCATCAGTGCACATATTGGCACAACTCCACTTTTAGCTCAGGCTCAGACTGGTGTGGTGCGAGAGTCCCTAATAGGCAGGTAAATGTCCCCAATAGACAGCATTGATCCCCAATAGGCAGCATATGTCCTCAATAGGCAGCATATGTCCTCAATAGGCAGCATATGTCCCCAATAGACAGCATAGGTCCCCAATAGACAGCATAGGTCCCCAATAGACAGCATAGGTCCCCAATAGGCAGCATAGTCCCCAATAGGCAGCATAGGTCCCCAATAGGCAGCATAGGTCCCCAATAGGCAGCATAGGTCCCCAATAGGCAGCATAGGTCACCAATAGGCAGCATAGGTCCCAATAGGCAGCATAGGTCCCCAATAGGCAGCATAGGTCCCCAATAGGCAGTATAGGTCCCCAATAGGCAGTATAGGTCCCCAATAGGCAGGGTAAATGTCCCAATAGGCAGCATAGGTCCCCAATACGCAGTATAGGTTCCCAATAGGCAGGTAAATGTCCCAATAGGCAGCATAGGTCCTCAATACGCAGCATGTCCTCAATAGGCAGCATAATCCCCCATAAGCAGCATAGTCCCCAATAGGCAAAAGTAGTCCCCAGTAGGCAGCATAATCCCCCATAAGCAGCATAGTCCCCAATAGCCAGCATAATCCCCAATAGCCAGCATAATCCCCCAATAGCCAGCATAATCCCCCAATAGCCAGCATTATCCCCCAATAGCCAGCATTATCCCCCAATAGCCAGCATAATCCCCAATAGCCAGCCATAATCCCCCAATAGCCAGCATAATCCCCCATAGGAAGCATAATCCCCCAATAGCCAGCATAATCCCCCACAGGCAGCATAGTCCCCAATAGGCAGCATAATTCCCCATAAGCAGCATAGTCCCCAATAGCCAGCATAATCCCCCAATAGCCAGCATAATCCCTCAATAGCCAGCATAATCCCCCAATAGCCACCATAATTCCCCAATAGCCACCATAATTCCCCAATAGCCAGCATAATCCCCCAATAGCGAGCATAATCCCCCATAGCCAGCATAATTCCCCAATAGCCATCATAATCCCCCAATAGCCAGCATAATCAACCCCCCAATAGCCAGCGTAATCCCCCAATAGCCAGCGTAATCCCCCAATAGCCAGCATAATCCCCCAATAGCGAGCATAATCCCCATAGGCAGCATAATCCCCATAGGCAGCATAATCCCCATAGGCAGCATAATCCCCATAGGCAGCATAATCCCCATAGGCAGCATTAATCCCCCATAGCAGCATAATCCCCCCATAGCCAGCTTAATCCCCCCCATAGCCAGCTTAATCCCCCCATAGCCAGCATAATCCCCATAGGCAGCATAATCCCCCATAGCCAGCATAATCCCCCCATAGCCACGCCACGTAATCCCCCCATAGCCAGCGTAATCCCCCATAGCCAGCATAATCCCCCTATAGCCAGCATAATCCCCCAATAGCCAGCATAATCCCCCCATAGCCAGCATAATCCCCATAGGTAGCATAATCCCCCATAGGCCGGGCCCGGGGTCAAAAAAAAAAAAAAAAAAACAGTACTCACCTATCTCCCCCGCTGCTCTGAAGAAGCGCGCTCTACTCTGTCTTCTCCTGGCACAGGCGGCGTGACGTCATCAGGGCGCGCAGGCGGCGTGATGACGATCACGTCACCTTTGCTGCATATGGAAGGCCGCAAGGCCTTCCTCACTCACAGCATTCCGCCCGCGATTAAAGGGCCCTCCGGCACTGCACTGTCAGTTCAGTGTCGGCGGGTTCGACGGGCCGGATAAAGCACTGTGCGGTGTGCGCCCCTGCTTCTATGGGGGGGCAGTTGCCCCCCCCTGCCCCACGGTGGGTACGCCGATGGTACAGAGCTAGAAGAGACCTCATCCCACTACTCCTGCGCTCTCCCGTGCACTATTAGAACTTCCTGTTGTGGAAATCTGGGAATTCGCAGGAAATAGTTCCCATTTGTGGAATCCTAGTTTATCATTAGACATGTCGGTTTATGTTTTACTTTAATATCCACCCTAGTTCCCATTTACATGAAGCCATTAAGGAACATTGTTAAAAACCACACCATTAGCACAGTTTGTGCAGTTTTATTTGTAGAAACAAACATTTGGGGCAAATAAAAAATACATAGAGCACGTTCAAGTTTTAATTGTTAGCAAGTTTAATTATGAGGTTCTTGGAAAAGTAGATATTTTGCAGCTTCTCTGGAGACTGGATTATAATGGATTACTGCGATGCTATACCCGCCTTTCCCTTTAGGCTAGAGCTTTACGGCAACGCTGAAATCGCAGCGACACATTGTAACATTATTGCGTTGTGACCTTGTAGCATTGTGACACAGTCGGATATGTTTCCAAGTGTGTTAGATTCTCTTTTTTACTGGTCAACACGTCGCTGTGTAGCCCCAGCTGAAGAAACGTAGAGCTATGACTACTTGCTTCTCTTACTTGTAAAAAATAAATGTAATAAAAGTTGTGGTTTTGCCTTTCTCTTGTTTGTCATGATGATTTTGCAGCGCTTGAAACGACACCATTGCCACCGCTCGGATCATTCCCATTAGACCCTTGATATAGCAGCCCACTTATTTATTTTACAAAAATATTTAGACTTGAGAGTCCTCAGTGGTTGATACCTTTTAATGGCTAACTGAAAAGATGGTAACAAATTGCAAGCTTTCGAGACTGCTCAGGTCTCTTCATCAGGCAAAGACTAATACAAAATCTGAAGAATCACATATTTATACACAAGAGGACACAGGAATAATGCAATAGGTAAGACAAGTGATGTGAAGCAGAACTGTCATTATGGCAGAGGGATGAACATAAATATTGGAACAGTTCATAGATAAGGAGTGAGAGTTTTATTGCCCTCTGATTGGGGTCTGGTATTGTTTTGATGCCCCAGGTCAGAGAAGCAGATTCCTTAATTGATGTACACAGACATGAATCCATGTGACACGTTCATTCCAGCACTAAGAGTGTCAAAGGTCATCATAAGTTTATATTCCCAAATCTTTCTATCTTTCTCAGATTTGAAGTTAGCTTTTAATACCAGTAATTCCATATCCATCATGCTATGACCGGGCATACAAAAGTGTTTGGCCACAGGTAAATCCATTCTTTTTTCTCTTATTGTGTGGCGATGAGAATTCATCCTTGTTCTCAGTTTTTGCCCGGTCTCCCCCACATACAGACCCCCAGTTGGACATTTCGTACAAATAATTAGGTACACCACATTAGATGTGATGCAGCTGAAAGTACCTGGGATCTTGTAGTCCTGATGGGAGTTGGGGATCTTTATCTTGTCCGTGGTCATTATAGATGGACAGGTTTTGCACTTCTTCTGTTTGCAAGGAAAGGTTCCTGCAGATGTTGGGGAGGACAGGGAGCTTCTGACAATGATGTTTCTTATATTTGGGGGCTGCCTAAAACATAGTAGTGGGGGGTCTGGAAATATGGATTGTAATCGGGCATCTTTTTGTAGTAAAGGTTGTAGTTTCCGTGCAGCTCCCCTTAGCATCTCCAGATTTGGATTGTAGGTGACCACTAGAGGCACCCGGTTATTTTCTTCTTTAGCTTTGTAATGTAGCAGGTGATTCCTTGATATTCTGGTGGCTCTTGTAATTTGGTTCTCAATTGTTCTTGGATGGTAGCCCTGGTTCAAAAAGGTCTTTCTGAGGCGAATAAGGTGTTCATCTCTATCCATAGAGTTGGAACATATACGATTGTATCTGATGGCTTGGCTGTAGACAATAGAGTTTTTTATGTTTTGGATGGAAACTGTCCCATTTAAGGTATGTTGGACGGTCGATTGGCTTCTGATACAGGGATGTCTCTATTTCATTGTTCTTTAGCTTAATGGTGGTGTCTAAAAAGTTAATTTCAGTGCTGGAGTAGTTAAGTGTTAAGTTGATGGTGGGATGAAATTGGTTGAACTGTTCATGGAACGTCTTTAGCTGTTGTTCAGACTCCGTCCAGATGATTAAAATGTCATCAATGTAGCGGTAGTAGGCCCGAGGCCTGATGGGACATGAGGACAAAAATTCGCTTTCAAGCTTTCAACTGGGGGTCTGTATGTGGGGGAGACCGGGCAAAAACTGAGAACAAGGATGAATTCTCATCGCCACACAATAAGAGAAAAAAGAATGGATCTACCTGTGGCCAAACACTTTTGTATGCCCGGTCATAGCATGATGGATATGGAATTACTGGTATTAAAAGCTAACTTCAAATCTGAGAAAGATAGAAAGATTTGGGAATATAAACTTATGATGACCTTTGACACTCTTAGTGCTGGAATGAACGTGTCACATGGATTCATGTCTGTGTACATCAATTAAGGAATCTGCTTCTCTGACCTGGGGGCATCAAAACACAATACCAGACCCCAATCAGAGGGCAATAAAACTCTCACTCCTTATCTATGAACTGTTCCAATATTTATGTTCATCCCTCTGCCATAATGACAGTTCTGCTTCACATCACTTGTCTTACCTATTGCATTATTCCTGTGTCCTCTTGTGTATAAATATGTGATTCTTCAGTTTTTGTTTTAGTCTTTGCCTGATGAAGAGACCTGAGTAGTCTCGAAAGCTTGCAATTTGTTACCATCTTTTCAGTTAGCCATTAAAAGGTATCAACCACTGAGGACTCTCAAGTCTAAATATTTTTCTATCTACTGGCTAACACGGTACGAAGATATACATCTTTCCTATTATTTATTTTAGACACTCGAGGACCAAATTTGTAAATGCTACCAAAGCTGAAGTCACAACATTTAGGCCTCAATCATACATAATTATTATTATTTTTCTTTTTACAAGTTTTTTATATTGGAAAACCATAACAAAGTGCAGTATAATACATGCAAATGGGTTTTTCAAAACTTCATTTCAACATACCCAATTATTTGGGAAATTTGGTGGCCTATTTTTAGGTTTTAGGGTGGATTATCAGTCGTGGACCTGTGGTGCCTAATGATGAGCGGACACATGGATGTTTAGGTTCGACCAATCGTTAGTCCAAAATTCGGTTCGTATACCATAATACTACCTGAACTTGAACCCCCATAGAAGTCAATGATGACTCGTACTATGGTCCTGTAAAATGGTTGTAGTAAGGGCTAAGGGGCTGCCAAAAGAAACACAGTACCTCCTCAAAGTCTGTTTCTCTCCTTCTGTCTCTTTTCCTGGAGAAGTCCGAGTTTGGAATTCAGCACTGGACACTAATCCGGTAAGTACCCCGGTTCGCTCATCTCTAGTGGTGACATATCAGTCAGGGAAGGTCGGTTTTGGCACAGACAGCCAGAGCCCATGACCAGGCAGAGTGCCTCATAAGTACTCTATCTGGATGATCAAGAGATGAGCTGCCGAACAGCTGTAGAGTTATAGCTGCTGCACTCTCTCCTCTCCTACACTCCTCTCTATGATCCATGAAGGGAAGAGACAGGAATCTGAATAGTCAGTGATTAACTCTCTGCCTCAGCCCAGAGAGGTCACTAACTAGACCATGATTGTAAATTATTACTCTCATTACTGTGGTTTGACAGGGTACCTAAATTTACCTTTTTCTGGTGGTAGAACACCTCCCTGTCATATAGACCTCTACTGATACTGATGTTAACTGCTTCACTGCCCTCGGCCACCAGGGATTTTGACAACCTCTCTACCACCCTAGACACCAGGCAGGGATTCTGACAATAACCTCTTTACTGCTCTAGACACCAGGCAGGGATTCTGACAATAACCTCTCTACTGCCCTAGACATCAGGCAGGGATTCTGACTATAACCTCTCTACTGCCCTAGACATCAGGCAGGGATTCTGACAATAAACTCTCTACTGCCCTAGATATCAGGCAGGGATTCTGACAATAACCTCTCTACTGCCCTAGACATCAGGCAGGGATTCTGACTATAACCTCTCTACTGCCCTAGACATCAGGCACTCATTCTGACCTGTCTAATGCCTAGGCACCAGGCAGGGATTCTGACAATAACCTCTCAACTGCCCTAGACATCAGTCAGGGATTCTACATATAACCTCTTTGCTGCCCTAGACATCAGGCAGGGATTCTGACTATAACCTCTCTTCTGCTCTAGACATCAGGCAGGGATTCTGACTATAACCTCTCTACTGCCCTAGAGATCAGGCAGGTATTCTGACTATAACCTCTCTGCTGCCCTAGGCACCAGGCAGTCATTCTGACAATAACCTCTTTACTGCCCTAGACATCAGGCAGGGATTCTGACTATAACATCTCTGCTGCTCTAGACATCAGGCAGGGATTCTGACTATAACCTCTCTGCTGCTCTAGACATCAGGCAGGGATTCTGACTATAACATCTCTGCTGCCCTAGTCACCAGGCAGGGATTCTGACTATAACCTCTCTACTGCCCTAGACATCAGGCAGGCATTATGACTATAACCTCTCTACTGCCCTAGACATCAGGCAGGGATTCTGACTATAACCTCTTTACTGCCCTAGACATCAGGCAGGGATTCTGACAATAAACTCTCTACTGCCCTAGATATCAGGCAGGGATTCTGACAATAACCTCTCTACTGCCCTAGACATCAGGCAGGGATTCTGACTATAACCTCTCTACTGCCCTAGACATCAGGCACTCATTCTGACCTGTCTAATGCCTAGACATCAGGCAGGGATTCTACATATAACCTCTTTGCTGCCCTAGACATCAGGCAGGGATTCTGACTATAACCTCTCTTCTGCTCTAGACATCAGGCAGGGATTCTGACTATAACCTCTCTCTACTGCCCTAGAGATCAGGCAGGTATTCTGACTATAACCTCTCTGCTGCCCTAGGCACCAGGCAGTCATTCTGACAATAACCTCTCTACTGCCCTAGACATCAGGCAGGGATTCTGACTATAACATCTCTGCTGCTCTAGACATCAGGCAGGGATTCTGACTATAACCTCTCTGCTGCTCTAGACATCAGGCAGGGATTCTGACTATAACATCTCTGCTGCCCTAGTCACCAGGCAGGGATTCTGACTATAACCTCTCTACTGCCCTAGACATCAGGCAGGCATTATGACTATAACATCTCTACTGCCCTAGACATCAGGCAGGGATTCTGACTATAACCTCTTTACTGCCCTAGACATCGGCAGGGATTCTGACAATAAACTCTCTACTGCCCTAGATATCAGGCAGGGATTCTGACAATAACCTCTCTACTGCCCTAGACATCAGGCAGGGATTCTGACTATAACCTCTCTACTGCCCTAGACATCAGGCACTCATTCTGACCTGTCTAATGCCTAGACATCAGGCAGGGATTCTACATATAACCTCTTTGCTGCCCTAGACATCAGGCAGGGATTCTGACTATAACCTCTCTTCTGCTCTAGACATCAGGCAGTCATTCTGACAATAACCTCTTTACTGCCCTAGACATCAGGCAGGGATTCTGACTATAACATCTCTGCTGCTCTAGACATCAGGCAGGGATTCTGACTATAACCTCTCTGCTGCTCTAGACATCAGGCAGGGATTCTGACTATAACATCTCTGCTGCCCTAGTCACCAGGCAGGGATTCTGACTATAACCTCTCTACTGCCCTAGACATCAGGCAGGCATTATGACTATAACCTCTACTGCCCTAGACATCAGGCAGGCATTCTGACTATAACCTCTCTACTGCTCTAGACATCAGGCAGGGATTCTGACAATAACCTCACTGCTGCCCTAGACATCAGGCAGACATTCTGACAATAACCTCTCTACTGCCCTAGACACCAGGCAGGGATTCTGACAATAACCTCTTTGCTGCCCTAGACACCAGGCAGGGATTCTGACAATAACCTCTTTGCTGCCCTAGACATCAGGCAGGGATTCTGACTATAATCTCTGTACTGCCCTAGGCACGAGGCAGGGATTCTGACAATAACCTCTCTACTGCCCTAGGCATAAGGCAGGGATTCTGACTATAAACCTCTCTCTACTGCCCTAGGCACCAGGCAGGTATTCTGACTATAACCTCTCTACTGCCTAGGCACCAGGCAGGTATTCTGACTATAACCTCTCTACTGCTCTAGGCACCAGGCAGGGATTCTGACAATAACCTCTCTACTGCCCTAGACATCAGGCAGGGATTCTGACAATAACCTCTCTACTGCCCTAGACATCAGGTAGGGATTCTTACAGTAACCTCTCTGCTGCCCTAGACATCAGGCAAGGATTCTTGCAATAACCTCTCTACTGCCCTAGACACCAGGCAGGGATTCTGACTATAACCTCTCTACTTCCCTAGACATCAGGCAGGATTCTGACTATAACCTCTCTGCTGCCTAGACATCAGGCAGGCATTCTGACTATAACCTCTCCGCTGCTCTAGACATCAGGCAGGGATTCTGACTATAACCTCTCTACTGCTCTAGGCACCAGGCAGGGATTCTGAAATAACCTCTCTGCTGCCCTAGATATCAGGCAGGGATTCATACTATAACATCTCTGCTGCCCTAGACATCAGGCAGGGATTCTGACTATAACCTCTCTGCTGCCCTAGACATCAGGCAGGGATTCTGACTATAACCTCTCTACTGCCCTAGACATCAGGCAGGGATTCATACTATAACATCTCTGCTGCCCTAGACATCAGGCAGGGATTCTGACTATAACCTCTCTACCGCCCTAGACATCAGGCAGGGATTCTGACTATAATCTCTCTACCGCCCTAGACATCAGGCAGGGATTCTGACTATAATCTCTCTACCGACCTAGACATCAGGCAGGGATTCTGACTATAACCTCTCTACTGCTCTAGGCACCAGGCAGGGATTCTGAAATTAACCACTTTTGCTGGATTCTCTTGTGGAAAAGCTTGAATATAATTGCATACACTCTTGCTTGCTGATGGCAACTATAGTATGTGGCATGCAGAGTTTTTGCCACTGCGTCTTAAAGGGTTATTCCTATGTAAGCTATTAATGGCATTGACAGAAATATGTTTGCCGTCCACAGAAGAGTAGGATTTCTGAACAGTTGAGTAGCCTGCTCTATGCTGTAACTCCTATTCATTTACGTAGAAGTTGTGGAAACTTGTTGCTGCCCTCTCGGTTCCATTAGGCCCTGTGTTCTTGCTGGAAGCTATGCCTTATCGATATGTGGAGAAATAGTTTATGCGTTAAGGCCACCATTTACCAGCCCAATAGAGGACAAGGCCTTTCTTTTATCCCTTGTTGGGTGAATGTAGCCCCATGTATACATTTTACACCAATCTTACGGCTTAGACGCAGTGCGCACCTAGTCTGAGCGGTCTATAGTGATTGCATCAGTGGTTCTGTAGTGGAGAAAGCTGAATTTCTACTGCAGTGCTGATGGTGTTGGAGGCTGGTGTGTTGGAGATTAGACGTACTCTATGGTATATCGTACTGTATTGATCCGTGTAGGTTGGGGCACAGTAATTGTTTTTTTTATCCTCGTGTTGGTATTTATTTTTTATTGATTCATTATACGAAGAAATGAATGCATGTACAGTATGAAAGCAATCTGTGTGTTAGGCTATGTTCACACTTGTATATTATGCTGTGTTCACACTTGTGTATTGGCCTTCCATCTGCTTGTTTCATTTTTAGGGACAGACAAACGGAATTAATGTCAAAAACTGATCGTTGCATAAATAACTCAAACAATAGGCACCTATTAATTGTGGGGTCTGTTTACGTGCCATTATGTGTCCGGCTTCAGAAAGAAAGAAAAATTGCTTGCCTTATGCGCCTTTTCTTCCATTTTAAAAACAGACATTCATGGAGATTGGGCTTGTAACCAATTCTCGGCTATTAGTGTAACTTTTTCAGAAATGTATCTGAAGCCTAACTTTATTTTTTAACCCCTTCTCCGGGCGTGTTTCTATTATTTGTAGAATTTGGAAGGTCTGCCCTTCGGGGATCATATGCATTCTCGTCTGCAGTGTAATCCTCGGCTTTCACTGTTAGCATCTCTCCTGAATCTGCCAGCTGTCTGGGAGCAGGTGAGGAAACCCAATCTCCCAGCCGCACTTGTGTTCAGCTATGACATGTGTGGACCGTTTCCTCCCAAGATTTCACTTGGTCCTTCCGTCCCTAATGTTGGGATGCTCGCTGCATTGTGCGCATTGTCGGAGCTGCTTAGTACAGTAGGCTAGGACTAGGTATATTATAGCTCTTCTCAGTGTAAAGTTCAGGCTGTAAAAGACCGACTTCCGTCTATATGTTGTGATCTGCATGGTCGGTATCCCGATCTGTTGGGGCACATTTTTGCCCCCATCATTGCTGGTCTTTGTATGACCTGTGGTGCACAGTGTCCGTGTGTTTGCATAGTGTGGGGGTTGGTGCACTGCTGACTGTACAGGGATCATTTACCTCTAGGTGACATAGGTGCAGGTTTCTCTCCGAATGTCCAGTGTACACTTCTACCAGGGGTCGCCATGAGTATCTCTAACTACAGGAAATTTCTACAGGACCTAAACAAGCTTAAAGGTAGGTTCATTTACCCTACAAATATTCTCCGTACAGGGCTGGATGTTTCTCTAAGATTTCTGCATGGTCTGCTTGTTACATGGTTCTATATTCCATGTTTTTTAGGGCTCACGTGTGCATTAATGTATATGGACGGTATTACAGGGGTTTAGCGATCTGTGATACTCCAGCTGTTGTGAAACTACATCTCCCAGCATGTCCTGACAGTGAGCTGCAGGTTGCAGGCCCCTGCCCTAGTATATAGGCGTACAGCCCCTGTGCACTGCTGTGCAGACTCCATAGAGCAGAAACAGTGCTGCTATGGGAGAACATCGCCATACATAAGTCATCCGATGGAGCATGCAGCACATAAAGGTGGGGTACACAAGAATCCTCACGTATGACACTGGGATATATGACTGTGGGCCTCAATCCTAGGTGTGATCAGTGTAGATTAGGCAAAAAAAATCTGAAAAATTTAGTTTTGCTTTGGTTTATTGATTAATAACTGAACTGGCAGTGGTATCTAGGTATCCCAGGTAATAGCATAGGAAACCGAATGCGTCAGTAAGCTTGACCCTATATGACTCCTACCTTACCAATATGTATACATCATGGTCCTGCCTACAGAACAATGCATCCAACTCTAGTACGATGTGGCTTTCATGCCGTCTGTCAGCTCTCGGGTCTCGTATGTCATCTGCGGCTGTATCCTCTGACTTTCCTGAGCTGGCCTCTGCCTGTTATTTTCCCTTTTGTTCTCCTATATGCGCTTGTCCTTAGTCATGTAAAAGGCAGCCTGAGAGCTCAGCTAATGGCTTCAGTGTTAGTGTATCAACCTCAAAGACCATTTGCCATTTTAGAAATGGGAAATATGTCCAGTACGACAAACTGTGTCTGACTTACTGAATATTATTTTCATGTGACCATAGACTATTTTGTGGCCCCATGGTAGTGTACATACTCGCGATCGTATCTTGTCATGTACATACACTATTTTTTTAAATTCCCTCTATTTGATTCATCTTTGGTTGTGGAAGGGTTTTAAATAGTACCTAATAATGTGCAATATTGTTGTGTATGAATTTTCTCCTTTCGTTCAGAACTGGCTATCATTTTTCAATGTTTCCTATCTTTTTTCAATTTTTCCTATCTTTTGTTAGTACAACTATCTGGTGCCTCTGTGTGTTCCCATCATCTGATCCTCTGGTGCCTCTGTGTGCTCCCATCATCTGATCCTCTGGTGCCTCTGTGTGCTCCCATCATCTGATCCTCTGGTGCTTCTGTGTGCTCCCATCATCTGATCCTCTGGTGCCTCTGTGTGCTCCCATCATCTGATCCTCTGGTGCCTCTGTGTGCTCTCATCATCTGATCCTCTGGTGACTCTGTGTGCTCCCATCATCTGATCCTCTGGTGCCTCTGTGTGCTCCCATCATCTGATCCTCTGGTGCCTCTGTGTGCTCTCATCATCTGATCCTCTGGTGACTCTGTGTGCTCCCATCATCTGATCCTCTGGTGCCTCTGTGTGCTCCCATCATCTGATCCTCTGGTGCCTCTGTGTGCGCCCATCATCTGATCCTCTGGTGCCTCTGTGTGCGCCCATCATCTGATCCTCTGGTGCCTCTGTGTGCGCCCATCATCTGATCCTCTAGTGCCTCTGTTCACTCACTCATTTTTCCTTCCAGAGGCTCTCTGTGCTCAAACTTCTGTCCCTCAGTTGACTCTGTGTGCTCATGCTTCAGTCACTTGGAAGGCACTATTTGCTCCTTCTTTTTGAACCTCTGGTAGCTGTGTGCTCCAGCTATCAGACCCAATAGTGTCAGTCTCACCCTTTGGTGGCTCTGTGTGGTCTCACTGTCTGACCTTCCTTTGGCAGCCGAAGCTTTTGGTGTCTGTGTTCTACCTTTATCGAACGCTGTCATGGCTATGGTATGTGTCACTCTGGTGGCTCTTTTAATTCCCACTGACCCTTTCATGTCTCTGGCTTTTACTGTGACCGTAAGGTGGCTATAATGTGCTCCTATTGTGTGACCCTCTGGTAGCCTTGTGTGCTCCTACTGTCTAACCATTTGTGGCTTCATGTATTTTTACTGTCTGACCCTCAGGTAGCTTTGTGTGCTCCTACTATCTTACCCTTTGGTGGCTTCATGTGTTCTTACTGTCTGACACTCTGATAGCTTTGTACGCTCCTAATATCTGACCCTCTGGTGGCTATAATGTGCTCCTACTAGTTGACCCTTTGGTGGCTTCATGTATTTTTACTGTCTGACCCTCTGATAGCCTTGTGTGCTCCTCCTGTCTGACTCTTTGGCTTCATTTATTTTTACTTTGTGACTCTCTAATGACTTTGTGTGCTCCTGCTGTCTCACCCTCTGGTATCCTTGTGTGCTCCTACTGTCTGACCCTCTGGTAGCCTTGTGTGCTCCTACTGTCTGACCCTCTGGTTTCCTTGTGTGCTCCTACTGTCTGACCCTCTGGTAGCCTTGTGCGCCCCTACTGTCTGACCCTCTGGTAGCCTTGTGTGCTCCTACTGTCTAACCCTCTGGTATCCTTGTGTGCTCCTACTGTCTGACCCTCTGGTAGCCTTGTGCGCTCCTACTGTCTGACCCTCTGGTAGCCTTGTGTGCTCCTACTGTCTGACCCTCTGGTAGCCTTGTGTGCTCCTACTGTCTAACCCTCTGGTATCCTTGTGTGCTCCTACTGTCTGACCCTCTGGTAGCCTTGTGTGCTCCTACTGTCTGACCCTCTGGTAGCCTTGTGTGCTCCTAATGTCTGATCTCTGGTATCCTTGTGCGCTCCTACTGTCTGACCCTGTGGTAGCCTTGTGTGCTTTTACTGTCTGACCCTCTGGCTTTATGTGCTCCTACTGTCTGACCCTCTGGTAGCCTTGTGTGCTCCTACTGTCTAACCCTTTGGTATCCTTGTGTGCTCCTACTGTCTGACCCTCTGGTAGCCTTGTGTGCTCCTACTGTCTAACCCTTTGGTATCCTTGTGTGCTCCTACTGTCTGACCCTGTGGTAGCCTTGTGTGCTTTTACTGTCTGACCCTCTGGCTTTATGTGCTCCTACTGTCTGACCCTCTGGTAGCCTTGTGTGCTCCTACTGTCTAACCCTCTGGTATCCTTGTGTGCTCCTACTGTCTGACCCTCTGGTAGCCTTGTGCGCTCCTACTGTCTGACCCTCTGGTAGCCTTGTGTGCTCCTACTGTCTAACCCTCTGGTATCCTTGTGTGCTCCTACTGTCTGACCCTCTGGTAGCCTTGTGTGCTCCTACTGTCTGACCCTCTGGTAGCCTTGTGTGCTCCTAATGTCTGACTCTCTGGTATCCTTGTGTGCTCCTACTGTCTGACCCTGTGGTAGCCTTGTGTGCTTTTACTGTCTGACCCTCTGGCTTTATGTGCTCCTACTGTCTGACCCTCTGGTGTCCTTGTGTGCTCCTACTGTCTGACCCTCTGGTAGCCTTGTGTGCTCCTACTGTCTGACCCTTTGACTTTATGTGCTCCTACTGTCTGACCCTCTGGTGTCCTTGTGTGCTCTTACTGTCTAACCCTCTGGTAGCCTTGTGTGCTCCTACTGTCTGACCCTCTGGCTTTATGTGCTCCTACTGTCTGACCATCTGGTGTCCTTGTGTGCTCCTACTGTCTGACCCTCTGATAGCGTTGTACGCTCCTAATATCTGACCCTCTGGTGGCTATAATGTGCTCCTACTAGTTGAATCTTTGGTGGTTTCATGTATTTTTAATGTCTGACCCTCTGGTGTCCTTGTGTGCTCCTACTGTCTGACCCTCTGGTAGCCTTGTGTGCTCCTACTGTCTGACCCTTTGGCTTCATTTATTTTTACTTTGTGACTCTCTGGTGGCTTGATGTGTTCTTACTGTCTGACCCTCTGATAGCTTTGTGTGCTCCT
The DNA here is from genome assembly GCA_033576555.1 of Oophaga sylvatica. Lineage (NCBI taxonomy): Eukaryota > Metazoa > Chordata > Amphibia > Anura > Dendrobatidae > Oophaga > Oophaga sylvatica. The sequence continues at coordinate 367,623,443 of JARQOD010000002.1, read as the reverse complement.
ACTATCTGACCCTCTAAGGCAGGGGTGGGGAACCTCAGGCCCCAGGGCCATTTACGGCCCTCGATGACCTTTTATCTAGCCCCCGGGCAGATTCTCAGGACTGCATTGCTTTGGCAGGGAGCTGTATTTTGATTGCCACCAGCTCATTAATTTCTTCTTGCTCTGTAAGCACACACGCAGTGTTCACTACTGAACACTGAAGGGCATGCAATGAAAGATTACGTCCTGACACCAGTGCCAGAGTCAGGATGTACTTTGTGGGCGGAGTTTGTACGGCCCCCGAAGGATGGTATAAATATCCAAATGGCCCTTGGCAGAAAAGAGATTCCCCGCCCCTGATCTAAGGGCTTCATGTGCTTTTGCAGTACATCATGTTGGTCTTATTTTTTTGCTGTCCATTAGTTATTTGACAGACTTTAGTCAGCTGTCATACTTTGTTATATATCTACTTTCCTTTTCTCTCTCGACCTCTTTTGTAGGTGTATATCTTGTGTCCAGGTCATCTTTTTATCTATGCCCTTATCCTCTGCATGGTTTATCGAGGAGAGCTATGACTGGTCTGCTGTAATTTGTGGTCTTGATTTTCTGGCACTTGTACATTTGTCTCTTCTGCATTCTGCATTGCTATGTCTGTGGCACGTTCACATCTTGCTTTTTCTTCCTGTGTCACTGGTGCTGTAGGTTTTCTTGCTTCCCTGTGTAATTCTCCTTTCTGTTATGGCCTCTCTGGTGTCCTCTGTCACGTGCTGTGACATACACGGCAACACAAGGTGTCCCTGTGCGATAAGGACGGAGGCGCTCCTCAGCAGTGTACATGTTCCTAAGGGAAGCCTGTTACTAGCGATAGTTATGTCCGTGCTAGAAATTTCTCTTTGTAACGGAGAATATGTAGGTTGTTTTCTCTTACATTATAGTAATGTGCTGTATTAAGTAAACTAATAATCAGACTGCTTGACATACTGAATATTTCTTCTCTAGTGATCTGTACTCTTATATCGTACAATGATACTTACCATATATACTATTCATTTATTTAACTTTTATTAATTTTTTTTATCCTTTCATATTTCATCTGACACCACTGATCACCAAGATGAAAAAAATAATAAGCACTTTGGCCAACTTTTCCGGCCTGTCCCTCACCAGACGCATTTATCTAATTTCCTTTTTTTGGGGGTGTTGGGGTACGCAGATTATTTCCTGACCCTAGTGCATTCTGTGGGTCATTGGGGTTTATTCTGCTCTGTCATAGGAGCACAGCAGTTGATGGCATTGCTGGATCTGTCACAGATCACTGGTGCCCTAAGGAACCACCTTTACTATATTGTGATTTTTTTTTTTTTTTTTCTTTTTATGTTGGGGGGAGGTCTTCTTGATGTCCAGCATTATACAGGACAAAATAGCACAGTACTATCCTTTGGTATTTTGGGCAGAATAGGTGAACCCAAGTTACAATGAAATAACACTTTCCATGAGCTATAATGTCAGACACAGATCGGCAGTGAAAATGGCGGTTTTGCTTATATAAGCAAAAGCTTTTATTCTGCTTAGACAACCCCTTTAAATGTGTATCCTGTGACCCTACCTCCCCCCTTGGCTTTATGACTAATCTTGAAGTTGAGACTTGTCGGTGATGACGCCATCATACCAGATAGCTTTGTCATTCTCAGGATAAAATGCCTGAGATTGTGTGTACGTTGTGCAGTTTTCCTGATACATGCTGTGCAGTCCTTCTGATCTCTCAAGCAGAGGGATTTGCTTGTTCTAGACGACGGAGAGATGGCTGGTAGTGAGGGAGCTCAGAGAGAATGTATAATTGTATTTCCAGTTCTCACCAGCAGAGAGCCCTGTTGTACCGAAGAGCTTTATAGTGATGTGTCAGAGTCTTCACAAAAACAGAACAGAAAAGCCATTTTCTGACTTATTTCCAGTAATCTACCTTCTTATAGGGGTTCTCTAGGACAAAAATATGGCCTTTAATGGGCGGGTTATTCCTATGTTTGATGGGTGGGTATCAATACACCTGGACCTTTGCTGTTATTAAAACAAAAGGTATGTGCATGCAGCTTATCTGGGAGGTCAGACCTTTACCCCTTTTCATAATTGGTATACTTTTCTTTCCATTTATACGCAATGTCTGTTTCCCCCATAATCGTTCCAGCTAGATATTTCTCATGTTCCCTTTTTTCCTGCTTCTTTGAGCTATTTTTCTATGTGTTTTTCCATCTTGTAGACCAGTTATTTCTTACTGGACGTCGCTGCTGTCATTGCTTATGGCTGTGTGACTGACTTGTCCCCTTAGGCCGGAGTCACACTGGCAACAAAATCTAATGACTGCAATGCGATGAAATATTGCATTGCAATCGGACCTATGTTAATCTATGGAGCAGCTCCCAGTAGCCGTTTTTTTTTTTTTTTTTGTGGTCCGTTTTAAACGTCCGAGTGCAATCGCAGCATGCTGCGATTGTCAACGATTGTGGGTCGACTATCGCCAATGCAAGTCTATGGGAGCGATGAAAAATCGGATTACAAACGGACCGCACGTGTGACTTGCGATTAAATCGCACGGTGTCCTTTAGAAAAGCTGGCAATTCATCCCCGGCTATACTGTAAAATCACACTGACAGCTTTAATAAAGAATAGAATCAATACATATACACACATAGAATACATATATATATATATATATATATATATATATATATATATATATCATTGTGACATATATATATATATATATATTTATAGTTAATACACTTCTACATACTATAATAGCCGCTAATTCAATTGCCGGCTTTTGTGAAATTACAGAAGCCGACATGAAATGGCACGTGGTTTACATACAGTTAACCATGTCAGTTCATGTAGTTTGATATATGGTTTTAACTTACAATTACTTGAGTGTATGTGTGCAAAATTTCAGACATGTAGGGGTTAATTAAAGGTGTAAATTCGTTGAAAAAAAATGCGTGGGCTCCCACTGTATTTTCTCCACCAGACAGACAAAGCAAACGAGTAGGGGCAAATAATAATAGCCCAGGGAAGGTGCATTTATTTTGTGCCCCCCCTGGCTACTAACATCTGCCCCCAGACACCCCAGAAAAGGCAAATCTATAATTAGATTCGCCCTTTCTGGCACTTTGCCCGTTTATTCCCATTGCCCTGTAGCGGTGGCGAATGGGTTAATAATGGGTTAAAGCCACCTTGCAATTGAAAGGTGACTTTAAGCCAGGTTAATAATTGAGAGTTGTCAATTTGACAACTCTCAATTATTAATCCTATTGTATGAAAGGAAAAAACACACACATTAATTATTAATCCTTTTAATGAAATAAAGACACAGTTTTGGACCATATTTTATTGCTCAGCTGTAATCCCCTGAATGAATCAGTTCCTCTCCCGGCGACATAAAGAGAAGTGATTAGTGTGTAAAGTTAATTGATTGCTTCCCACTTTCACTTCAGGTCAGGTCAGGCATGATTTCACACACAACCCCAAAAATGGGCCAGACAAAATTGTTGTCACCTCTCCGAAAATTGTGGGTAAACAACTTTGTTTCAAGCATGCGATGCTCGTTCAAATTCACCTGTGGCAAGTAACATGTATGGGCTATCTGAAAATCATACCTGAAACCAGTTTAAAAGGGGAGAAGTTGACTCTATCTTTGAAATTGTGTTTCTGTGTGCGCCACAAGTAAATAAGGATAACAGAAAGAGAAGAGAACTGTCTGAGGGCTTGTGAGCCAAAATTGTTGAAAAATAACAACAGTCTCAAGGTTACAAATCCATCTTCAGAGATCTTGATGTTCCTTGGTTCACAGTGCGCAACATACCGTAATCAAGAAGTTTACAACCCATGGCACTGTAGCTAATCTCCCTGGATATGGACGGCAGAGAAAAAAATGATAAAAGTTGCAGCGCAGGATAGTCGGGATGGTGGATAAGCAGTCCCAGTCTAATTTCTAAAAAAATTCAAGCTGTCCTGCAGGCTCAGGGTGCATCAGTGTCAGCGCAAACTATTCGTGGACATTTGAATGAAATTAAACGCTATTGCAGAAGAACCAGGAGGACCTCACTGCTGACACAGACATAAAAGAGCTAGACTTCCGTTTACGAAAATGTACGTAAGCCAAAATTCTTCTGGGAAAGCGTCTTGTTTACAGATGAGACAAAGGTAGAGCCTTTTGGTAAAGCACATCATTCTATTGTTTACTGAAAACGTAATGAGGCCTACAAAGAAAAGAACACAGTACCTACAGTTTGCTGCCACTGGTTCTGGGTGCCTTGACTATGTGCAAGGCATCATAAAATCGGAAGATTACCAAAGGATTTTGGTAGAGATAAAAGAAGGGGGCGGTACCTCTCTCCTCAGTTTTGGTTTCCTGTTCCTGCAGTTGGATGTCTGGGGCAGGCGACGTACCTTCAGGGGGATTTCCCTCTGATGAAAGCCGGTCCGGAGACCGTGGCCTGGGAGGGGCAGTGAGCTGGGCGCGGCGGCGCACGCCCATCATCCCGGCGTCCTGGGGGCTGCTTGGGCCGCGCCTCATTCCCCGCTGGATTCCCCGGCAGCCGCTCCTTTTAGGAGGCTGGGCCGGGCAGAAGCGTGTCCACCATGACCCTGGCGCCGAGTGAGTGAGGTGATTTCCGGTCGCGCCGGGAGAGACGGTGTGCTGGACACTTCCGGGAGGAAGGTGCTCCAGAGGCGCGCACACCTCTCCCCCACATAAAAGCAACAGAGCGCAATCCAGAAACGGCGACAGCTCTCTGTAAGGCGTGGATCCCGCGGCTTAAGTGCGCGCACCAGATGAGACGAACCCGCAGGCTGCTGTGATACCCAGGGGAGGTCGGTGGGTGAGTGCCTTTGTAAGGCAAAAACGTGTGCGATAATGATGGCTCTGTATACTTTCCTTTTCTTTAGGGGAAAAAGGCCACGTCCAAACAAAAAAACAAGGCATGTGCTTTATGCAGGAAAACCTTCCCCAGAGCGTACGATAAGCGAATTTGTCGCTTATGCATTGATAAAACGGTGGCTGAAGAATCACCGTCCCTACTTCAAAACATTAAAACTATTATCCGGGAAGAAGTAAGGACAACAGTGAAGGAGCAGTTAAAACAGCAGACTGCGCTCAGCTCCGATAATCCCACCCCGAACCCTCTCCTACAGGGATTCAAAGTGATACGATCAGGGAAAGCTGTGGCCCACAGCCCCCAGTGCCCCTCTTAGCTGCTCAGCCCTGTTCCTCCAAAACCAACTTCTCCACCATGACAGAAGATCAGTCTTTCCACCCTCCTTTCAAGATCACACCTCACCACTTGCACACTTGACCCGCTCCCGTCCCACCTCATCCCTAACCTCACCACAGTCTTCATCCCTACTCTAACACACCTCTTCAACCTCTCACTTACAAATGGTGTGTTCCCCTCATCCTTCAAACATGCCTCAATCACACCCATCCTCAAAAAGTCCTCCCTTGACCCATCCTCTGCGTCTAGCTATCGCCCGATATCTCTTCTCCCTTATGCCTCAAAACTACTGGAAAAGCATGTCCATCTTGAACTGTCCTCCCACATCTCCTCTTGCTCCCTCTTTGACCGCTTGCAATCAGGCTTCCGACTGCATCACTCAACTGAAACTGCCCTAACTAAAGTCACCAACGACCTACTAACTGCCAAGAGCAAGCGACACTACTCTGTCCTCCTTCTCCTGGACCTGTCTTCTGCCTTCAACACTGTGGACCACTCTCTCCTGCTCCAGATTCTCTCATCTCTGGGCATCACAGGCTTGGTCCTATCCTGGATCTCGTCATATCTAACAGATCGAACATTCAGTGTCTCCCTCTCCCACACCACCTCCTCACCTCGCCCCCTCTCTGTCGGTGTTCCTCAAGGCTCAGTTCTAGGACCCCTGCTCTTCTCCATCTACACCTTCGGCCTGGGACAGCTCATAGAATCCCACGGTTTGCAGTATCATCTCTATGCCGATGACACGCAGATCTACCTATCTGGACCTGACCTCACCTCCTTACTGACAAAAATCCCACACTGTCTGTCCGCTATTTCAGCTTTCTTTTCTGCTCGCTTTCTAAAACTGAACATGGACAAAACAGAATTCATCATCTTCCCCCATCTCACTCTACGCCTCCACCAGACCTATCCCTCAATATCAACGGCTGCTCACTTTCCCCGGTCCCGCATGCTCGGTGCCTCGGGGTTATCCTCGACTCTGCCCTTTCTTTCAAGCCACATATCCAAACCCTAGCCTCCTCCTGCCGTCTCAGACTCGAAAATATTTCCCGGATCCGTGCATTCCTTGACCACGACACCACAAAAACACTAGTGCATGCCCTTGTCATCTCCCGCCTTGACTACTGCAACCTCCTACTCTCTGGCCCCTCCCCTCTGGCACCACTCCAATCCATCCTACATTCTGCTGCCCGACTAATCCACATGTCTCCCCGTTATTCCCCAGCCTCTCCCCTATGCCAAGCCCTTCATTGACTTCTTATCGTCCAGAGGCACCAGTTCAAAACCCTAATTATGACATACAAAGCCATCCACAACCTGTCTCCTCCATACATCTGTGGCATGGTCTCCCGTTACTTACCCTCGCACAACCTTCCATCCTCTCAAGATCTCCTTCTCTACTCTCCCCTTATCTCTTCTTGCCACAACAGCATACAAGACTTCTCCCGTGCCCCCCCCATACTCTGGAACTCTCTACCCCAACACATCAGACTCGCGCCTACCATGGAAACCTTCAAAAAGAACCTGAAGACCTACCTCTTCCGACAAGCCTACAACCAGCAGTGATCCTCAGTCTACTGAACTGTCGCACAACCAGTTCTACCCTCTCCTAGTGTATCCTCACCCATCCCCTATAGATTGTGAGCCTTCGTGGCAAGGTCCTCTCTCCTTCTGTACTTATGTGTGTCCTGTATTGCTCATATTTATTGTACTTGTCTATACTCGCCCCCTCTCACATGTAAAGCGCCATGGAATACATGGCGCTATAAAAATGAATAATAATAATAATAATGTAGATTCGGAAGAAGAGACTGCGGAATTAGGCCCCTCTGGTAGCTCAGATCTGGACTCCTCGGACGAGGAATATGGCCTCCCTTACTTTTTTATCTGAGGATATCGGAAAATCACTCAAGCTGTCTGGTCTACTATGGGGGTTGAGACGCCCAGGGAGCAACAGACAATTCTGGATTCTATGTTTAGTAATCTGGAGGGGAAAAAGCTTAAGGTTTTTCCCTTTCATGATAATCTGCTAAATTTGATAAAAAGAGAGTGGAAAAAGCCCAACAAAAGATGTCTGTTCTGCAGGCACTAAAACGTAAATACCCATTTGATGAGGAAATTTGTGAGAAATGGGAGAAAGCGCCTAGGCTGGACTCTGCCATCGCCAGTACCTCTAAAGGGATAGCCCTACCATTTGAAGATATGGGTGCCCTAAAAGACCGTCTCGACAAAAAAGCTGATGCCTTTCTAAAATCTGCTTGGGAGGCATCAGCATGGTCGTTCAAACCTGGGGTAGCCGCCGCTTGCACAGCTCGTGCTATGGTCAAGTGGTTGGAAGAATTGAGTGATCAGATTAAAAATAAATGCCCAAGAGAGAGGCTACTGGAATCGGCAGGGTTCCTGGCAGATGCCGCAGTAGAATACGTACGAGGTGCAGCCCGTGCATGCGCTCTATCTAACTCTGGTCGCAGAGCACTATGGTTGAATAATTGGGCGGCAGATTTCCAGTCGAAAGTCAAACTCTGCATAATTCCTTGTGAAGGACAGTACCTTTTCGGGAAAACGTTAGATGAGATCCTGGAGAAGGCATCAGACAGGAAAAAACGATTCCCGACACCTCTCTTCTCTAGGCGCCTTTGGGGTGACGCTCGCTCGTCCTTTTGTGGATCAGGGAATAGAGGGAGCAGACAACAGGTCCATGTGGGGCAGACCCTGGAGAGAAAGGAAGGATAAAGGATTCCTCTTCAATAAGGGCCCTTCCAGATCTGACTAAACATCAATGACGCCAAAATACCGGTGGGGGGAAGACTTCGGAATTTTGTTTATCAGTGATCAACATTACGCGCCTCACGGTGGGTAACCAATCTGTTATCCGAAGGCTTGCGACTAGACTTCCTCACCCCCCCCCCCGCCGCAGCGAATAAGACTGACTCATGTCGCCAAAAAGAACCAAGCCACACTGGAGTAGGAGATCCATCTCCTCATGCAGAAAGAAGTACTGATAAAGGTACCACACCACCAAATAGGAGAGGGATTCTACAGCACCCTGTTCCTCACACCAAAACCAGACAGCTCACTGAGGGCGATATTCAACTTAAGGGCACTGAACCAATATATCCGGGTAGAGAGGTTCAAGATGGAGACTTTGAAATCAGCAGTGAAGCTGATCGATCCGGGCTGCTACATGGCAGTAATCGATCTAACATGCTTACTACCATGTACCCATCTGGGAGGGACACCAGCGGCATTTAAGATTGGTGGTAGATATTGCTGAGGTCCCTACTCATCTGCAGTATCAATATCTTCCCTTCGGGGTGTCGATAGCACCTCGTATGTTCACAAAGATAATTTCGTAAGTAGCATCCTTTGTGAGGAAGGAAAATATACTACTGGTACCCTATCTGGACGACTTTCTCGTTATAGCAGACAGCGAGGGAAACTGTGGGAAAGTGGTCACAAGAGTGCTGGAAGTGTTAACCAGACTAGGCTGGATAATAAACTTAAAAAATTCAAGGTTAGTTCCAGCCAAAACACAGGAGTTCTTAGGAACACAATTAGACTCAGTCAGACAACAGTGTGTCCTCCCAGAGAGAAAGATTCACTCCATTCAACACAGGATACAGCAGATGCAACCCGGTCAGGCTGTTTCAATACGAGAGGCAATGTCGCTCTTGGGCACCTTGACGGCGACAGTTCCAGCGGTCCAGTGGGTGCAAAGCCACACAAGAGAATTGCAATGGCAGATCCTGTCCGAACAGGCAAAAGACCCCTCCAACTAGAATCGGCGGTTGACCTTAACGCCACAAGTCACAGCTCGTTAAAGTGGTGGTTGAACACCGAAAATCTAAACAAGGCGGTACCCTGGTAAGTTCGGAACCCAGTGGTGCTGACCACAGATGCAAGTCCGTTAGGTTGGGGAGCACACCTGGCGGGCTGGATTGTACAGGGCCAATGGGAATCCTCAATGAGGACAACCTACTCCAATTTAAAAGAGCTGACAGCTGTAAGGCGGGTACTTCTTCAGGTAAAAGAAGAGATTCAAGGAAAGCATGTCGCAATATTGTCCGACAACAGCACAACGGTAGCTTACATTAACCGACAAGGGGGTACAAGATCAGCATCCCTGATGGCGGAGGCCAGAGAATTGTTCGTTTGGGCAGAAAGCAACCTTTTGTCCCTATCGAGCACGCATTTTAAGAGTGATGGACCGTATGGTGGCGGATTTTTTTAAGCCGGCATGTATTGCACCAGAGAGAGTGGTCCCTAAATAAGGAGATATTTGGAAAAATCTGTGCCATCTGGGGCACACCAGAAGTAGATCTGTTTGCTACGAGAAGGAATCGGAAAGTAAACAGGTTCTACTCCCTGAACCCAAGAGAACACCAGAAGGGGTGGACGCACTTTTACACCGCTGGAGGTTTCATCTAGCGTATTCATTCCCCCCGTTTTTATTGATCCCGATAGTCCTGAAAAAGATTCGGGAGGACAAAACTTGAATAATACTTATCGCGCACTTCTGGCCAAAGAGGGCATGGTTCACATGGCTCACACGCATGTCTATCTCGGACCCATGGATCCTGCCAGATGTCCCAAATCTCCTACACCAGGGCAAAGTGGAACATCCTCAAGTTCACAAACTCCATCTCACCGCCTGGAACTTGAGAGGGGACTCCTATTAGCAAGGGGATTTTCAGTCCCTTTGGTGACCACCTTGCTTGCTAGTAGGAAAAAGGTCACCTCGGTCAAATATCAAAAAATTTGGGAAAAGTTCCTGGAATTCTCAGGGCGACGATTATCCGAAATATAAGTTCAGATAAGGTAAGATGGTCACAGAGGAGCGCCAGCCAAGCGTAGCTTTGGGTGATGTAATGCAGCTCCAGCCGGGTGCCTCAGATGAGGAAGGGAGGTGCAGAGTTGGATGAAACCCGGTCAGCAGGAGCGCAAAAACAGGGGCTAAATTAATAAACAATGATCATTGCCACCTGAGGAAGACAGAATTACCTGTTGAAACGCGTTGTGGTTTTAATAAAAGAAGATTGTTTATTAATTTAGCCCCTGTTTTTACGCTCCTGCTGACCGGGTTTCATCCAACTCTGATTATCTGAAACAGTCCAAGAAGTTCCAATGAAGGAAATCCTAGAATTCCTCCAAAAGGGGCTGGAAAGAGGATTGTCTACAAGCACCCTAAAGGTGCAAGTTTCTACACTAAGTGCGTTATTTGACCAAAAACTGGCTGATCACCCTTGGGTCTATAGGTTCATTCAAGCCTCCTTTACAGCCAGACCCTCGAAATTACTGCCTAAGGTAGCTCCCTGGATCTAAATTTAGTTTTGAATGCCCTAACTACCTCCCCCTTCAAACCTCTTTCGTTTCAGTAAAAGCTTTGACGTTCAAAACGGTGCTCCTGGTTGCCCTGACATCAGCTCGGCATATCTGCGAGCTGCAAGCTATCTCTGTAAATCCCCCATAAACTACCTTTCTGGATGACAGAGTAATTATAAAGACTGACCCGGCCTTCCTCCTGAAGGTTAATTCAAAATTTCACAAGGACCAGGAAATAGTTTTACCCTCGTTTTGTGCCAATCCGAAATCCCAGGGAGAACAAACCTTCCGTTGTCTAAATGTTAGACGTTGCCTACTTCAATATATAGAAGTCTCAAAATCATGGCGGCAGTCATCAGCCCTTTTTGTCTCCTTCCAGGGGGCAAACGGGGAAAAAAGCTTCAAAATCAACTATTGCATGGTGGCTTGCATTGCTATCTTATTCTTCTTCAGGTCAGACTCCCCCACTGGGTGTAATGGCTCACTCTTCAAGGGCTATTGCCACATGCTGGGCAGAACGGGCAAATGCATCGGTAGAACAGATTTGCAAAGCAGTGGTATGGTGTTCACCCTCCACCTTTTTCCGTCATTATAGGCTAGATTTAGGGTTCTCGAATCTTGCCTTTGGTAGGAAGGTATTATCTGCTATTGTCCCACCCTAGGAGTCTCTTGTGTTTCTTCCTCTCACGTCGGTGCTGTCATGGGGAAGGGAAAAAATGATAATTACTTACCGGTAATTTGATTTTCCAGAGCCATGACAGCACCGCATTAATTCCCGCCCTATCTTGGTGATGTTTGTGTGATGCACAAAAAAAAACTGGGGGCGGATGCCATTTCTCACGTCGGTGCTGTCATGGCTCTGGAAAATCAAATTACTGGTAAGTACCGTATATACTCATGTATAAGCCGAACCCCTAATTTTGCCACAAAAAACTGGGAAAACTTATTGACTCGCTTATAAGCCTAGGGTGGAAAATGCAGCAGCTACTGGTAAATTACAAAAAAAAAATAGATACCAATAAAAGTAAAATGAATTGAGACATCAGTAGGTTAAATGTTTTTGAATATCCATACTGAATCAGGACCCCCATATAATGCTCCATACAGTCCATGATGGGCCCCATAAGATGCTCCATACAAAATACGCCCCATATAATGCTGCACAAAGGTTAATAATGGCCCCATAAGATGCTCCATAGATTATGCCCACATATGGTGCTCCACAGATTATGCCCCATATGTTCCACAGATTATGCCCCATATGCTCCACAGATTATGCCCCATATGTTCCACAGATTATGCCCCACATGTTCTACAGATTATGCCCACATGCTCCACAGATTATGCCCATATGTTCCACAGATTATGCCCCATATGCTCCACAGATTATGCCCCATATGCTCCACAGATTATGCCCCATATGCTCCACAGATTATGCCCCATATGTTCCACAGATTATGCCCCATATGCTCCACAGATTATGCTGCACAGATTATGCCCCATATGTTCCACAGATTATGCCCCATATGTTCCACAGATTATGCCCCATATGCTCCACAGATTATGCCCCATATGCTCCACAGATTATGCCCCATATGCTCCACAGATTATGCCCCATATACTCCACAGATTATGCCCCATATGCTCCACAGATTATGCCCCATGTGCTCCACAGATTATGCCCCATGTGCTCCATAGTATAGGTCTCTTATGCTGCTGCTGCCGTTGCAACTAAAAAAAAAATAAAATTATATACTCACCTCTCGTCGCAGGGGGCCAGGTGCCTGTGTCCTGAGCAGGCGGGGACACCGGCGCGCTATGGGGGACAGGTGCCGGTGTCACCGCTCGCTCACGGCCCCGGCAGCTGAGATATTTACCTGTACCCGTTCCACCACTGCGCGCCGCTGTCTTCTGGGTCCTCTTGTCAGTGAGCGCTCAGGCAGAGGGCGCGGCTCGTACTAACTACGTCATCGCGCCCTCTGCCGGAACATCACAGCAAGAGGACGCAAGGACACAGCGGCGAGCAGCGGTGGAACGGGGACAGTTGAATATCTCCTATACTCACCCCTCCGCCGGCGCGTCTCTGCAGCCACTGCTCTTCTCCCGCAGCTCTTCTTTCCTACACGTCACATGGTACCGCTCATTAAAGTTATAAATATGTGCATATTCATGACTTTAATGAGCGGTACCATGTGACAGCTGCAGGAAGGAGCCTGAGATCGTGGGAGAAGCAGGGGGGCTGCAGAGACGCGCCGGCGGAGGGGTAAGTATGATCTGACACCCCCGCTCCCCCTCCCCCGCCGACCCCCCGGTATATAACTCACATATAAGCCGAGAGGGGGACTTTCAGCCTTAAAAAATGGGCTGAAAATCTCGTCTTATACGCGAGTATATGCGGTAATTATCATTTTTCTCGCATGTGTGATCCCGGGATTAAAATTGCTGTTGGGAGAAGGCACCCTTCAAATATGACTTTGCAAAAGAAAAATGGTCCAAAATTTCAGTTGAGAGGTGTAAGAAGCTTGTCGATGGTTATAAGATGCGATTGATTGCGGCTATTTATTCCAAAGGGTGCGCAACCAAATATTAAGTTGCGGGTGCCAACAATTTTGTCCAGCCCATTTTTGGAGTTTTGTGTGAAATCATGTCCAATTTTACCTTTTTTTTTTTTTGCTTCAGTATTTTTTGTTGTTCCAATACACACAAAGGAATTAAACGTGTATAACAAAACGTGTAATTTCAATAATTTTCTGGGAGAAATACTACATTTTCTGGAACAATTTCAAGGGTGCCTACACTTTCGATCATGACTGTATAGACTTAATAGTGCAGCACATGGTAGAGATCTGAACTCTTGTGAGACAGATGTCTGCTTGAGCCGTAGTCTTGGCCTTAATCTTTTCCCGAAAATTGTAAGTGGATGCGTCCAGATTGAAAATAAAGTGCATTAAGTGACATTTATGTTTTATTGCATTGTGCAGTGTACCCAGAGGGCCTTGTGGCAGTGTCTTGATTGGATTTAAAGGTATTGTCTCATGTTCATTAATAGTTAAAATTGCGAAGTGTATGAACAAAACAAGCAACTTTGCAATTAACTTAATATTCTCCTTTCTCAAGAACAAGGGAATTTTAATTCTGTTTGGTCTTCAGCTCATGCCTAGGTCTCCAAGGCAAGGAGCACGTGTTTGCAACTGTTTGCTATATCTGGATCCAGCCAACGTCAGTGTCCCAGAGCTAGTTCCATGCTAGCAGCTTTGGAGACCAAGCCGATGGTCTGAACTTTCAGTCTTCAGGCGTGCTAGTTTTAGAATTTGCTGGATATTTGTTCTATATTCAACAGAGTAGCCTACTGATATGTCTCATTGACATGTCTGAGATGATAATACAACCCTCCATGTTGTATCAAATACTTCTCTACCGATGTTACCTACTGTATTTGACTTTTTTCCTTGTTCTGCATTGCATAATCTAATGTGGAAATGTACCGGTAATATTTAATCATGGGACAACCTAAAACATAGCCAAAGATGCTAATGATGTTAAGTTATGGCGACCCCCCCCCCCCTTCCTCTCAGAACATTGATCTCACACATCCAGTGCTGGTGAAAAGAAGTCTCTTCTAGTTTGCTGGTTGATCTTGACTGGCCATCATAAAAGCAGGTTTGGTCCACAAGTTATTGAGCATGTGTGACCATGAGCATCGTACACGCTAGGGCAGTGTTCCCCAACTTCGGTTCTCAAGAGCCACCAGCGGGCCATGATTTCAGGATTTGTTTAGTATTGCCCAGGTGAAAATTGCATCACCTGGACAGCCAAAAATTCTATCACCTGGGCAATACTAAGCAAATCCTGAAAACATGGCCTGTTGGTGGCTCTTGAGGACCGGAGTTGGGGAACACTGCGCTAGGTGAACGTTCCAAGAGCAAATCAAAAGAATAGTAGGGGGCAACCTAAGAGGTATGTAACAGTGATATCTAGACATGGGTACTTATTCAGTCTAATAAATTCTATAGAGAAATGTAGTATTAATCTGAGACAGCTCCGCATAGTTCTGGAAGCTTTTGGTTATTTTTTATTCTTTTCTTCTGCTGCTCTGTAACCCCTGTACCTGTCACTCTAAACAGATAAAACAACCTGAAAATCACTGTGCAAATATTATCTATGATACTGTTCCTAGGGCTAAGCCGCTGTTAGGAAATGGTTTCATATATGCTACTAGTGTGTATGGCAGGGAAAGTGTCCTACATACACACTAAGCGATATCCATATGGCTCCATTCACTCAAGAGTCTGTATATAAGAAACCCTTTGTCGTACAGAATTGTGTATTGGACTTCACTATTCCATAGAAAGGTACATGGTGAAAAAAAAACAAAAAACGTATACAGTGTGGTGCACATTTTCCTTTTACAATGGGACTCGATGAGCAAATTATCTTTCTGTATTAGGCAACGTTCACACTACATTTTCAGCTTCCATTTGTCATACAAGACAGCTGCAACATATCCCACAGCATATACTCCAATACAGCTTCTAGGACGCTGTATACAATATACCATAGCCCGATGCTTGCCTCTATTTCTTATTATGCAGGTGATGTCCCAACTCAAAATTTTTTTTTATTTTTATCTCGTTTGATAGGATCGTCAAAAAGGGAAGCTATCATCAGAAAAGCAGTTTAAAAATTTGTAACCCTAAATAATATGTAGTGTGTCCCCATGGTGCACCAAAATACAAAACAAAGGAAAATGTGCCAGGAACAAAATATAATGAAATCAGTTTTTTAAAAATCAGAGACTAAAACTTGATGGGGGAGCCACTGTGAGAAATCCCTAAGAACAAATACTGGTGTATATGTGTGTATATACACTGTTCAAAAATATGAAGGGAACACTAATATACAACATCCTAGATATCTTTATTTATTACATAGTGGAATGCGTTGAGAACAAGAAAGCATAAAAATTATCAACGTAAATCAAAATTAATATCTCACGGAGGGCTTAATTTGGAATGATACTCAAATCAAAGTGGAAAACCAAATTACAGGCTGATCCAACTTCAGTGGAAATGCTTCAAGGCAAGGAAATGATGCTCAGTAGTGTGTGTGGCCTCCATGTGCCTGTATGACCTCCCTAGAACGCCTGGGAATGGCCCTGATGAGGTGGCTGATGTTCTCCTGAGAGATCCTTCGAGATCTGGATTAAACAGGTCCCACAGTTGCTCACCAAACTTTTGTCTGTATTCTGGGATTATTTGGGCCCGTTTATTCAATAATAATTTCTGATTTTTAATATTTACTGATTTCATTATATTTTGTTCCTGGCACATTTTTCTTTAGGTTGTTTTTAAATACAAAATTAGTAATCTTGCAATTTTCACAGGCCACTGGAGCATTTTTTATTTTTAAAGCTCTCGTTTTCTTTCCTTTCAGGACGATTTTACAGCAAGTGCCTTACTATCCGAGGCAGGATTATTATAATGACTGATAACTCTATACACAACTAATAACACAGAATCCACCATTTACAATATCACAACTGATCCTGCTCTCCTTATGGTTGGGGTCTGACAATTGTAGCAATGTACAGGTGTTATTTCCTGAAACAGGAAGTTAGGGTCTAAAAAAAGTCCAGTGGCCTGTTTGAAAAATTCCTGATTTCTGTAAAAATGTTGATATATAAAAAAAATTGCCTAAAACATTTTAAAAATACCTTTAAACAGTATAATTTTCTAATGATAGCTTGCCCTTAAGCTTAGATAAGTGATGGATACCTGTCGCTCCTGACTCCCCCATACACATGAGTGCTTGAGCATGATGTGTTCTCTAAGGAGAGAGTGGAGTAAGCTGCTGCCATACATTTTTTTGGTATAATGAAAAGATTGGGAGTTAAAAGGAAGCCACCATACATGATGGCTGACTGGTTTTACCGACTTATATCTAATGTGTATGGGACCCTCCGTGGAACATCACAGAAGTTCCTACCAATCGTTGAAACTCAATGGAGACTGTTACCTTCTGTATATCTCTGTGAATGTTTCCGTTACTGAGCAGAAAGATAATGAGTACATAAAGTGATAAGGGACGTATAAAGGATATGTGAATGCATGCCAGCAGTGGAGTACCTAGCCGTATACGGGAGATTACCGTGCCTTAGCTTCTAGTGTTTTATATGTTTCACACACTGAGTGATCGGATTATTACGTGGTCCTGGCTGCACTGGCACAGGGGGCATTATTGTATAGTGCTCCTGCTTTGTAGAAGACTCGCAGATTTTGTATAACCTCCCCTACACAACTCTATGATGACAGACGGATATTTGGCACTTGCCCTGTCCTTGCGTGGAATTTCAGCTTCTGATAAGCTGGACAGAGGAGGAGATCTTGCCTTCTCCATCCCTCCCCCATGCCATGGTGAAGTGTCAGCGCTCAGTCTTGTCTCTTTACATGACTAGAGGCTGTTTCTTAATTTGGACTGATGTGGAGGTAAGGGGAGGGATAAGGTGGGCTTGCATGCTATGTCCCAGCTGGGAAAGAGGCGGGTGCATACCTGAAGATGATGTGGAGTTCAGGTGGCCACATGCTGCAACAGCTTCCTGACATGGAAAAGACAGCTCACAGAAGGAGAACACCTAGCTCCTGCGTGACTCGGATTGGCCTTTCTGCGCCCTAATTTCAGATCTCACGTGGGGGCTCCGGGCAGGATGTAGGAGGAGCACCACATAGAAGAGTTGCTACTGCCGGAACCTGCAGCGACGGCCCCCCTAAATGAAAGCAAGGTGCAGCAAAAGTCTGCCATGTGGTCAGTTTGTGGGCCAAGACCATCCAGTTCCCACCTGGTGTGCCTCATGTGCTGCATGGGTCAGTATAACTTTGGCATAGTTGGGTCGGGTGTATTCAATGTGCACTGAGCGCAGCTTGTTTCACTTCCCCTACAGAACAGTATATTTAGCAATAATCCGTTTGCTGAGTTCACATCCTCAGGATAAGGCACTGCATGTGTGGTGAAGAAGACAGAGAGCTGCCAAGATGACCCTACCCTGCGTCTGTATGGTATTCTGCCATTCCTGCGCTAAACATGCCTCGCTAATGTCCAATGCTTTTTCCAAACCCCCCACCCACTACACAATCTCTTATCTCTGCCCTAACTCCAAACTGTGTCTTTGGATTATTGACTCTCAGCTAATCCTGGCGGAGAATGGGCTGCTCGAGGAGTTTGCGGGATTAGGATAATCTCTTGCCTGTGAAGGGTGGGAAAGTGACCCTGCAGGGTTAAGAGGTCACAAGCACCTGTCATTTTCACTTTTTACATAATTTATTTTTTTAATTGCAGATGAAAGAGACAGAGTGCAGAAGAAAACATTCACCAAATGGATCAATAAGCATCTCATCAAGGTAGCCCAGCTTCTTTTCTATTGTTATTGTTTTTGTCATTCATTTGGGATATTTTACACTCTCCTTATGTTGGACATATTTACATTGTGAAACCTCCAGTCCAAAGTTGTTAAGGATTTTCAGCATAAAAGGTAATGCAAATCTACATTTCTATAGGTAACAATAAACTTGAGGCTTCAATATTGTGCACAGAGTTTCTCCACCAAACGAACAATCGTGTATTACGACAACACTAGTAGTGAAGGCAAGATATTCACAAAGGCAGGAGGCTTCAACCTCTGTCCACTTGGGTTTTTTCCTATTCCAATTCTTCAGCCGATCTGCAGGCACCCGATAGAACCATCATTGTTTGCATCCATTGGATTAAAGTCTCAGATAGGGTATCTGCACATGTTAAGTGTTTGCAGTGCAGTAGTAATTTCTGCACCAAAACGTTGCAGTTTACAGGATCAGCAAAATGAATGGGCTTTCTGAAGTCTCATGCACACAATGCTTATTTTTTCTTTCAGATGTGACGTAGTTTATAATCTGCAGCATGTCAATTCTTTCATCAGTGTTTTTCACCAATTCTAATGAATATGGAAAAAAATAATCAAAAACGAATGCAAAAAATGCACTTAGTTTATGTCACATATTACTGTCAAGAGATATTTGTTTGGTGCATAAATTTCTGCTGCAAATAATGTGTGCTCATTCCCATAGTTGTGCAAAGATCCAATTGCGATCCTACCAAGACTTATCTCTGCCTCCATATGCGTGTACTTCAAGCCATGTACCCATATGGTCATCTCATTACCAGTGCAAATTTGTACATAGTTCAGTGTCTATGGTGCTGATGAAAATAGCCGAGTACAATGGTCGACTGTTTCCATCAACCTTATAGACGTGGAGCTGTACTGTGCAATCATCACCACCGAGAAGCACTTGTGGGCTTGTGACACTTGTTCTAGCAATCGAAGGTACCGTAATTGTTTTAGGGGGCAACCTCTTTAAAAGCTTTTTACTGTCTCCAGACACACCAGCCTCTCTCCTCCTATCACTTCCTTCACTATTTCACAACCTGAAGGATCTTTTATCACCTCACTACCATGTCACCAATGGTCTTTCTGCACTTTACCTTGGAAATTTCACTTGTAATGCAATACTGACATTATCAGTGCAGTTTATGGCTTGTAAAGTCATAGTGTCCTTTTTGGGGATGGAGGCCCTGGGCAGTTGACTAGTTGTTTCCCCTTAACACACACACAAACATGGAATTAGTTCAGGACTGGGCCATTTTTTCCCCATTCCTGTCCAGACACATTTCTGTTTTTTTTATCTTACTCGGCTGTAAAAAAAAAAAAAAAAAAAAAAAAAAAAATTGTTTCAGATATTCAAATAAATTTTGTCTTTTTATTGTTTTGTGACACGTGATTGTTAATGTTTATGAAATTTGTATGGTTATTTTTTTTTTCTATTTGATTTTTTTGACTTATTTCACACATTATGCCCCTATTATGGTTTTAATGCACACATACACACACCACACACGCGCACACACCGCACCACACACGCGCACACATCACTCCGCACACACAGCACCACCACACATGCACACACACACTTGTGTATATATATTCTGCTCTCTCTATTTCAGAAGCTAATCCAGGCTATAAAATATTTTTTTTGCCAGTTGGCAACCCCTGTTTTAATCCTGGCATTTACAGCAAAATGAAACACTGAGCTTTGTTATCATATATATTTTTTGTTCTTATTGTTTTCCTTACAAACAGGTTCGTAAACAATCAATGATCTTTATGAGGATCTGCGGGATGGCCACAATCTTATCTCCCTTCTGGAAGTCCTGTCTGGCGTCAGACTTGTAAGTATCTATTATTTACTGCCTCTGTATGCTCTACCATCAAATGCTCCCTTATCCTCACAATTTCATTGCCATGTCCATCAGAATAAGGACCCTGAGGCTCCACGGAGCCTGCGACGCATCCCATCCCACCGCCTGTTGATGAGGGAGGAGTCTGAAGACAACCCTGATGATGCTGTATGTCACTAGGGCAGTCATTGTGTCAGATAATCCAGTGTGAGGAGGAAATTCGGCACTGGGTGATCTGGTCACCAGCACAACACGGGATGATGGGAGGTGGATGTGTGCTGTGGTTTACTTATAGCATGAGCATGAGGGCAACCTTATAACTATGGCTAGAACGACAGTTTAGTTCACAATGCCTCCTTCGGTCAGTCACTACAAGCTATTAGTGCAATGACTTCCAGCCTTGTATCGGGGGAGGCGCAAAGTGTGTGGTTTTTGGTTTTCTCTAATGATGCACCATATTTCAATCACAATTATCTAATGAACACCCATATTCCAGCTTTTCTCATTTCTAACCTGTCTGAGAAATCCTTGCACGGTCCTCTTGTTTTCTTGCCATCCGTTCAGTCTCAAGATTCTTTACCTTCATATCATTTCTACGTTCTTCTATCTTTTCTGTTCCAATGTTACCATTTTGCATGCATTTTCACAAACTAACGATTCCTTCTAACAAACAGCATTTTCCGCTTTTCACGAACAGAGTTACTTCCACCTTCTAGTTTAGCTTTCATTATAGCTTCCTATTTGCCTTTACAGCCCAGGGAGAAGGGCCGAATGCGTTTCCACCGGCTTCAAAATGTGCAGATTGCTCTGGACTTCCTCAAACAACGTCAGGTAAAGAAGATGGGTGGCTCCCAGAAATATATACCTGCTTTAAAAAATATACTTTATTAGAGAATTATTAAAAATTGTAATTCGTAATATAGATAGCTTAAGAGGGATATAATTCTAATGAAGAGAATTCGCCAAAATGCCCAACTACATGGCATTCAAATGGAGGTTGGCACCCTAATAAGTGCAATTGGTGCCCCCGTTTCCCATCGGCTGCCCCTGGTGTGGCCTAGAACATCCTAATAACATTTTGGACCAATATTCTGATTGAATAATAACAAGATACAATGAGTCACTTACAAAGAATACACATAAATATTAGACAAAGAATCCCAAAAGATAAAATGTGCATGTCGAAATAGAACAACTGTGCATGAGACGCTCAAACTAATATAAGCGTATAGACATGAGATGAAATGACTTGTTCAGGATCACTACATTCAACTCAACGCGTTTCCCCTTAACAAAGGTTCCTCCGGAGTATATATTGGGGTCTTAAAAAGTGCTATACTTAGCTTCTGTTTGGGGTGTGCATTGTGTAATGACGCGCTCCGACGCTCATCAGAGAAGGGTCCCTCCGTGGATGGTACAGAAGATGATAGGATGAAATGCTCACCTTTGTCAGGTTTCTGTCACACAGATAGATAATATGTACTAAGCATTTCTCATTTATGTTTAGGTGAAATTGGTCAATATCCGCAATGATGACATCACCGATGGCAACCCAAAATTGACCCTTGGATTGATATGGACAATAATCCTGCATTTTCAGGTAAATAGAAGTGTGGGATATTTTGTATGGTGTATCAATAAACCAGCATCAGAGAAAGAGACCGGAATCCCACCAGTCCGGGGATCTAGTGTTTCCCATTGTGCTAAAAGCTTGTGTGACACTTTTTGCCCAATACACGTGCACACTTGACTGGATTCTCAACTGGGAATGGGGAGTAAGGATATGGGCATTTTAGAATTCAGCATGCCGACCCTTCTCCTACTAAATGGGGTCTGGACGCCACCACCTGTACTGTATACATTATTAGATGGTGGGCCTGTCGTCTGGACACTGTATTCATATAAAAAATGTGGAAATCAGTATTAGTTTTTTGTACACTATTCATCCTATGGTCTTTGTTACTGTTACTTTTTGGTACTGAAATCAAGATAATTTACAATCCACATTTCACAAATAAATTGAGCTGCATTCACACTTCTGTTGGGATATTTGTGTCTAACTGCTAGTTATGTGAACTTTGTAGTAAACCATTGATTTTACTTACCGCAGCGCTCCACTGCTGGTTTGTGTTAAAGCCTACTAGTAGGTTTTCTTTTATTTCTCCTACAGGTGCAACATGAGAACTGTGCCCTATATAGGAATTAGTATTTTTTTTTAAGTACCTTAATTTCATTTATTTTTTTTCATTGTCATACAATTGTGTCAGAGATAGTGATGTGCAAATGTAATGCTAGGCATTGCTGAGTCTGTCCGATAATCCCAACAGTGCTCATACTGTTGTAGAAATAATGCCGCCCTTACAATAGAGCCAGTGATATTAGCTTCCCGCAGAATAGTGGCACTTGTATTAGTACTGCTCGCCGTATACCATTACCATTCACTACTGATCACCATAGCAGTGTAGACGGGACCATACACATAATGTCTCCTGAACCCCTTAATTGCGACATGACGGGCCAATAATATAATGTGTATCACATGATTGGCAAATGTCAGTTGCAAAATTAATAGAGTATATTGAGTTTCCATAAGGTCTTAAACCTAACCGAAACATCTGTGTCCGTAACGAAGACGAGTGGGGTAAGGGATACTTAGACCCTATTTACATGCACTGGGGGGAAAATGTGTGTGGACAAAAATGTTTGTGTAAATTCACACAAAAAAGCAGCAGATTACCTCTTTGACTCACACAAGGGCTAATCTTTGTGTGTTTCCAGTTTTTTTTTTTTAAATGTTAAATTTGACATATGTGTAATCACGCTCTTAGAAGTGGCAACAAATGAATGGCCATATATTAAATAAACTGTGTACAATGTCATGAGTGCCTGCACCTCCCACAATACTGTGATGAAATATAGGCAAACACGCACTCCACTTTTATTTTTTCTTCTTGATTTCTGCCAGAATACCGGTCCATTTAGCTTGGTAAATCTTCTGTAATGTTTAGTTGGTACAAGTGTTTATTTTCCGGATTTAGATTTGTCTCTTTCCAATTTGAGGCATATTTGAGTAAAAGTCTTATTTATAAATGGATATACTTACCGGTATTGTCGATTTCTTTGTCTTGCATATCCTGTAGCAGTAGGCAAAGTATTCTGAATCTACTGACTTCTAGTACTCCCCAGAGCCAGTGGTAATATGGAACATAAGCTTAAAGGGATATTCCCAATAGAAAAACCGCCTGGTTTGGCACTGTAGCATCTTCACATTTCTCAGCAGTCAGACCTGCACGCACTGATCACAAAGTGATGGCATAGTATTTTCTGATAGGAATTCCCATAGCATTTTTTTTCTGTATGTTTTGACTAATGACATATTGCTAATAGCGCAACAAATGACTTTCTGCCCTGAATAGCGCCACTCCTGACCCTGTCCTTTACAGGTACTGCTACACAACCCAGGTCACTAATATTCCAGATAATGTCTTGTTGTACTTTGCTATAAATCTCTATTATTGGAATATCCTCTTAAAGGGGATATCTGGGACTTCCCAAAAAAAAAAAAAAGTGTCTAAGCACTAACGGGCAAGTAATTGCCACTTACCTGCCTGTTGTGCACAGCGCCGTTCTCCCCTAGCACAGAGCAGTCCCAGGCCGCTCATGCCGGGGATTCAGCTGCCTGTGCTTTCTGCTCTGCTCTGGCGACGGGGCAGGACTTCTGAGGTCATTCTGATTGACAGCCGGCTCCCCCAGTGAGGCAGCGGGGATCCGGCTGTCAATCAGCCTGACCTTGGAAGTC
The DNA here is from genome assembly GCA_033576555.1 of Oophaga sylvatica. Taxonomy (NCBI): domain Eukaryota; kingdom Metazoa; phylum Chordata; class Amphibia; order Anura; family Dendrobatidae; genus Oophaga; species Oophaga sylvatica. The sequence continues at coordinate 367,599,815 of JARQOD010000002.1, read as the reverse complement.
CTGCCCCGTCGCCAGAGTGGAGTGGAAAAGCAGCCTCTATCTGTAGATGTGACGTCAGCAGAGGCTTCTGAATCTCCGGCAGGAGCGGTCTGTGACCCATCTGTGCCGGGAAAGAACGGCGCCTTGCTCAACAGACGGGTAAGTTGCAGTTACCTGCCTGTTAGTGCTTAGGTACATTTTTTTTTTTAATGTAAAGTCCCAGGTGTCCCTATAAAGAAGACCAATTACCAGATCAAAAGTGGCCAGCTTTTGCTAATAATTTCTTCCCACTCATCCCCTAAGGTTTTTTCTTTTCTGCTGTACAATTCGAGTTATGGGTCTTTTTGTTTAGTGCTTATTTTAATGGTCTTTACCAAAGCGGCGTTGTTCACAGGGTAGTAATGCTAATCAGCCTTTGGACATGTCCCCAGAAAACCCTGGAAGCCACGCCTTCTTGGCAAAGACCATAAAATGATCACTAAATTCCCATTTTCTATATTGAGCTGTACCTGTAGACTGTTCTGTAGCCTTGTACGCACCACATTGGATAAGTATATTATATAGTGCAGACCATAGTGGTCCTGGTTCTTAATTATGGCCAGAAAAGACATGTTAGTAGAACACAAGGACAACCATATATTTGTGTGTGATGAATAACTCTTGTAACAATGTGGCTGAAACGCCCTGCTGATATACCTATCATAAATTACTACTGGTCCTTCTGAAGTTAATTTATAGATAGGGCATTGTGGATCCTTTGTATACGCATCACTCCGCTTCTCTGGCTTTTATTGCATGGCTCTTACTCCCCCTCCCTTCCCAGCACTCATCCCCCTCTCTCCTCGCACGGGGTGGGGATAAGCCACCTCACTAATACAGAGAGCGGTCCATCCAATCAGCGCTAGGCTTGGTGTAAGGTGTCTGTGATCTGAACACTGCAGAGAGATGCAGGGAGATGTCTCAGTCTGTAAGATGTCTGTCTGAAGCAGGCATCAATTGCGGGATGAGAGGGAGGATGTGGGCTCCTTCCCTAGTGACATCTCTAAATTGCAAGCAGAAGGTGGTGCTCCGAGGAGTGGATCCTTTTCTTGTCTGAATGCACGTATTGTATGTGCCGTATAAATGCACTGGAGACATGGGGAATTCTGTCAGCTGTGTGCGGAAGCCCAAGGAGAAGAGACCGGGAAGGAGAAGGAGCCTCAGTCTGGAAAGAAAAAGAGACGGTTTAGGAGAAAGAAAAAAGATGAAGGAGCTAAGCAGGAAACTGAGCAAATGGATCAAAAGAACGAAGAAAGAGAAGAAGCAAAGGATGAATCAAATAATACATGTGCCTCTACTGAAGATCCTGCAAGCATCGGCTGCATTCTTCAAGAAGAAGGGAGAGTGCTCCAGGTCAGGGAGACATTTCATGGCATGGTGCATAGAGCTCAGCTGGTGAATCCGATATCTACTCCAGAATCCCCACCATTAGGAACCACAGTCATAGCTCGTATAGTGGACAACCCAGCAGAAAAGAAGCAGCGATCTTCCAGCACTATGGTGGCTTTTGACTGGGGTGGGAATAGCCGAGCTGTTCTTCTGCCTATCAAGGATGATGACCTGGACAAGTCTGTTAGCTATAGGACTAGCTCTGGTGAAGAAACTAACCTTGGATTGTCCTCTCTGGCACAGGATAAAACAGAAAGGGGTGTACCTGTCACCCTGTCCTGGGGTCCTGAGCTCTCTTCCTCAGGGTATGGCAGCGAGCCCTTATCTCAGCTGGAGCAGGTGGGATTTCAGAATCTGATCTCATTTCTGTTGAGATGCTTATGTCTTGTATAGCATTATCTTGCCTTTATAGTAGGTGTCCCATAGAATAAGTAGCGAAAGGTTTAGTATTGCTTTATCCAGATCAGTTGCTGAATTGCAGATTAAAAAGGTAATTTTCAAGGCATTGCAAGGATCAGTAAACCGTGCTCGTTGTTGATGTACTGATATTCAGAGCATACAGCTAGTGTGAAAGTCACACTTCCCTTAGATTAATGCAGCGTGATGCAAAGAGGTTTATGATCTATTTCTTTCTACAGATCTCCGATATTTATGTCAGCGGAGAATCAGGAGATATGTCTGCCAAGGAGAAGCTGCTCCTATGGACGCAGAAGGTGACAGCAGGATATGTTGGGGTGAAGTGCACCAACTTTTCGTCTTGTTGGAGTGATGGCAAGATGTTTAATGCCATTATTCACCGCTACAGGTTAGCGATTTGAGGGCACCATACTATAAAATGCTGTGTAAGAGAGATTGGACTGTACCCATTGCCTGTTTTATTTCCAGACCTGACCTAGTAGACATGCAGAAAGTGGAAATCCAGAGTAACCGGGAAAATCTAGAACAGGCATTTGAGATAGCGGAGAGTCTGGGGGTAACCAGATTATTAGATGCTGAAGGTTTGTACAACCAACTAATATGCTTTAGGATAATATGTATATTCATTTACATGGTCTCTGCATCACGTACTTATATGTTTAACCTCAGATGTGGATGTGGATTCTCCTGATGAAAAGTCTGTGATCACATATGTGTCTTCTATATATGATGCCTTCCCCAAAGTCCCAGAAGGAGGAGAAGGGATCAGTGCCACTGTAAGTGTTGTCCATGTTGGTCCCTGCAATGTTTGAGGGTTTTATACCCTATGGCTCACATCTTGTCTGGGTTATTTGTACAGGAAGTAGACTCCTGTTGGCTGGAGTACCAGGAAAGAGTAATGTCACTTACGCAGTGGATCCGTCAGCATGTACTTCTGATGTCTGACAAATCATTTCCTCAGAATCCTGTGGAGTTAAAGGTACAGTAATATTCTTCAGAAAATAGAACACTTTGTTATAATGCTTAATGGACACCTTATTGTGTGTGTTTTTACTTTTAGGCACTTTATAATCAATATGTACATGTGAAAGAAACTGAAATTCCAGCAAAAGAACAGGAAAAGGCACAGATACAAAAATTATATCAGATGTTACAGGTACAATTTGGTTAATTTTTAGACTTTTCACAGTGTGGAAGATTTTCATCTTTTCTCTTGCATTTCTCTTTTTTAACTTCTGATCATCTTAGATCATTCACTTCCCCTCTTTGTTTTATAATTGCACAAGCGGCCTTTTTTGAGGGGTACAAAAGACTATATCCCTGCCACATTCACTTTAACCATCTATTGACATATGCTTAGTTATGTGTGTCCTCGCGACCTTCCATGTGTTGCTTTGTGTTAGAAAAAGGAAGGATAAAGTCAACATATACCGTGCATTTGTCAGACTGTAGAGGCATGTTCTTCATAATATCTGGGTTGTATGAGATAATTGGAAGACCTTAATATATCTTTCCCTTTCAGAACCTTGTATTTGATTTTCTAAAACATGAAAATACTTTCTTTTTAAAGGGGTTATCTCAGGTTCTTAAATGGGTAAAATGAAACTGGCAACTGCAATTTACCTCTTATTAAAATGTACAGCTTGTTGCCCATATTGTTATTGTGTAGTGTACAGCTTGTTGCCCATGTTGTTGTGTAGTGTACAGCTTGTTGCCCATGTTGTTGTGTAGTGTACAGCTTGTTGCCCATGTTGTTGTGTAGTGTACAGCTTGTTGCCCATGTTGTTGTGTAGTGTACAGCTTGTTGCCCATGTTGTTGTGTAGTGTACAGCTTGTTGCCCATGTTGTTGTGTAGTGTACAGCTTGTTGCCCATGTTGTTGTGTAGTGTACAGCTTGTTGCCCATGTTGTAGTTGTGTAGTGTACAGCTTGTTGCCCATGTTGTTGTGTAGTGTACAGCTTGTTGCCCATGTTGTGTAGTGTACAGCTTGTTGCCCATGTTGTGTAGTGTACAGCTTGTTGCCCATGTTGTGTAGTGTACAGCTTGTTGCCCATGTTGTTGTGTAGTGTACAGCATGTTGCCCATGTTGTTGTGTAGTGTACAGCTTGTTGCCCATGTTGTTGTGTAGTGTACAGCTTGTTGTCCATGTTGTTGTGTAGTGTACAGCTTGTTGCCCATGTTGTTGTGTAGTGTACAGCTTGTTGCCCATGTTGTTGTGTAGTGTACAGCTTGTTGCCCATGTTGTTGTGTAGTGTACAGCTTGTTGCCCATGTTGTTATGTAGTGTACAGCTTGTTGCCCATGTTGTGTAGTGTACAGCTTGTTGCCCATGTTGTTGTGTAGTGTACAGCTTGTTGCCCATGTTGTTGTGTAGTGTACAGCTTGTTGCCCATGTTGTTGTGTAGTGTACAGCTTGTTGCCCATGTTGTTGTGTAGTGTACAGCTTGTTGCCCATGTTGTTGTGTAGTGTACAGCTTGTTGCCCATGTTGTTGTGTACTGTACAGCTTGTTGCCCATGTTGTAGTTGTGTAGTGTACAGCTTGTTGCCCATGTTGTAGTTGTCTAGTGTACAGCTTGTTGCCCATGTTGTAGTTGTCTAGTGTACAGCTTGTTGCCCATGTTGTAGTTGTCTAGTGTACAGCTTGTTGCCCATGTTGTTGTTGTCTAGTGTACAGCTTGTTGCCAATGTTGTTGTGTAGTGTACAGCTTGTTGCCCATGTTGCCTGACAGTGGCCGACGAGCTAGGTAATGATCTTGTGGCACTAGTAGGCTCTATGCTTTTGAGCCTGCCTGCGCCACTGTGAAGCTAGCTGGATAAGTGGATCGGTAAAGCTTCAGTCCGCCTGCACTTTTCCCATGCTGCATATGCAAAGCTGCTTTTCTTATTAGCATGGGAGAGGACTTACTTTCGGTCCAAAGGTGTGAGCAGGCCACTGGCCTGAATTGTCAGTGTTCAGGAGCACACAGCTTCCGGCAACCAGGAGGCTTGGAGGTAGGGAACTACTGATGCACTCCTGAAGATACAACATGGGAAAAAACTTTTAATGTTGAAATTACTTTGCATTATTTTATGGCATTTTTTTATTTTGCCTTTTCTATAAAAGACCTGGATTGAGTTTGGTCGTTTCAAACTTCCCACATCCTTTCATCCTAACGATGTGGAGGAACAGTGGGGGAAGCTTATACTATCCATGATAGAGAGAGAGAAGGTTCTCCGACCAGCTGTGGAGAGGTATGTGCATCTATGCTTTCTGGATTTTTTTTCCTTCTGCTTATGGCGTTACATTACCTTCTTTTTCTTGCTTAATAGGCTTGAACTACTGTTACAAATTGCAAACAGGATACAGAATGGCTGTTTGAGCTGTGAAGAGAAGCTGACACTAGCGAGGAATACACTACAGTCTGTAAGTGAGGGTCGGAGCTACAAGCTGCACTAACTGTACACTGTGGCAGTGTGTATATGTGTAATGTGTGTATGTATGTATGTATGTATTATATATATATATATATATATATATATATACGACTATGTTTATGTAATTATACACTGATGGCATTTACTGAATGGGTTCTTGTAAAATGTTAATTTCCACTGGCTAATCCTATTCCTCATCATGTTGTAATTTATCATCTTTTGATGTGTGATTTAAAGGAATCTGTCTCCCATTTTTTGTGATATCAGGTAAAGATATCACTCAGTTGTTGGTCACATAAGTATTCTAGTAGATGTATGCTGCGGTCTGGTCTGATGGGCGGGGCTTATTCCCCCCCTCCTGTCTTGCCCTACGCACTTGTTTCTTCTTATTACTGCGTTCACGTAGGGTTTCCGCGAGTTCACAGTATGCTTTGCCCAACTGTGGGCAAAGCATAAAATCAGTGTTCTGGAAATCTTACTGAATCTTCTGGTGTAATGTGCAGGGCTTCAGTAAGATTTCCGGCGTCCAGGAACAGACGGCTTGCCTTGGAAGACTTCCGGGGCATAGAAAGTGATGAAAAATACCGGCGCATGCACAATACTGATTTTATGTTTTGCCCACAGTTGGGCAAAGCATACTGCGCACGTGCGATTGAACTTTTTAATGCACACGTGCGGAAACACTACGGGATCTGTGATATTCATAGATCTAGATACGTACAGCAAGCCGAGCAGGGGGGTGGAGAAGGAGAATAAGCCCCGCCCATCGGACCGGACCGCGGCGATTTGCATACATTGAAAGACAGATGAAAAAGGTATTTTTGCATCAAAGGTGGGGGTCGGGCTATGAAAGGTACTACTAGAATACTTACCGTATGTGACGCACAATTGAGTGATATCTGTACCTGATATCACAAAAAATGGGTGACAGATTCCCTTTAAGTGTTGTGCACACTGATGCATAGTACCTAGATGGATGGGTATAGTTATAAGAACAACATATATTCCATCTCCTTGCATAAGACATTGAAAACCTAGATTTTTTCAGCAACAATCGTTGACATATTTTCATTGACTTCTCTGTGTGTCTATTAGGATGCCTCTAATGTCGAATTTGGGCAAAGCACTCAACAAGAAATCGAAGTGTTGCAATTCCTTCAGGAAAGTGAAAGTGTTCTTAGTCAACTTCAGGCAGACGTTCAGATTCTGCGAGATGAAAAGTACTTCCAGGTGGATGAGCTTGCCTTCAGGTAAAGTAGAGCTTTTAAATATATGTGTGTGTGTGTACAGTGGCTTGTGAAAGTATTTACCCCCTTGGCATTTTCATTTTTTGCTACCTCACAACCTGAAATTTTACTGTATTTTTTGAGGATTTCCGACATTTCATTTAAGGAACATGCCTACAACTGTGACACAAACAACAAATAGGTCAAAATAACTGAAAACTTCAGTGTGAATAACTATTCACCCCCACTAAAGTCCGTGCTTTGTAGAGTGTCATTTTGCAACAATTACAGCTGCAAGTGGCTTTGAAGTAGTCTTTGAGCTTTTCAAATCTGACCACTGGGATTTTTGCCCATTCCTCAAGGAAAAAACTGCTCCAGTTCCTTCAAGTTAGATGGTTTCCTCTGGTGAACAGCAATCTTCAAGCCTGACTACAGATTCTCCATTGGATTAAGGTCTGGGCTTTGACTAGGCCACTCCAAAACATTTACATGTTTCCCCTTAAAGTGGTATTCCCATCTCCAATATCCTAACCCTATATGTAGTAAGTGTAATAATATTAGCAAATACCTCCAATTTGAAATTTAGTCTAGTTCTTCAGATTCGCTATGTCGCTTACCTCATGTAGGGCATTGCAGTAGCGTAGGAATCCATGGTTGCGACCACTAAGCGCTGTTTACCTCACTGACTGTCACTATATGAGTGGACGTACCTATGTGGATATCTAAGCTACTGCAATGCCCTACATGAGGTAAGTGATAGCAAATTTGAACTGTATTAAATTTCTAATTTGGAGATATTTGCTAATATTACATCTACTACATATTGGGATAGGATCTCGGAGACGGGAATACCCCTTTAAACCACTCTAGTTTTGCTTTAGCAGAATGCTTGGAGTCATTGTCTTGTTGGAAGGTGAATCCTCGTTCCAGTCTCAAATCACTGACAGACTGAAATAGGTTTTGCTCAAGGATATCACTGTATTTCGCAGCATCCATCTTCCCTTGTACTCGGACCATTTTGTCTGTCCCTGCTGCAGAAAAAACATCCTTATAGCATGATACTGCCACCACCATGTTCCACTGTGGGGATTGTGTTCTTAGGGTGATGAGCTGTGTTGGTTTGGTGTCAGACATAGCATTTATCTTGGTGGCCAAAAAAGTTCAATTTTGGTCTCATCATAACCACAACACCTTCCTTGATACCTTTGAGGAGTCTCCCACATGTCTTTTGGCAAATTCAAAACGAGCCTTAAAACTTTTGTGTATAAGTAAAGGCTTTTTTTCTGCTCACTCTTCCATATAGGCCACCTCTTTGGAGTATACGGCTTATTGTGGTCGTATGGACAGATGCTCCAATCTCTGGTTGGGAACTCTGCAGCTCCTTAAGGGTTATCTTGGGTCTTTGTGCTGCCTCTCTGATTGTCCTCCTTGCCCAGGCTGAGAGTTTTGGTGGGCGGCCCTCTCTTGGCAGGTTTGTTGGGGTACCATGTTCTTTCCATTTGATGATGATGGATTTGATGGTGATCCGGAACATCATCAGACATTGGGATATTTTTTTATAACCCAACCCTGACTCGTACTTTTCAACAACTTTGCCCCTGACTTATTTGGAGATCTCCTTGGACCTCATGGTGTTGTTTGGTTAGTGGTGCCTCTTGCTTACGCTTAATGGTGTTGCCGCCTCTGAGCCCTTTCAGAAAAGGTAAAGTGTATATACTGACCGCCCATGTGACACTTACATTGCACACAGGTGGACTTGCTTTCACTAAGAATGTGACTTATGAAGGTAATTGCTTGCACCAGAAAAGAAGTAGCATGCCATATAGGAATCTGACAGTTTATGTGTATACAGATGCTGTTATGTTATACGCTCTTTTTTTTATTTAACTGTTTAGAGTTCTACGGATTCAGGATGAGCTTCTAACGTTGAGACTGGAATATTCCAACTTGTACACAAAAGGGAACTTCATCGGCGCAGGCCTTCAAACCTCGATGTCTCTTAACACATCTCCCCAACAAGGCTTTCACACATCAGCTACTTCTTCCACAACTTGGTTTCGGAAACCAATGAGTCGGGCAGAGCTGCTTGCTTTATCCTCCTCAGAAGATGAAGGTAGCCTCAGATTTGTTTATGAGCTCCTTGCCTGGGTGGAAGAAATGCAGGTACTCGTCACAGAAACATTCATTCAAGTGAATGACTCTATATCATATAGGTGTATGATTGATGTTTATTTAGCATTGCTTGATTAAAGGGGTTGTCCACTACTTTTCAACCAGCAATGTGTCTTCACTGCTCCATACTAGCATTTTTCTAATATACTTTCATGATCTGCTCTGTTACTATGCACACATTGCCAGTTTAGGGCAGTTAAGACACAAGGGTTCTAGTTAAAAATTAGTGGACAACCCATTTAATCTTGCCAAGCTAGTGCGTTCTTGGTGTTCTACTCCATTGCAAAAATACAACAATGATATATATCTTTCCTGTGCACATGGAAGCAATTTGAGGTGGTTTCATTTGGTAGCAGACATACAGTGGGGAAAATAAGTATTTGATACACTGCCGGTTTTCAAGTTTCAAATTTCCCCAAGAATGGGGAGGTCTGTTATTTTTATCATAGGTACATATCAACTGTGAGAGACAGAACCTACCAACCTGCAAGAATTCTGGCTCTCACAGATCTTTTAGTTTTTCTTTAACCCCTTCCCGACCTGTGACGCCTATGTGGCGTCATGGGGAGATCTCGTTCTTGCGGGTCGGGTGACCGGGGGGTCACTGAAAGGTCACCTGACACGCAGGTACAGGAAGACTTGTACTTCACCCCAGGTGGGGTGGCTTTGCCCCCCCGTGGCTACGATTGCTCTGATTGACTGTTGAAAATGAAACAGCCAATCAGAGCAATTGTAATATTTCAGCAATGAAATTTGGTGAAATATTAAAATCCAGCCATGGCCGATGCTGCAATATCATCGGCCATGGCTGGAGACCGCGATCTGCCCCCTCCCACGACTGACGGCGGCGATCTGCAGCCGTCAGTCTTTCCTCCACTCCGTCCTGTCCTCCGCTTCCGCAGCCGTCCAATCTCACCCCCTAACTCCTCCTCGGTACCTCCCGAGTCCCGTTGTCCTTCCCGGTGTCCCTATGTCTTCTCCCATGGGCGCCGCCATCTTCCAAAATGGCGGGCGCATGCGCAGTGTGCCTGCCGAATCTGCCGTCCAGCAGATTCATTCATTCATTCCAGGTACATTTTGATCACTGTGATAGTGTCTATCACAGTGATCAAAATAAAAAAAATAGTAAATAACCCCCTCCCCTTTATAACACCCGTAGTTAGGGAAAAATAATAAAATAAAGAAAATATATTTATTTTTATTTTTCGGCTGGAATTAGGGTTAGGGTTACAGTTAGGGTTGGAATTAGGATTAGGGTTGGCATTAGGGTTAGAATTAGGGTTAGGGTTGGAGTTAGGGTTAGAATTAGGGTTGGAATTAGGGTTAGGGTTGGAATTAAGGGTATGGTTGGGATTAGGGTTAGGGTTGGAATTAGGGTTCGGGTTAGGATTGAAATTAGGGTTAGGGTTGGAATTAGGGTTAGGGATTAGGGTTAGGGGTGTGTTGGGGTTACGGTTGGGATAAGGGTTAGGCTTGTGGTTAGGGTTATGGTTAGGGTTGGTTTACCCCAACATATGGGGTATCAGCATACTCAGGAAAAATTGCACAACTTTGGGGGTCTAATTTCTCCTGTTACCCTTGAGAAAATAAAAAATTGGGGGCTAAAATATTATTTTTATCGAAAAAAAATGATTTTTTTTTATTTTCATGGCTCTGCGTTATAAACTTATGTGATGCACTTGGGGGTTCAAAGTGCTCACCACACATCTAGATAAGTTTCTTGGGGAGGTCTAGTTTCCAAAATGGGTTCACTTGTGGGGGGTCTCTACTGTTTAGGCCTCTCCAAACGTAACATGACTCCCTCAGACCATTCCATCAAAGTCTGCATTCCAAAACGACACTACTTCCCTTCTGAGCCCCGATCTGTGTCCAAACAGTGGTTACCCCCCACATATGGGTACCAGTGTACTCAGTACAAATTGGACAACAACTTTTGGGGTCCAATATCTCCTGTTACCTTTGTGAAAATAATAAATTGCAGGCTAAAAAATGATTTTTTGAGGGGAAAAAAAATGATTTTTTATTTTCACGGCTCTGCGTTATAAACTTCTGTGAAGCACTTGTGGGTTCAAAGTGCTCAAGTCACCACACATCTAGATAAGTTCCCTGAGAGGTCTAGTTTCCAAAATGTGGTCACTTGTGGACGATCTCAAAAGTTTAGGCACACAGTGGCTCTCCAAACTTGACATGGTGTCCGCTAGCGATTGGAGCTAATTTTCCGTTCAAAAAGTCAAATGCCGCTCCTTCCCTTCCGAGTCCTTCCGTGCGTCAAAACAGTTGTTCCCCCCCACATATGGGATTTCAGCGTACTCAGGACAAATTGTACAACAACTTTTGGAGTCCACTTTCTCCTTTTACCCTTGGGAAAATAAAAAAAAATTGTTGCTAAAAGATAATTTTTGTGACTAAAAAGTTAAATGTTCATTTCTCTATCGCTTCATTGGGGGACACAGAGACCATGGGTGTTTGCTGCTGCCACTAGGAGGCTGACACTATGCATATGCAAAAAAAGGTTGGCTCCTCCTCTGCAGTGTACACCCCACCGACTGGCACCAAGCTAATCAGTTTTAGCTTAGTGTCAGTAGGAGGTGGACACGGGTCTCTCTGGAGACTCATATCTACCTATTGTGCGGCGTTCCTTTTCAGGTACCTTCCGGAGGGATACAGTGTGAAAAGTCACTACTGTAGTCCCACGCAGAGACTATGAGTACGGCGTGTACTGCCACCCCGTATCCTCATATGTCTGTCTCTTGGCAGGACCCCCCACTCTAATCCCTAACACGAACGGGTGTTTAGGTGATTAGGGTGCAGCGAAAGACCCAGGCCTGCCTCCGTCTCCCACCTACTCGCCCACCAGAGCCTGTCGGATGAGGAGACGCGGACGTCCCCACAACTGACTTCCGGACGTCCGACCTTTTCTTGGTCTGAGGTATTGTCCCTCTTTCCCTACAGGAGAGAAGAATGAAGACAAGAAGAAAGAAGATGGGAAAAGATTTATATATACAGGTCATTCTAGAAAAATTAGCATATAGTGCTAAATTTCATTATTTTCCATAATGTAATGATTACAATTAAACTTTCATATATTTTAGATTCATTACACACCAACTGAAATTTGTCAGGTCTTTTATTGTTTTAATACTGATGATTTTGGCATACAACTCCTGATAACCCAAAAAACCTGTCTCAAAAAATTAGCATATCAAGAAAAGGTTCTCTAAACGACCTATTACCCTAATCTTCTGAATCAACTAATTAACTCTAAACACATGCAAAAGATTCCTGAGGCTTTTAAAAACTCCCTGCCTGGTTCATTACTCAAAACCCCCATCATGGGTAAGACTAGCGACCTGACTGATGTCAAGAAGGCCATCATTGACACCCTCAAGCAAGAGAGTAAGACCCAGAAAGAAATTTCTCAACAAATAGGCTGTTTCCAGAGTGTTGTATCAAGGCACCTCAATGGGAAGTCTGTTGGAAGGAAACAATGTGGCAGAAAACGCTGTACAACGAGAAGAGGTGACCGGACCCTGAGGAAGATTGTGGAGAAGGACCGATTCCAGACCTTGGGGGACCTGAGGAAGCAGTGGACTGAGTCTGGTGTAGAAACATCCAGAGCCACCGTACACAGGCGTGTGCAGGAAATGGGCTACAGGTGCCGCATTCCCCAGGTAAAGCCACTTTTGAACCATAAACAGCGGCAGAAGCGCCTGACCTGGGCTACAGAGAAGCAGCACTGGACTGTTGCTAAGTGGTCCCAAGTACTTTTTTCTGATGAAAGCAAATTTTGCATGTCATTCGGAAATCAAGGTGCCAGAGTCTGGAGGAAGACTGGGGAGAAGGAAATGCCAAAATGCCTGAAGTCCAGTGTCAAGTACCCACAGTCAGTGATGGTGTGGGGTGCCATGTCAGCTGCTGGTGTTGGTCCACTGTGTTTCATCAAGGGCAGGGTCAATGCAGCTAGCTATCAGGAGATTTTGGAGCACTTCATGCTTCCATCGGCTGAAATGCTTTATGGAGATGAAGATTTCATTTTTCAGCACGACCTGGCACCTGCTCACAGTGCCAAAACCACTGGTAAATGGTTTACTGACCATGGTATTACTGTGCTCAATTGGCCTGCCAACTCTCCTGACCTGAACCCCATAGAGAATCTGTGGGATATTGTGAAGAGAAAGTTGAGAGACGCAAGACCCAACACTCTGGTGAGCTTAAGGCCGCTATCGAAGCATCCTGGGCTTCCATAACACCTCAGCAGTGTCACAGGCTGATTGCCTCCATGCCACGCCGACATTGAAGCAGTCATTTCTGCAAAAGGATTCCCGACCAAGTATTGAGTGCATAACTGAACATTATTATTTGATGGTTTTTTTGTTTGTTTTTAAAAAACACTTTTATTTTATTGGACGGTTGAAATATGTTAATTTTTTGAGACAGGTTTTTTGGGTTATCAGGAGTTGTATGCCAAAATCATCAGTATTAAAACAATAAAAGACCTGACAAATTTCAGTTGGTGTGTAATGAATCTAAAATATATGAAAGTTTAATTGTAATCATTACATTATGGAAAATAATGAAATTTAGCACTATATGCTAATTTTTTGAGAAGGACCTTTTATATATAAAAAAAAAAATTACAGGGTTTTTTTTTTTTTTTTTTATGTACAGCGCTCTACTGTGTTTCTGGGGTTCCGAGAGCCCGTTTTGGGAGTCCCCCGAGGCCGTTAAATTTTGGAGAGAGAGAACTACCCCTGTCTCTCAATGAGAAGCCGCTTTTATTTACCAATTTGCGGCCTCATGGCACCGCCTGTCATCCGGTGGCGCCGCGGCGATTCCTTTCGGGCCCGTTTCTGTAGATCGGCGTCCTCCGCGCCGACTCCCCCTTCCCCGGCGGCTGCAGGCTTAAATTTAGGCCCCGGCTTCATTCCGGGCCTACTCCGGCGCCGGCTCCGCCCCCGCCTCTCAGACTTCCGGGCGGGCTTTTCTCCCGCCCGTCCTTGCTCGCCCACCGCTCTCAGCGTTCCTGAGGGCTGCTGTCGCCGCCATATTGCGAGCTCCAGGCCCTGCGTCCGACGCTGTCAGCTCCTGTGTTTAGGTCGCAGCAGCAGTTCCTCAGCTACCTTGAGGCCTCTGATCGCTGGCTCCTGACATCCGCGATTTTCAGGAGGAACACCCGCTGGCTCCTGACATCTGCGATTTTCAGGAGGAACACCTGCAGCACACAGGATCCGTGAGTAAGCTCTGTCCTGCAGAGCTGACACTCTCCTCTGCCCTTCTCTGTCCCCCAACCTTCTGGCACCGGTTAGTGGGATTGCTCTACCATGCCTAAGCATAAGGGAGAGCCTGCTCGTCCTCCATCTTCCTCTTCCTCCTCCACTCTGGTTAGATACTTTGTGTGCTCTTCTTGTAATGGCAGACTCCCTTCAGGTCAGTCATCTCCCCTTTGCCAGGCCTGCAGCGACCCCACGGGACCCACCCAGGAGCCCCCTACTGATCCGGGTGATTCTGAGACCCCTACCCCCCCAGTGGGCAGCGTCTCTGTCGCAATCTGTTGCGGACCTCACCAGTGTATCACAGACCCTAGTATCCCCTTTTGGATAAATTTCCCCTTTCGGCACCGCAGTCGCCAGCGGGTCTCAAGACTCCCTTTCCGGTCCGTCCAACCCAAGCCGTAAGAGGCCTAGACTAGAACACCGTTCTAGGTCCTCTTCTCGCTCCATCTCTCCAGAAGACACTGCTCGGCGTTATCCCTCCCTAGCGCCCTCTCCGGAATCAGGCGAGGCGTCTCCGGACGCGCTTTCGGAGGATGAGTCGGACCTGGATTCTGATCAGGCCTCCGGCATGACGGATATGGTGCAGAGTCTGATTGTGGCTGTTAATCAGACCTTAGACATCAAGGATACATCTACGGAGTCCGCAGAAGAGGCGGTTTCGTTCAGACGGTCAAAACCACCTTCCAAGGTGTTTGCCCCTCACACTGAGTTCAGGACATACTCAAGAGGGAAAGGGAGAATCCGACCAGGCGCTTTCAAAGAGGGAAGCGCCTTGGCATACTATACCCTTTTTCCCCGGAGCTTACAACTAATTGGACGATTTCTCCTTCAGTGGACCCACCGGTCTCCAGACTGTCCACCAACACGGTCCTTCCTCTGGCTAGCGCTGCTTCCCTAAAAGACGCCAACGATAGGATTCTAGAATCACTGGCAAAGTCAGCCTTTGAGGCAACCGCTTCTGCCCTATGCCCGGCCTTTGCGTCTACTTGGGTCTCAAAGGCTATAGCCAGATGGTCCAAACAGCTCCGTAAGGGCATCTTGGCCGGAGCCCCTTCCAGAGAGCTGGCGGAGCTCGCAGACCAAATCTCCCAGGCTGGGCAATATGTAGTTTCTGCCTCACTGGATGTAGCTTCCTGCGCGGCGCAGGCATTCAGCAATATCGTGGCCATCCGGAGGAACATCTGGCTCAAGGCATGGCAGGCTGATCTTTCGTCTAAAAAGTCGCTCACAGGTCTTCCTTTTCAGTGAGAACATCTGTTCGGAGACAGGTTGGATCAGATCATTAAGGACGCAACGGGGGGGCACGAGCTCCCTCCTCCCTCAGTAAAAGCCTCACAAACCCATCCAAAGAAGGCAGTTCCGCTCTTTTCGGCCTTTTCGCCGTTTTCAGGGGTCAGAGGATTCCTCCGGTCAACTTAAGCCGCTGAATCGCCAGGCTAAGAGGAAGGCTTCCTTTCGGCCCACCCCCTCCTGGCGTTCCAATAACTCCCAGGGTAGATCCACCAGACCAAGACCTGGCAGATCTTTCTCGGCATGACTCGGCCCCGGAGTCCAGCGTTCCTCCCAAGCTCGGCGGTCGTCTCCTGCTGTTCAGGGACGTGTGGCTCGACTTGGTGGAGGACGCTTGGGTCAGGGAGGTCGTATCCTCAGGATACAAAATAGAGTTCACTTCCCGCCCAAGAGATCGGTTCTTTGAATCCCGCCCCCCAAAGGATCCTTCTCTGGTATCGGGTTTCTTTGCATCCATCGATTCCCTTCTCAGTGCTGGAGTTATCGTCCCTGTTCCAGAGCGAGAACTTTTCACAGGTTTTTATTCAAACCTGTTTGTTATGCCGAAAAAAGGCGGCAAGGTTCGTCCCATCCTGGACCTCAAGTTACTGAACAGAAGAGTTCGCCTGCGTCACTTCAGGATGGAGTCTCTTGTTCAGTAATATCGTCAATGGAATCTCAGGAATTTCTGTGTTCTATAGACATCCAAGACCCTACCTCCACGTCCCAATTTGCCCAGCCCACCAGAGGTTCTGCGTTTCGCAGTTCGGCAGAATCATTTTCAGTTTGTCGCCCTGCCCTTCGGCCTTGCAACCGCTCCCAGGGTCTTTACAAAAATCATGGCGGACTGATGGCCACCTTGACGATTCGAGGACTGTTTCTCATTCCTTACCTCGACGACATTCTCATCAAGGCTCCGTCCCTCCCCCAGGCTCAAGAAAGCTTGTCCATCGCTCTCGACTCCCTGGCCCGATTCGGATGGATCATCAACAGGAAGAAGTCCTGCCTTGTTCCCTCTCAGCGCCTGATCTTCTTGGGCATGCTGTTCGATACCGACAGTCGAAGGTCTTCCTCCCCAAGGAGAAGAGAGCAATCCTCCAGCAGGGTGTTCGGTCTCTGCAGGGCCCTCAGCTTCCTTCCTTCCGGTCAGCGATGAGGGTCTGGGCAGAATGGTTGCGGCCTCAGAGGCAATTCCCTTTGCTCAGTTCCACTTGAGACCTCTTCAGCGGGCTATCCTGTCTCGGTGGGACAGGTCCGTCAGATCGTTGGATCGTCCGCTTCGTCTCCCTTTCAGGGTCAAGCAGTCTCTCAACTGGTGGCTGTCATCCCCCCTCATCCTCCAGGGACGGTCCTTCCTGCCAGTCCACTGGCAGATCATAACGACGGATGCAAGCCTTCTAGGCTGGGGCAGTTTTTCGGCACCTGACGGCTCAGGGTCGTTGGTCGGCACAGGAATCTTCCCTACCGATCAACATCCTCGAAATCAGGGCCATCTTTCTCTCGCTCCGTCACTGGGAATCCTTCTCAAGGGCCTGCCAGTCAGAATTCAGACGGACAATGCCACGGCTGTGGCGTACGTCAATCACCAGGGAGGGACCAGAAGTTCTCTGGCAATGGCCGAAGTATCCAAGATCCTCCTTTGGGCGGAGGCGAAGGTTCCGGCAATATCCGCGGTGCATATCCCGGGCGTGGACAACTGGGCCGCCGACTTCCTCAGCCGCGAGGGCCTCGCGGCAGGAGAATGGTCCCTGCATCCGGACGTCATCCATCAGATCTGCCTTCGATGGGGGACCCCGGATGTGGACCTCATGGCGTCCCGGCTCAACAGGAAAGTTCCGCTGTTCGTCTCCAGGTCCCGCGATCCTCTGGCATTGGACGTAGACGCTCTGGCCATTCCTTGGTCACAGTTCGCTCTCCCATACGTATTCCCGCCGCTTCCCGTTCTTCCCAGATTGCTGAAGAAGATCAAGGCGGAAGGGGTGCCGGTCATTCTAATCGCCCCAGTTTGGCCCAGGAGGTCCTGGTTCGCAGACATCGTCAATCTCTTGGCGGACGCCCCCTGGAGACTCCCAGACAGGCCAGACCTTCTGTCACAGGGTCCGTTCTGCCACCAGGGTTCTCGGTCGCTCAATTTGACGCGTGGCTGTTGAAACCGCGGTACTGAGAGAGTCTGGGTTCTCAGATCGGGTGATTCGCACCATGATCCAAGCCAGAAAACCGTCGTCTTCCAGGGTCTACTATCGAACCTGGAAGGCCTATTTTCGCTGGTGTGAGTCCAACATCATCCCGCCAATGAAGTTGTGCTCCCAGCCGTCTTGACTTTCCTCCAAACGGGACTGGACTCTGGTCTCTCTCTCGCTACTCTTAAAGGGCAGGTGTCAGCCCTTTCCATCCTCTTCCAGAAACCCTTGGCTTCTCGTGTTCAAGTCAAAACTTTCCTTCAGGAGGTGGCGCATACGGCTCCCCCGTATCGAATCCTGTAGACCCCTGGGACCTCAATCTCGTGTTGGAGGTTATGAGGTGCACTCCCTTTGAACCTCTCAGAGAGGTTCCCCTCTCGGTTTTGTCCTGGAAGGTGGCCTTTCTTGTAGCGATCACTTCCATCAGGCGAGTTTCAGAGTTGGGCGGCTCTATCTTGTCGCCCCCCCTTCCTGGTCCTCCATCAGGATAAGGTTGTGTTGCGGCCTCCGCCTTCCTTTCTTCCCAAGGTGGTATCCACTTTCCACTTGAATGAGGAGATTGTCCTGCCCTCCTTCTGTTCGGCTCCGACTCATTTTTGGAGCGCTCGTTGAACAAGCTAGACCTGGTACGGGCAGTAAGGACCTACCTGGATAGGACGGCTTCCTTCAGGAAGTCTGTTCTCCTATTCGTCATTCCAGACGGAGCGCGAAGAGGCCTGCCGGCTTCCAAGTCTACGATTGCGCGTTGGATTAGGACCGCAATATTGGAGGCTTACCGGGTTAAGAACAGAGTGCCTTCCCCTGGGGTTAAGGC
>JARQOD010000002.1:367537221-367581543 GCA_033576555.1 Oophaga sylvatica | reverse complement strand
TCAGAGATGAGTTGAGGATCACCACAGGGGCCCTCGGGTGGAGAGGGTCGCTGGGAACGAAGATCCTCCTTCCCGCTCCGTCTCCGGACGGTGCAGAAGACGTCATCAACCCCTTACAAAGAAAGGGGGAGGCCACCGCTGGTGACCACCATCTTCCTCTCAGCCCTTTCCGAGGAGGGGAAATGGCAAGGACCAGCCACCGGAAATCACCCTGGAGCACCCGTGAGGGTGACTGGGGATAAGATCCTGCTTGCGGGCCTGAGAGTTGCGATGTGGGTAACACCACACCGCTCGCTCAGCTGCATAAATTTGGGAAAGAAGGGTGAGAATTTACACCCTGTTACCCTGAAGCTGTGCCTGAAAAACAAAGGGAAAAAATTTATAACACATGACATGACCTGAAAAGAAAAAGGATTAGCTGCGGATCTGGGATCAGATCCAGGTCCGCCTCCTACAGACACTAAGCACAAACTGAGGTACTTGGTGCCTGTCGGTGGGTGTATACTGCCAGGGGAGGAGCCACTTTTCCTTTTTTTGCATAGTGTCAGCATCCTAGTAATAGCAGCATACACCCATGGTTACCTGTGTCCCCCAATGAAGCGAGAAAGAAAAATCACCTGTCTGGGGCTGCCCACCTTTTTATTAAATATAAAGAAGTCAGTCCCAAACTGGTGATAAGTACTGCTTTTATTATCAATATGACACCCACTTTCTGTATAAAAAAAAATGTGTTTACAGATTATTATGTTCTTAATTATTGTTCATTATCAATGTTGGGGCCATTTCACATCACAGTTGGGCTGTATATTTTGTGCGCGTGCATGCCATGACGGTGTCTGGCGTCATGCTGAACGTATTCATAGGCACCTATTGTATTATAAGCCAAAAAGTGTTCCTTTTTTCATACACTGGACCAGTATGTGTTTGTGGCTGCAGACCTTTTTTGATATGATATATAGTTTAGTAGACCTACTATGGTATTCAGTAAACCAAATACTATACATATATGCAGATTTTAGCATTTTTGTAAAGTACGTGAAGAGACTTTTTTTTTTTATAGACTTTTGAGTTCAGTTTTTTACTGGCACAAGATAAAAGTGGTGATTTAGGATTCGTAGGATGTGACACAGAGGTGCTGTTGATGCTGTGCTTGTTATAGTGTTTGGGTAGGCTTTTATTATGTTGCGAGCCCTGGCTTGTTCTCTGCCCCATGTTACTGTATAGCCCTATGACTATTATTCTAACTTCTTAGACTGAAAACTGTAGACGTAGTTATACGGAGTCTGCAGGGTGCAGAAGCTCTTGTTAAAGGCTTTGAGACCCGGCTGAGTCAGGAAGACACCATTGCTGCAGATTCGGTTGCTATTCATTGTCAACAAGAGTTATTACAGGTATGTGCATTATACCTTTAATTTTGGTGAACACTTGAACATATTTGATAAAAGACTATATAGAGATCCACCTGATGTTTTACAGCAATGGCTGAATGAAGCAATAGCGAAAGGCAGTGTCATTTCTGCACTGGAGGAGGATGTCGCCAAATCAAAAGAAGTAAGAGATCGCCTAAATCAGAGAACTCTAGAGCGCAGTCTTGATGTAGATCAATTTCAAGAAAAGACTGTGAAGCTTCGCGAGCGGTGGGGTGGTGTGCACACTCAACTGGAAACACGGTATGTGCTTTCCTTTTTATTTTCATCAAAATGAGATTTGCACTCTGATTACTTACCCTGTCTCCTTTAATGAAATGAAGGCAATCGGAATTGGCCACAATACGAGAAGTACTGAAAAGTTACAGGGGGCGCCATGACAGTTTAATCCAGTGGATAGAGGCCACAAAATCACAGCAGGAAATGATGAAGCCTGGACAGTCAGAAGACAGGCGAGTCTTGTCTGAGCAGTTAAATGAACAAACGGTAAGTTTTGGCAGATTGGAGTAAGATTTGTAGCTTAATGAATGACGCTGCTCGTCATGAATTTGTCGAGTGGCGGTTGCACCGTTCCATCCTTCTCCTGCTTTTCCTACTTTGCTGGAGCTGGGCGAAAATGGTGTGAAAGTACCAAAAGTTGCGTTTTTGCTCAGCCTTGCATTGTTCAAAGTTTTCCAGTTTTTCAAAGCTTATTACTAGTATAAAAGCTTAGATGAATCTGGGCCCAGGAATCTATACAGCATTGCTCCAGTAATGATCTTGTGAGGCCAATTCATCAACCCTTTCACACCAAAATATTGACATAAAAGCTTTGAAAATTTGCAAAATTTTGCGACTTTGTGCTTTTTTCTCCAGTTTGACCCAGCTCTGCTGAAATGGGTCGAACTGGGGCGCCAAATTCATTGAAAATGACGCAATTCGTACACCAGAAATGCTACTCCAGTCTGACTGAAGTAGCATTTCTGGTTCAGCAAACAGAAGAGCACGCCACTTACTAGAGGCAGTGAATTCTTTAAGTGGCGTGTGCCTCTTAATGAATTAGGCCGGTTACACACTAGCGTTTGTGTCCGCAGCGTAGGGCTGTGTACTTCTTTCCTTAAGATCCGCCTACTTCCGCATGCATCCTGCGTACCTATATTCAACATTGCGTACGCAGGAACATGCGTTGTATGCAGATACGTTCCCGTGAGTGGTTTTGAAGTGCCCTCCGAACGCATGTACGTGTTTAGCGACCAGGATTGGCCTGTCTAAAAGTACCAATCGTTGTATAATTTAGTCTGTATGGTTTAGATTTAGTATATAAATTGTTCTGGTACATATTGGAAAGGTCAGGCTTTTTTATAGTCTATTGATTTCATAAAGAATGTATGATCACTGCTCTTCCCCCTTCATATTGTGACCACAGTCATATTTTTATTTTTAGGCACTGGTGGCTGAAATAGAGCGGAATCAGTCTCGTCTAGATGAATGTCAAGGCCTCTCCCAGCAGTACTCTGTGTCTGTGAAGGTGAGCGCTCCGAAGAGTATTCAGCATCCATTTCAGTTCTGTTTCTCCAATCAATGACGCCTAGTTTATTAAAAATGTGCTCGACTAATTATTTTTTCAAGGATTATGAACTGCAGTTGATGACCTACAAGGCCTTTGTAGAATCGCAGCAGAAGTCGCCATTGAAGCGGAGAAGAATGCCGTCTACCTCAGATGTTATCACTCAAGAGGTAGGGTGTCGTGTTTTAGATCAGCTTGTATATTTGGTTTTACTGCTCTACAAATCCTGCACTTTTTTCTTTGTTCAGTTTATGGATCTCCGCACTCGCTATACTGCTCTGGTGACTTTAACTACGCAGCATGTGAAGTACATCAGTGACTCCCTACGGAGACTTGAAGACGAGGAGGTACTGCAGAGCCTTATTATTTCTTGTTACTTGATGGAAGATGTATAACTTTCTATTCTCATCCAATATGCTCATGGCGTAAGATTGGCTGATGTGTATTGAGGGGATTTGTAGATATTCACATATGTGATAGAAATATTCTGAGACCACTAGCAGCATTGATTAAAGTGAGGGTATAGGCACACTTGGCAAAAAGTGTCAAAGGCACAGGATTTATTCCTCGGTCAGTTAGTTTATTGGTTAAAGCATTAAAATGTTTTGGCCACATAGGACCTTTATCTTAGGGATACATCCGGTGCCTCGGGCACTTCTTGCTGGATTTACAGACAGTATGGTTGGAGAGTTGCCCCAAGAAAGCATGGACTTGGAAAGAATGATGCATCGGAATTCTATACAGTAAACGGTAAAAGCACACTTCCTCTGCTATGGGTCTTCAAATGACAAAAATGCATATCAATCAAAATTAAGATATTAAACTGCAACATTTCTACCAAACAGGCTGGCTATAATATGTGCTTTTATGGTGACATCCTTGATACGTGATTGTGGTTCACACTTACAATGTAGGCTATAATTGATAACACCATGACTAGTAATCCATTATCCTAAGATGGACAGTATGTAGTAGTCGTAGATGTGGAGCGGTGAAGCATGTGCGTGTGGCATGATGATGTATTCTTTTCCATCACTGTAGAAAGTCCTTGATGAGGAGAAAGAAAAGCATATTGAGGATTTGAAGCATCTGTCTAGCTGGGTTTGTAGTCTCTCCCGTGTGGTGTCAGCCAGTGGAGGGAACAGGGCTGACCTGCAAAAGTCAATCTCAGAGAAAAAGGTACGCAGCTACTATTGGCTTGTAATTTCTAGTATTTTTGCCGTTTTCCTTATAATGTACAAAAACATTCTGCGATTTCGGTGTGACTCTGTATTTTTTGCTCTATTCTGGGGAGCACCCAGCACTTTCTACATATCCATGAATGATGTATGAGAAAAGCAGTTTACGTTTTCTACTCTTTGTGTATGTAAGGCCAGATTCACATCACATTTTTAATGTGCATTCAGCGTGTATTCTGGGAAAGCTCCTGATACATATTAAAGGGGCTGGCCACTACTTTCCAAGTTCCTTTCATTTGGCCATAGATGAGCATTGCACTAAACACCTTACTATCTCAAATCCTTCTGTACCCTGAGCTGCTCTCCTGGTCACATGACTTCTGCCTGAGAATTCCCTGACTTCTATGAAATGACCTCAAAATCTCCCTGAGTTTCAGGCTTTGAAATCTGATTGGTGGGCGTTCACACTGCTCTTGTGCATGCTGTTCCCAGCAGGCGCTGCTTCACCTCCCCCTTGCAGGCACTGCCCTCCCTTGTATCTTTATGCATACAGCAATGTGTATACTGTAGATATGTACACACACTGCTTTATACCTTGTGTAATGTATACATATCCTCCTGTATTCTCTCCACTATATGAATACCATCATATATCTCTCCCCATCCATCCAATCATCACTGGGGGGGGGGGGTGGTATGGGATGATAATTACTGGCAGGTCTGCTGTTCTGGTGCTTTGTGCATTATTCCTATTTCCTGTACCAGTGTCCTGTACAGGAGATTGTGCTGATGCTGTATGTGATGCTGGAAATGGAGTGAGGGGGGTTTTGGCAGTTACTGGGGCTGTGCTCACTACCGGTTTACAGCCCAGCACAAGAGATAATTGTTATTATTATCATACATTTTTATAGCGCCATTTATTCCATGGCGCTTTACATGTGAAAGGGGCAAGTGTAGACAAGTACAATAAATATGAGCAGAACAAGGCACACACAAGTACAGAAGGAGAGAGGACCCTGCCCGCGAGGGCTCACAGTCTTCAGGGATGGGTGAGAATACACTAGGAGAGGGTAGAGCTGGTCGTGCGGTGGTTCAGTAGACTGAGGATCACTGTAGGTTGTAGGCTTGTCGGAAGAGGTGGGTCTTCAGGTTGTTTTTGAAGTTTTCTGTGGTAGGGGAAAGTCTGATATGTTGGGGTAGAGAGTTCCAGAGCATGGGGAAGCACGGGAGAAGTCTTGTATGCGGTTGAGTGAAGAAGAGATAAGAGGGGAGTAGAAAAGGAGATCTTGTGAGGATCGGAGGTTGCGTGTAGGTAAATACCGGGAGACCATGTCACAGATATATGGAGGAGACAGGTTGTGGATGGCTCTGTAGGTCATAGTTAGAGATGAGATGATGGGAAATGTAGTCAGAAGGCAGCAGAGCATTTTGAAGAGGAAGTGATCACGATGAAAGCAGAGCTTGTGCCGGGACACAGGAATATGGGGATTTTTAGGGGCATTATCTTTAACCATTTATGGCAAAAACTGTAAGTTATTGTAACTTACCCCATAAATTGTATTCTTATGGTTATTGTAGCCACAAGACTTTGGGGGGGTGTCTTTATGCTGCTCTACATTATACACTGTAAGACACGGCTCCTTGGTAAAGACATTAAATTTAGCACGAAGTTAAAAAACCTATATTTTTGGAACTATATGCCAAATTAAAAAGAAAAAAGACGCCAAAGCAAAATGGAATAATCAGAGGAGCAGAAAAAAGTAAAATAAGGACAAAAACTGTTTACATTTGGACCTGGTGACAGGTCCTCTTTACACTGAGGTTGTAAATGTGACAGATTTTTGTGGGGTCATTTCATGTTTTGTGAACCTTTGAGAATTCTACTTGAATTATCTTAACTAAACTATGATGCCTTTATTTGTTTTTGTTTTCTCATAGGCATTAAGTGAAGAGCTTCTGTCAAAAAAAGATGACGTTTCTGAAGCTATTAAAGCTATGCAGATCTTTTTAGCCAAGAACAGCGATAAGTGAGTGCCTTAATTCTGTATTAAGATGTGTGCCTTGTAGGATTTAGGATTTATTCACACAAGCATGAGAAGCCTTTGGGCAAAGGTCTTGCTGCAGTGTTACCCCAAGATTCTTAGGGTAGGATATTGAAGAGAGGCAGCAGAGCCGTTGTGCAGTGTCCACCTATTCACATAACTATTCAACAGCACATTTCTCTGATGCATAAATACAGTTTTCTAAAGTAAAGTCATGTAA
Organism: Oophaga sylvatica; assembly: GCA_033576555.1. Classification (NCBI taxonomy): domain Eukaryota; kingdom Metazoa; phylum Chordata; class Amphibia; order Anura; family Dendrobatidae; genus Oophaga; species Oophaga sylvatica. Next base: position 367,575,130 of record JARQOD010000002.1, on the reverse strand, counting down.
TCAGCATTACAGTGCCTGTACACAGATGACATTAGTTTGGGGGAGAAAAATAGGATCCCTTTTTCTTCTGCTGTTGACGTTTCAGCCTGAAATTTATTAAATGTCCCCTAGCTCGATGGGAAATGCTGGATTAGTGGAAGTGCGACTGCTGGGACCTCCATGGTCACCAGAACTGGGAGTTTTAGTCCCCTGTCACCTCCAGGTAAAACTAGGAGTGGTTTGAATGAAGCGGCGGTTGGATCCCCCAAGATCTAGCATTTATCGCCTGTCAGATGGTTAGTTGATGAATGCTTCAGTCTGGAATACCCATTTCACACTATTATTGATGCATCTAAACAACCTGTAGGCTACGAGAATACATGTTTGCCAAAGCAGAATTCCTGTTTTTTTCCCATATCTTTGTCCTTTTCCTCTTGCCATCCTGATAATGAAATGTATATTCGTGGGTATTTAATTACTGTGAAACCTTAACATCTGTGTCCATATTGTTTCAACAGGTTGTCACCTGAGGAGAAAGCGGAGATCTCCTCTCAGATCCAGGAGCTGAAGGGAGCCTATAACAGGCTTTGCGAAGAGTCTGACAACCAGATACAAGTGCTTCATTCCCAGCTTGCTCGGGAGGCTGAGCAGAAGGTATGGAATGATGCCCCCATTTTACTTCTAGAAATCTGTGTGTAATGGTAATAATCGTTTGTAGAGACATTAATGACCGTGCTCACACGCATTTTGTAAATAGATGCACTAAATGATAGTGTTGTCATCTGTCTTGGGAGGAGAGAGCGATATTATGTGACTTCTGCCAAGGTTAAGCCTTCGTTACAAAAACTAGTACTTTACCTACTATTCCCTTTATATCTCTCAATAGTATGAGGCTTCTCTGGAGCCTTTATTACTGATGAAATACCATACTATTAAGCTACATCCCTTTGTTAGCAGTCTTGCACTGAAATGCTGACTGGCGCCTCTCTCTTCTCAAGTGCTGCCATTATTTTTAAAGAGGTTGTGCACCTCTGAACTTTTTAAAGAAAAAAATGCTGTAAAACAAAAAATTCACCTTACCACTCTGGCCGCTCCCTTGTCAATCTTAGTACTTCCTGTTCTCTGTGTGTTTTAATTGTCACCGCTGTGGCCAGTGATTGCCTGCAGCGGTCATTTGCTTATAGGACTAGACCGGAAGTATGGAGACTTGTGATGGTGGGGAGAAAACCTGTTTTGCTGTCTTCTTTTTTTTTTTTTTTCTTTAAATCAGGGCTGCACAATCCCCTTAAGGTTTCTGTTGACCGTATGTCATTTGTGTTGCGCTTCTTTGTGCACATTGTTGGTCACATATCCTAACCACATTTGTGTTTGTGCCGTTTCTGTCGTGTTTAATACACACACGCGAATGTCTCAGTAGAGAGTGAAACTACCACGGTCACCTTGAAGTGTTTGTTCTACAGTAACCGTTTCACTTTTTTGCTTTTAACAAACTTGATGGAAGGGTGGAGCACAATTAACGATGTGGAAGTGTATTTACCGAGCACGATGTGTCCTGTTTATGTCCTAAAAACAATTAACTAGCACCCCTGCTTATGAGTATAACTAACCATCCAGAGGCTAAATACAAACCTCTATTCGTAAAAAATAAACTGTGGAGTGGAAGATCCCTGTACCTGGGGTTCCGTGTTGCAAACAATGCTGGCATGCTGGAAGCTAACATCAAAGCTTTTCCTGTGTGTTATACATCGTCGCGTAAGGTTCTCTTGTCTGTCAATTTTCCATGACACTTGCGACCCTGGTAAGTAAAAACTTTGTATGTCCTCTTTTGTAACTTTACTGTCCTTTAACCTCCGTTTTCCTTATTTTGTTATGTGCATGTAGATAGGATTGTAAACAACCAAGTAGGTACGTGGGCCTAGCCAAAGGTAGAAGTACATGTTCTAATCTGTCTTTCATCTGTTAGTCTGTACGTATGGATAAGTTGCATGGTCTGTGTTGGTGGAAAAAAAATAATAATTTATTGCAATAATTATTGGTGGTGGGCATCTTAAAATCCTAGAAAGTTGATTTTTTTTTTCTACAGTTTTTTTTGTTCTGTACTGGTCCTTTTTTTTAATTTTTATTTTTTTATTAATAGTATTAGGGTATGTGCACACACGGTGTGTTATAGATGGCGTGTTGGTCAAGCAGAAGACGCTTCAGGAAAACATAATCAGTGACCTATATTGTCAAGGATGACATCCAGGGGGTCGCACAGATCTGGCTACTTTGTCACAGATTTACACCGATCACGCAAATTTCACCACTGTTACCACTTTGTCACAGATGACACCGGAGAGATCAAGCAGATCCCACCGCTGTCACCAGTTTGTCAGGGGAACACAACTCTGCTGCCTCCAAACGTCTGGACAATTACACAAGTGGCTGACGAGTGATGGACGAGGTTGTCTGCTTCCATTTCTAAGTCAGTTATTGGGGAACTAACAGTGAACGTACAGTAAACATACCTCCGATTCAAACATACACACAAGCGTGCACCCCCTTCCCCCTGGCAATTCTACAGTTACTATAGGGAACCACTAGCTGCCACCACCAATCGTTTATACAGGCCGATTTGATACCCGTTACAGGTGGCATATGGTTACAGGGGTGCAGTTTACAGAGCAAGAGGAACAGAGCTATTAAATTTTATATACTTAATCTGGAAAGGTGGGCAGTCTTTATAAAAATATACAAAGATGAAACAAAGTGGGAACAAAGCAATACAATTACATAAAATAAAAGGGACAATGAAACAAAATGACTAAACCTGATGTCGCGGAGATGGCTTTAAAGGGAACCTGTCAGCAGGATTGTGCACAGTAACCTACTACACACATTGTCATGTCGGCTCCGTTATACTGAGTACAATGATGCCTTGGTTGATGAAATCCGTCTTGTGATTGTTTAATCTTTTTTTTTAGTTTTGTGTTAATGAGATTCTCATGTCCTAAGGCGGGGTTGGTGTATGTGTGCTCTGATTAGGTATTCATAATGCAGCCTGCTGACAGGTCACTGATCCCTCACTGACCTGCCCCCTAGTTTGCATAATTAATATCTGTATATACTTAAAAAAACAAAAAGCACCCTTCTGCAGGCAGCACTTGCTCTGCTGCAAAATCGCATGTCTTGTGTGCTAACAATAACTTTTATTCAGGTTATTCAGCTAGGGGGAAAAAAAAAAATTCAATTTGAAAATGGCGCCCACCGCGCCTGTACAGTAGCTGCTATCAGTGTCAAGCTGTGATCCGATAGCTGCTACTGCGCATGCGCCGGTGGCTCCATCTTACTGGAATAGGCGAGAGCTGCTACTGGTCAGGCGCGAGAGGCGCCATCTTGGAGGAGGATTTTTTTTTTCTTCTCCAGTAAGATGGTGCTGCCGGCGCATGTGCAGTAGCAGCGATCAGATCATAGCTAGACACCAATAGCTACTGCGCAGGCGCTGTTTTCAAATTTATTTTTTTCCCCTAGCTGAATAACCTGAATAAAATGTATTATTGGCACACAAAAAATGCGATTTTGGCCGACACCTGCCTGCAGACGCGTTTTTTTTTTTTATTATTATTCAGCATATGCTGGTATTCTTTATGCAAACTAGGGGGCAGAACAGTGACCTGTCAGCAGTCTGCATTATGAATAGCTAATCAGAGCACCACATACACCAACCCCACGTTAGGACACGAGAATCTCATTAACACAAAACTGAAAATAAAGATTAAGAAACAGCCACAAGACGGATTTCATCAACCAAGGAATCATTTTATTCAGTGTAACGGCGCTGACCTGACACTGTGGTGTAGGTTACTGTGCACAATCCTGCCCAACATGTTCCCTTAAAGCTTAGCACAGGGAATCTCTCTGAGTGGGAAAATGGAACACTGTCACAGCGAACTTATGTCTTCCAGAATGAACAAAGAATAAGACCCAAACTTTCATATTTATTAGCTCAGTGCTATGCCCCCCCCCCCTTGATAAACTCACGTGGGGGCTGGTTGTGGCATGTTCTAGGTTTTTTGAGAATTCCATGAGATCCGCAACTTACAGGATGTCTTTGTCCCTGGAGGACAGACAAAACCTTATTGTGATTTTATTGGTCTATAGTGATGAAACATGGCCTGGATAGCACCATCAGACCCGTTATTAAATTGAAGAGGTTAGAATAGCCTTACAGTGATGTGACTGAATGTGTTATGTTAGTCCCTTCACTGTGACGTCGAAAAAATATCTCCCCTAAATATCGGATTGATGCAAACCCCAATATTGATCACTGACCATTTGCTCTAAAACGTCCAAGAATACTATTTGATTAGAAGAAGCTCTTTGGTTTACGCAGAAGCGAGGAAGCACGCTTCCAAACCAATCTCAAACTTGATGACTTTTTCCCAGCAACTCTCCCCGCTATACATTAAAGTATTCACCCCTTTGGCTTTTTACCTATTTCATTACATTACAACCTGTGTTTAAATGTTTTTGTAATACGATTTGTTGTAATGCATCAGCACTAAATAGTCTAAGTTGGTGATGGCAAAAAGATATAGGCATAAATTAAATTCATGGGATCAAATAATTAAAAATTGTCATGTGCAAAGGTATTCACCCCATTTGCTATGAAGCCCCTAAAAATTTTTGGTGCAAGTAATTACCTTCATAAGTCACATTCTTAGTGAAAGGAAGTCTACCTGTGTGCAATATAAGTGTCACATGTCTGTCAGTATATACATTTTACCTTTTCTGAAAATCCACAGAGGCAGCAACACAATTAATAAGAGACACCACTAACCAAACCACACCATGAAGACCAAGGAGATCCCCAAACAAGTCAGTGTCAAAGTAGTTGAGAAGTACAACTCAGGGTTGGGTTCTAAAAAAAAAAAAAAAAAAGTATCCCAATCTCTGATTATTCCACGGAGCATCATGAAATCCATTATCATCAAATGGAAAGAACATGGTACTACAACAAACCTGGCTAGAGAGGGCCGCCCACCAAAACTCTCAGCCCGGGCAAGGAGGGCATTAATCAGATAAGCAGCGCAGGGACCAAAGGTAACCTTGAAGGAGTTGCAGAGTTACCAAGCAGAGACTGGAGTATCTGTCCATACGACCACAATAAGCCGTACACTCCATAGCGGTGACCTATATGGAGAGGGGACAAAAAAAAGCCTTTACTTACACACAAAAATTGTAAGGCTCATTTTGAATTTGTCAAAAGACATGTCAGAGACTCCTTAAATGTGTGAAGGAAGGTGCTGTGGTCAGATAAGACCAAAATTGAACTTTTTAGCCACTAAGGTAAATACTAAGTCTAGCGTAAAACCAACACCACTCATCTCCCGAAAAACACCATCCCCACAGTGAAACTTGGTGGTGGCAACATCATGCTGTGGTGCTGTTTTCAGCAGCAGGGACAGGGAAATTGGTCCGAGTCGAGGGGGAAGATGGATGGTGCGAAATACAGGGATATTTTTAAGCAAAACCTGTTTTTGTCATTGATTTCAGGTTGGGTTGGAGGTTCACCTTCCAACAAGACAATAACCCAAAGCATCCTGCTAACATAACACTCAAGTGCTTTAGGGGAAACGTGTAACTGTTTTGGTGTGGCCTAGTTAAGAGCCCAGACCTTAATCTGATGGAGAATCTGTAGTCAGGCTTGAAGATTGCTGTTCAAAAGAGGAAACCATCTAACTTGAAGGAGCTTTAGCAGTTTTGCCTTGATTAATGTCCAAAAATCCCAGTGGCAAGATGTGGAAAGCTCATGGAGTCTTATCCAATACGATTTGCAGCTGTAATTGCTGCAAAAGGAGGCTCTACAAAGTGCTTACTTTAAGGGTGGTGTGAATAGTTATGTATACTGAAGTTTTCAGTTATTTTGTCCTATTTGTTTGCTTCACAATAAAAAGAAGACGAAATGTTTACAGTTGTAGGCATGTTTTTTACGTGAACTTATGCGAACCCTCAAAAGAAACTGTGAAATTCCAGGTTGTGAGCCAAGGGGGTGAATGTCACTGCGATTACCTGGTCATTACAAGAGTCCTCTATTTCATTGGAGATTGAAGTGTTAGCTCTTTCTCTTCTCTAGCTATAATTTATTTTTCTCTTCCCAGCTATAATTAATCCCATATGTTCAATGTGGAGTTCTACTTCAAAGGAATCTGAAGCGTTAGTTCTTTCTCTCTTCCCATATGTTCAATGTAAGGGGGTCATGTCCCCTCCCTGGAGATGTCTGTATGGATTTTAATGCAGAGCATGTCATTTTGACATTGCAGTGCATATGTTAATTCTTTTTAGCATTTTTTAAGCTCTTCTCAGGTGCAATCCACCTGTAAAAGATGTTGTGTACACATACCCTAACAGTTTTGTGCTGCATATTTGCTGCCGTCTGTCTATAGTGCTTGCTAATACTTCTGTTACCTAATGTTAGTAGTTTTAGAAATGCATGGTGATTTCTTTTTCAAATTTCTGCAGCCTTTTTTTTCCACTTGGTAAATACATGGTTCCTAATTTTAATATTGTCTTTCTCTCATTTTAGGAGAACCACACAATTGCTGGAGTTATAGATTTGGGATCCATGGAGATATTTCCCATATTCTGGGCGATGCAGAAAGGGCTTATTGACCAAGATACTGGATTCATGCTTTTGGAAGTCCAAATTGTCCTGACTGACCTGATTTTTCCTGAAACAAACGAGAAAGTGACTTTAGAAGGCGCTCTTGAGAGGAATATTATCGATCAAAGGATATTCCAGTGTCTTAAATATTTAAACATAGCTAAGGCATTGCTAGACAAGCACAAAATTGTAAAGCATAAAATCCAAGCCTCATTACTGCAGTTAAAGAAAATGAAATCTCTGAAAGTGTTGGCCTGAAAATCTTGAATATCTATCAGTCTTCTGGCATGCTTCAGTCGTCCGCTGATGCAGAGAAGTTTATCCATGACATGTTACTTAATAGTAACTTAATGGAAAAGATTGAGACATCTTGTAAAAAGTTTATTGATCCAAACACTGCAAAACTAGTGACTTTAGCAGAACTCCTGGAAAACTGCATCATTCATGAGTCCACTGGACTGAAGCTTATTCCAGTCAAACAGCTAGCCGGTGGAATGGTGTGTCTCAAATCAGGCAAAAAAGTTAGTATCTTTAAGGCAGTGCAGGAAGGACTTATTGATCGTCACATAGCTGTAAGACTTTTAGAGGCCCAGTTGTTTGCAGGTGGAATAGTAGATCCAAAAACTGGGCATAGACTTGGTGTTGATGAAGCCGTGAGATACCATTTAATGGATAAAGATATGGCTTGTGCTCTCCTTACACGACAGCTTATTGATGGTGGCATTTTTGATTTTGCAACTGAGCAAAGGATATCTTTGGAGGAAGCAGTTCAATGTCATCTTATAGCCCCAAAACTCGCCCTTGTTTTATTGGAGTCCCTGGCTTCACTGCAAGGTTTTCTGTGGCCAGAGTCTGGTGAAGTCCTTCCCGTGTCCGATGCCATTCAGGAAGGCAATGTGTCTACTGAGTTGGCAATGAAAACTCTTGGCAACAGACAAAAAATTCAAGGCCTATATGTGTTAGAAAACAAAGAAGTTATGTCTTGGGACAGAGCCATTAAGTGTGGTATATTAGGGGAAAGCATTGCAAAAACATTGAAGTCTACCGTAATTCCGGATATAGTCTCCAGTCTGTCAGCAGAAAGCAACCAGCAGTCTGGAGTCCAGCCATTCCCTGTTTCTGGAAATACCAGTTCGCTGCCTGTTGACAATAGCTTCTGGAAAATTTTATGGAATTCAGAATCTGAGGACAAAGGAAATCTGGTGTCTTCTGTTAGACATTTGAGCTACATAAATATTCATAATGGCCAAAGACTGTTGCTTATTAAAAATAGTGAAAATGAAGAGAAAGATGCATGCTTAAGGGAGAGTCCTGATCTTAAACACTTTGCCAAAGAGCATTGTCATGATCTAGAACAGACCAGAGAACCTGAACTTATGGCAGCTCTTTCAGACCTAAATACAGACACAGAGAAGGAGCCGGATCAGTGCCCGTTGCCAAGAGAGAGCAGTTTGCCCTTGTGTCGGGGTCAGCCTCAAGAACGGGAGACATCTTTTCAACCTATTAGTTTAACTCAAACTCAAGTACAAAATGCCTCTAAACACATTGCTGCTGCTGATGAACAGCCCTTGGCCTCCACACAAGTAATGCTTGACAGAGAGCCAACCAAAAATGACATCAGTCATACCATTCTCCATAGTAGCAGAATCCACAGAAAGCCAACCAAAAATGACATCAGTCATACCATTCTCCATAGTAGCGGAATAAGTGATTCTATGAAAGAATCGTTTACCCCCATTAAAAGGGGTCCCACTGATAGCCAACCATGCATTATATCTCAGCCTGAAAGCTTGCGCAAAGAAACAGAGTTTCAAAGCCATATCAATAAATCTGTATTAGAAATATCTTCTAGCAAAAATGAAGATGTTGTTAAAGGTGAAATTGCATGTCAAGGTGTAGCACACCTTCAGTTAAATTCAAAGCACAATATTGTAGATAACTCTAAAAGTGACAACCGGAAATCAGCAGAAATGGATACATCAACAAATATTGTTAGAGATACGGCTTCTGTTGAAAGTGTTTTCTTTGACATGGAAGAAGAGGATACTTTAGATATGCTTTCAGAACAGATACTACATGGTGGTATTATAGACACAAATTCCAATCAGAAGCTGCTGCTAAATGAGGCAGTTGCTATGGGTGCAATCTCAAGCCACACTGCTCTACGACTCATGGAGAGACTAGGGTTGTTCTCTGGATTTTTTGATTCCCTGACATGTGAAGCATTAACAATCCCAGATGTGATAGATGAGGGGCTACTGGATGAGAGTCTCCTGCAAAAAGTCTTCAACTCGGACAAGTCAGTCGCTGGGGTTGTGGACATGCAAAACAACCAGATCTATTCTGTTCAGGAAGCATTGAAAGCAGAACTTATTGCTGAAGAGGTAGCCAAAAGTATTTTAGATGTTCAAGTTATCACTGGGGGTGTACATGATGTGAAGAGAGGCAAGAGGATATCTGTCACATTGGCTTCTAGTTTGAACTTAGTAAATCCTTCTGATAAGGAAGAACTAATAAAGTTAGAAAAAGCTGCTAAGGGGAAATTTTCAGACAAAACCATCAAACAGAAACTCCTAAGTTTACAGTTAGAGTCAAGTGGGATCGCAGATCCAAAATCTAAGAAACCTTTGCCTTTAGTTGAGGCTATCCGTAAAGGTTATATTAACAGAAATGATGCTGTCCTACTTTTATCAAAGCAAATTCAAGATGGCGGAATAATCCATCATTTATCAGGAATACGTTTTTCTGTCATCGAGTCTCTTAAACATGGATTGATTGATCAAGATTTGTTTGAGGAACTTTCTGAGTATGAATGTCTTTATCAGTTAGAGCTTTCCCGGTCTTCAGAAGGGGATCAAAGAAGGTTGTCTACAAATGCTGATAGCATTATCTCAACTCAGACAGATTTTAAGCAAGAGAATGGTGATATTCCATATACTGAAGTGTTAACGAAATGTAAAATTGATGTTCAGACTGGACACAGATATGTAGAACTTGATTCACTGGCAAAGCATGCATGTGAGTTGCCAAAAGTGTCCATACATTCTAAGTTAGACTTCCACCACTCGATGTCTACTGCAAGTCAGCAGGAAGGAGATAAACACATTCATAAATACAATCATCAAGGTCTCCCAGAAGATCCTGATGACACTAAGCAGAGAATTCATGATATTCCTTTATTTCCAAATGAGGATCAAGTTGAGAATTCTTCATCCATCTTTAGGGGTGATGTTACAGCTATGGATCTTAGTGAAGTGACATCTAAAAATAATCTCAGGAAGTTAAACATTACAGAAGATGATATAGTCGTAGATGTTAATGCCAGTGTAATAAAGATGCCGTTATTATTTGATAAAAATGCCTCGGGCATTGTTGAATCACCTAAACAGAAGGTAGAGTTAAATGTATCATCAGTCCTTTGTAAAGGTGCCGCCACATCATCTAATAATGACAAACTAGACTGTGAATTTAACCAAACAGCTGAATCGGAGACCTCAAGTGTTAAATCATCATCTATAATGGACACTACAGTTGTAAATAAGTTGTCATATACAGGGCATCTGGAGGGATCAGTAGGTCCAGAAACTGTGGCAAGAAAGGACAAGCCTTTATGTGCACCTGGTTTTACATCTGAAAACCAGATCATTGATCCCAAACCTCAAGAAAGTAACCCATTAATACATTCCATGTTTCATCAAAGTGTTAAAGAGCAAGCTACATGCAGTTATGATGCAAAGGCACAGACCTCCTTACCAGATCTTGATGTTCCACATCTCATCGAGAAACACCATACTGGTGGTGGTTATGCGCTAGAGAAGCTACATGTAGATGAATCCTCAACTAAACTGGAAAATCATACAGTGAATCAAGGTCTGTCAGACCAGAAATGTGTGGAACATACAAGTGACAGAAAAGATCCTCTGGAAACTATTTTTGTTTCACAACATGAAAACATGTCCATTGGGAAAGGTGTCTTACAACCGTTGCACAGTGGTTCTACTGAACATACTTCCATGCTAATAGACAGTAGTTTTTCTAAGAAACCAAAGAGCAAAGATGTAGCAGTTGTTGGTCTGGAGAGAGAAAAGACATCAAAGGATGTATCCAGCATCCAAGAGTATGCTCTAGATTCGGTGAAGAAAACCAGACTGAATGCAGAGAAATCTGGTGTTAGCCAAGACATGAATATCTCCATTCAAGTTGAAGAGCGTGATTTATTGGTCAGTGAAACAGACCATACACCCAGAATCCCGACCAAAGAACCACCCAAGGTAAGCTGACTTGTATTGTGTACGTCTGACCAAAATAGAATAGCAAAATGACTTAGCAATTAGAGTTGAGCACTGGGGTTACGTTGCAAAACCTCCTCTTATCTGTTGGCACCTCCTATGTTTACTATGTCTGATGCGACATCATACGTGTCAGTCCACAACTATGACATCACACACCATCTACTAATTAGAAGTCCTGGGGGTCCCAGGAGACAGGAGGAGGTTCTCAAGTCCGTGGGTGGGGGGACGCCACTGGAATCGGGGTCTTGCGAATCTTTTTGCTCAACTCCATTCTCAATAGTATTTTTACCTCCATTTTAAAGAAAATTTCCACAAAAAAAATAAAGTTAACCCTACTTTATTAAATCAGTTATGCCGTTAGCCAGCATACATGAGCTGCCAGAAGTTGCTTAAATCTGATTTTAATGAGGACGTTTCAACAAATCAAAAATCCCATTGCTCCCTTGGGTATGCCGTTTTTTTTGTTTTATTTTAAATCCGCCACACAGTTTCCTTTTTATTCACTGCTAATTTTTATGGTCTTTACCAAGGGAGCTTTGCTCAGTGTAATATTCCTGAGCAGCCTTCAGAATCGCCCCCGGAGAATCCTGTGAGACATGCCCCCTTGGTTAAGACAGTAAAAATTAGCACTTCATAAAAAGGCCCATATGTATAGAACTGTGTGACGGATGTAAATAAAAATAAAATAGAAAACTGGCACTTTACCTGGTGACAGGTTTTCTTTGTACAGCAGTAAAATAAAATGATGGAACAGGCTACCGTACTTCTCAATGTTCACAGTTGCATTTTTTAATTGTGGATCTGCTACATTTTTATAATTAATGCCTATTTGAAAACTTTGACTATGTGAAATTCAATCTGAAATTGTCTAAAAATGTTGTATTCTTGACATAATTTTTTTATACGTATTGATGATTAGAAGTCTCAGGATGCCCGTAATAAGCAGGCCTGTCTCCAGCACGAAGAGAACCTTATGTGCTTCCTCTCAATGCTTCGAGATATAGAAGTCAGACTGGGATCCCTGCAGCCTGTTTTACCCGGCCTACAAGATGTCCAGGAGAAACTGAGACAAGCAGAGGTAAATTGCTTTGTTTGGACATCGGTATCATGTTTGGTAGTGACCCAGTTTAGAGAATTGAGGTATATTCTCAGAACTGTCGCTCTCAGTTGAACGCTTCCTTCCTTGGCAGTGGGGACTAGAAGTTCTGGTGGTGCATATGAATATACACTTCTACAGTGCTTCTGTTCAGGGTGAGTGACGCTAATTAATGCACCGTATCATGGACATACGATGGCCTTTGTTGGCACACACGGGTTTGTTTGTCTTTATTGCTACATTATTTCACTGTGAGGGGATTATGGGCAAATTAGGAAAGCAAATAGAACATTATACACTCCTCAACAAGAAGGAAAAGTCGTGGAACTGTGGAAATCACAAGCTCCATAGACATGTGTTTTTGTTTTTTGTTTTTAATTAAGAAAATTTTATTTATTAAAACATAAGTGGTAACAGACAGTATAACAGTTAAGTCTAAAGGATGTGTCTTAATATCCAGACTAGGAACATCTTCAACCAATCCTGCAAATACATTGTATGAATATTTTACATTCCCCATAACCCCCAACTGCAATCCAGCACACTTACTTTATTATCATGGTATAGCATCATGATAATTAGGTAATTTAATCAGGCTCTGAGTGTTCAACTAATTACACTGAGTTTTAAAAAAAAATATTTAAATCCATTTTTCGTTTCATTAGTTTTTATTAGAAGTTTTTCATATTATAACAAACATACAAACCAAAAGTAATAAGATCATCATTTCAATAAGCTGATATATCAAGTATCGTTCTGACTTAAATATCAAAAGAAAAAGAAAGGGAACAACCAATCTTAAGCAGTAGCCATTAAGTCATAGATGTGGCATAATCAAAGCAATATCATCTCAATCTACAGTACATTGGTCACTACTCAGTATTGAATGATGAAATAAAAATGTAAAGAAAGTAACAAAATTATACATTCTAATGGAGCATAGTCGGAATGGTAACAGAGTAGGAGGTCATATATTTGCTTTGTCGTTGCAATTATACCAGGTGAAGGCTATGGGGTAAATGTGAACCATCCCTTATGTATCGTTACCGACTGAATGAGCTTTGTTGCCATCTCATCCAATTTCCATGGATTTTCTCTATTGTACCCTGTCCACTAGCCCACATCTGTTCATACATATATGTTTGATTAATTGTGGTATATAACTCTTTAATGTTTGGGATAGTATCCGATTTCCAGTGATGAGTAAGCAGTAATTTGGCATGTATAAGTATAATACATATCAGTGTTCTATCCCCTGGGGGTATGTCTCCAATACCCACCAGTAACAGTGCCAATTGGGGTGATCCCTTAAGCTTGGATTGTAGTATAGTTGATATCATGTGGAACACCCTGTTCCAATAATGCTTTACTTTAGGACATCCCCATAGTATATGGAGCAACGTCCCACGTTCCCCAGCACAGTGGTGAGGACTCTGGGAATATTTGGTGTAGATGCGATGGAACAAAATACCATCTCAGTACTGTTTTCATAAATGATTCTACGTGTGTGCTACTTCTTAGTGATTTGTGCGCTATTCTCATAGATTTAATCCATTCTTCTGAAGTAATATCCATTCCCAGGTCTCTCTCCCACTGCCCTTGCGGATAAGTTATTTTTAAACACTGATACCTCTTCAATCATCGCATAAATCCTTCTTAGACCTTTCAACTTATTCATATAAACAGCAAATATTCTAGGATTACAGCTCATCGAACTCCAAGAGAGCTTTCTAAGAAGGTGGTTCATTTGAAGATATGAGAAGACATCATTGTCTCTTAGAGAGTATTTAGATTTTAGGGCTGCAAATGGCATCAGATTTTCCCCAGAATACAATTGATCTATGAAAATTACCCCACTACGTAGCCAAGCTGTGACATTTAGATTTGGGATAGCGGTGGAAAGGACTTCCACAGGGATGATGTTCCTAGGTAATCTCGTGCCCTTTCCCGAGCGTTAAAGGAATATCTGCCAACTATAAACCGCCGCTTTGGTAAGCGGTAGTAATGTAGCCGGCAGAGGGAGACCTGTCAAAGACGCTGCTAGTATAGCTCTGTATGACAATGGGGACATCTGAGATTCCTCCATATGGACCCAATGTGTTTGTGATTGTCCAAGCCAACCTAATGCCAATGTAGAGATCTGAGATGCTATATAATAGTTAGGAATATCTGGCACTCCCAAACCACCCATCCATTTATCTCTAGATAAAATATGACTGGCTATCCTGGGCTTGTGTCCCGCCCAGATATATGTCGACATCAAACTCTTAATGGCTCTGAAAAAGGTCTGTGGAAGTAACGTCCTGAACAGGTCGAGAAGTTTTGGCAGAAGAAGCATCTTAAAAGTTGCAATCCTGCCCAACCAAGAAACTTCAACTTTAGCAAGTCTTTGAGTTTCGGACAAGCAAGAGTTCATAATTAAAAGAATACAAGAAAGAGTGGGATGATGTGATCATAATCCCCAGATAGCTCAAACCCTTTGTTTGCCAGTCCAGAGCATACCTATGTTTCAACAAAGACATGTCTCCATGGATAAATTAAGTGGCAAAGCCTGCATTTTTGTGCATTAAGCTTGTAATACGATACTTTCCAAAAATACAGAATTACCTCCATTGCATGTTCTAATGAGTCTATTGGTTGCGATAGTGTCAGTATTACATCATCGGCAAAAAGGGAAATAACGTGTTCTGTTCCCTATTTGTATCCCTGTAATTGAGCACTGGGTTCTCAACACCTGGGCTAAAGGTTCGATTGAGAGTACAAAAATCAAAGGTGACAAAGGGCAGCCCTGGCACGTCCCATTGCTGATTAGAAAATTGTCTGATAGGGCCCCATTAGAAAAGATCCTCGCTGATGGTTTGGAGTATAACGCCTGTATCCCTGAGAAGATGTCTCCAATGAAGCCTATCTTTCTCAGAACTGAGAAAACAAAATCCCAATGAATGCGGTCAAATGCCTTCTCGGCATCTAACGCTACAAGCAGCGCCTCTGACTTCTTGGCTTCTATGTAGTGTGTTATGTTGAGGATGCGTCTGGTGTTGTCTGCCGCATATCTATTTTTAATGAATCCCACCTGATCGATTTCTATCAGATCGGGGAGTAAATGGGCTATTCTGTTTGCTATGACTTTTGCATATATTTTAAGGTCGGTATTAAGTGATATGGGTCGAAAATTTTGGGGTTCATCGGATTGTTTTCCAGGTTTTGGAAGGGTAACAATGAGAGCCTCTTGATTTTCTTTGGGAAAAGATCCCTTTTGGAAGGCATCCTGGAAAAAGGGTAGGAGGTGGGGAGTGAGGATGCCTTCGAATGTTATATAGTAGGCAATTAGTAAGGCCATCTGGTCCTGGTGATTTACCTTTAGGTAGGGATTTTATAGTTTGAGCTATTTCAGTAAAAGTGATCGGAGTATTAAGGGTCGTTAATTGTTGTTCGGAAAGTTCGGGCAGGTGGATAGTATCCAAGAATTGTATATCCTTATTTGAGGGCTGATAAGTAAATGGGTCTTGTTTTAAGTTATATAGCTCCTTGTAGTAGTCTTTGAACCTGTTAGCTATTTGCCTTGGATCAGTGATTTTGCTTATCCGCTGTTTGTCCCATATATATGGGATTCTCCCATTTATTTCTTTAGATTTGAGTCGTGACGCTAGTAGTTTGCCCGCTTTGTTATTTTGTGAGTAGTATGCTGCTTTAGTTTCTTTTAGTTGTTTTTCATAATCCATAAGCAAACACTCTCTAAGTTGTTGTCTTAAATTCTTAAGTTTCTCTGACAAAGTATGAGACGGTGATGAGCTGTTTTGTAATTCAATAGATTTAATATCAGTTGTCAGCGATGTTATTAATTTTGTCCTGTTCTTCTTGACCATATGACCTAGTTTTATGAAAGTGCCTCTTATGAAGGCCTTATGGGCGTTCCAAATGAGACCCGGAGAGACCTGTGGGCTATATTGAGTTGAAAATATTCCTCTAGGTCTTTGCCTATTGTTTTATTGTATTCTGGATGAGTTAATAAAAATTTGTTGCATCTCCAGAGGAATGTTGGAGAAAAATTATTCTTTTCAGCTATTGTCAGGGAAATGGCCGCGTGATCTGACCAAGTGATGGTTTCTATGGATGCTCCAGCTACAGCCATTAAAAGTTCTCTATCTATAATAAACATGTCTATCCTAGAATAGCTGTCATGTACGTTAGAGTAAAAGGAAAAGTCTCTTTCAGAGCTGTGCAGTGCTCTCCAAGCATCATACAGATCATTTTGCCACAAAGTTTTCCCTAAAGACATATGTCTGTGCGAGGTTCTATGTGATGTGTCCATGTGCGGGTCAGCAATTATATTGAAATCACCACAAATCAAAAGTCTCCCTTGTTTAACTGCGTTCGTTAATCTTAAAATTTTCCTGAAAAATTTAATTTGACCCTGATTCGGAGCATAGACATTAGCTATTGTGTAAGGTTCATTATTCAGCATGCAAATAAGAATAAGGTACCTCCCTTTAGGGTCTGTAATGGTCTGAATGACATTTACCGCAGTAGTATGTTTTATAGCAATTAGGACCACCTTGACTTAGATTGGTGATGTGAGTGTATAATAGTAGGATACGTTCTATGACCAATTCTATATGCATCCCTCTGCAGCAAGTGAGTTTCTTGAGCACAAAACACAGTGAAGTGGCTTCCTTCCACATGTGGGCCCTTTTTTGTGACATGTTTAACCCTTTTATGTTCATAGATATTATTTTAATCCCCATTTATCATGTGTGGTGGTGCTATAAGTTCACTTACCCCCCCTGGTAGTGTGGATGATACTTTTGTGGAACTCTGACACTCCATCATTAGGATCTCTGTACCTTTGTAGCTCCTACTCCAATTCCTAAATAAAACTAAGTTAAACAAGCAATCAAACATAAACGAATAAACCATTCTTTGAATAAGAACAGAACAAGTGGATATGACAAACGTCTGATCCATTTTTGGGGTCAGCAGTTTATATTGTTGCCGGGAGGGGATACTTTCATGAATCCAGGTCTATCCCGCTTAAGAGAAAGATGTTCAGCGGTTCCTACGTTTATGACTGCCTGCTTTTTTCCAGTCATCCGCAATCTGTGTAGGGGACCTCTGAGGTAAAGACAGAGGATCAGATGTAGTTACGCCCCATTCTTGAAGAACCTTAACACCTTCTTCTGCTGTAGATACTGTGTGGGTAGCATTTTTGTAGAATATGATGAGACTTACAGGAAAGCCCCATCTGTATAGAATCTTATTTTCCTACAGAGCAGATGTAATAGGGATAAATTGTCTTCTAAGTTGCAAAGTCAGCGGAGAGAGGTCTGCATATACAGAAATCATATGGAACGGAGCAGGGAGTTTTCCCATTTTCCGTGTTGTAGTCATGACATTTTCTTTAGTTTCGTAAAAGTGTATTTTTGCCAGAACGTCCCTGGGTACGGATTCGTCCAAATGCCGCGGGCGTGGAAGTCTATGAGCCCGATCAATGGTCAGATCCACAGGGGTACTATCAGGTAGAAGGGCTTTTATTATATCCCGAATATATTGTTTGAGCTTTTGAGAGGGAACATTTTCGGGTATACCCCTAAACTTAAGGTTATTACGGCGAGATCTATCTTCAAGATCCGTCATTTTTTTTTCATCATTTGGACTTCCTCTACCAATTTGTAGTGAGCGTCTATCAAATCATTGTGGGAGGATGTAAACTGGCCCATTTTGTGTTCAATATGATCCACCCTGGTTTCCACCTCATTTACTGCAGACTTGATAGGGTGTATGATTTGCATCATGTTGAGCTGCATAGATTGGTTAAGTGCTTGCAACATTTGTTTTAGGGTGCATTCAGTAACTGGGGTATCTGATGCTGGCACAGAATCCAGAAAGTCATTAACAATAACATGCGAATCTGCCGTTACAGGACTATCACCCACCTCTGTGGACTGGGCTGTTCCCTCATTCAGTTGGAACTGCTGGCGTCCGGCACTCTGAGGGTTAAGCTGAGAGTAAAGGGTATGCCACACTAAACAACATCGCTAACGGGATCGCTAAAAAACGTCACTATTTAGCGATCCTGTTAGCGATGTTGTTGTGTGCGGCATGCAGCAACGACGTGGCCCCTGCTGTGATCTCGTCCGTCGTCCTGATCGTTCCGGACCCTATTCTGATCGTCGGCGTCCCGCTGGGTAAGTATATATCGCTGAGTGTGGCACCTTTTTTAGCGATTTAGCGGTACTTTTGTACCGCTAAAGTCGTTAAGGAGATCGCTAACCGCGATAGCGTCCTTAACGACATCGCTAAATGTGGCCGACACTAGCGATATTGTAAACGATCCCGCTAGCGATCTCATTAGTATGCGACGCTAACGAGATCGTTAGCGGGATCGAGTAGTGTGGCAGTACCTTAAACCTGCTTCTTCTGCCAGGGCCCCTCAGCTTTATCTACATGCAGGATCTTCTGTTCTGCTGTTGGGCTTCTCACACAGCCTTCTGATAAGGGAGAGGGACAGGGAGAGGGATGGCTGCTGTATTTCCCTGCTAAGGAGGTAGGAGCTTCTATTCTCCCATTCTCCATTCTCCCCCTGTCTGCTCTGTGTCTGTGGATGCTCAGCGCCATCTTGGAGCCTTGGTCTCTGTTTTACAGGGCTCTGTGTCTGCTGTGAGTCAGTAATGTCCATCTTTGTCTGCCCTCCTGAATCTCCTCTAGCTCCCCTTTGTCACAGTGTGGCTGCTGCTGGGGAGAGGTGCCATCCCTGCTGCTCAGAGACTGTGGGGAGGAGGGGCTGCTCTGCTGAGAATCAGCCCTGCTTGCATGCTGTGTGAGGGGGTCAGCGCCATGTTTGGAGATTGCAGCTCTCTTTCTTGATCTGGGAAAAATACATTTCCATGGCTTGTTTGGGCTGTGGGATTTTGCTTTTACCTCTTTTAAGCGTCCTGGAGGCTTCACCCTTCCACAGAGCAGTGTAGGTACCGTGTTGTAGCTGTATTCAGTCGCTTTTAGCAGGATAGACAAGCTGTGTAACTACACGTCCATTCCTCCTGGCAGCCAAGCCATGCCCCTTAAATCCATTTTTCAACCTACCATCAATTAGTTCAAAATTGCATCCAATGCCAATACCTCAAACACTAATGCCGAGCATTTAATCCATTCTTCTCACTGTTTGCCAAGCTTGCTAACAGCTCCTCTATTAATATATACTTTTGTGGCACCCTGCAAAGTAACACACGCACACACCCGTCGTGGATGCCAAGGTCCAGGCTGAGAGGAGAAGTTTTAGTGCACGTATAATCCTATATGCATCTGGAGTGAGGAGAGCTACTCCACATTGCCAGAAAGGAGCTGGGTTCATCGCACCATGACGGGCTGTTGGCCCAGTGTACTGAATATACTGAATAACTTTGGAGTGCTGTAATCATCATCGTCAACTGAGTTTTTTTTCTTGTTGCACCTGAGGTCTGAGCATTGCTTGTTGAGATGGGATGCATCCCTTCCATGCCATTATGCCCCAGCTAGGTGGAGGCCGACCCAGACTTTTTTTTTTTTCCCACTAAGATTATATTGTTTAGTCCCTGAACAATCTCGTCAATCAAGGGAGGACTACTTGCTAATCAGTGTTTAGCAAATTATTCCTTCCATGCTACAGTATTTTAGCTATAGTTAACTGTGCTGGAGAAGAATCTCCATTGTCCCCCACTAGACCCAGGACTCAGGATTTAGGATTAATAGAAATTGGAATATTAAAGACTTCACAAATTAGTCTACCAACATTATTCCATAACTCCCTTGATTGCTTACAAGACTAAAACATATTTGATAGATCTGCTCCTTCTCCACAGCAAAGACGGCCCTGAGACCCACCTGATATAATGCTTCTATAAACTCTGGATCAAAAGTAATTATGACCTCCTCTAGGCTTTGTAAATTGATTTCTGCTGTGTTGATTCTAAAACGTCCTTCCATTCCTCTATGGATTATAGACATGTTAATGATATGCAAATTGTGAAAAAATTGAAGCAAAATTAAGAGGAAAAAAAATCTCCAATTTATTTACTATCCAGTGTGAGTACCACACATAGAAATACACACAAACTTGCAAGCCTTGGCATACTGTCATTGAGGTTATTAATGATTATCTAAGGAATGTTCTTCCACGCTGAATGGTCTTTCAGTGTCAAGTTTATGGTAGGATGAAATTTGTAGAATTTGTCATGGAAATTTAGAAGTTCTTGTTCGGACTCAGTCCAGATCATTAAGATGTCATCGATGTAACGGAAATAGGCAAATGGTTTGATGGAGCAGGATGTTAAAAAGTCATTTTCCAGTTTAGCCATGAAGAGTTTGGCATACTGGGGTGCCATTTTACTTCCCATAGCAGTGCTGGTGCGTTGTAGATATAGCTCCTCACCGAAAGAGAAAAATTTGTGTGTGAGTATGAATCTGGTGAGTGTTATTACAGACTTAGAAGGGATCCCATTGGCCTCAAGAAACATTCGGCAGGCAGTTAGTCCATCTTCGTGTGGGATGTTAGAATATAAGGATTCGACATCCATGCTGGATGCACTTGACCACACAAATCATCAAGATTCGCTGCTGGCAGCTCCCTTTGCCCGTAAGTGATATCCCAGATGTGCTTGGTGGGAAACTAGTCCGCAGATGCTGTAGGCCATGGCAGCTTACTTAGGCCATGCAGGCTGCTCACAGTATGCATTGTGTTGAAAAATGTCACTTTGGAGAAATGACTATTATTGGTTCCGTGATTGATCCATTCTGTATTGTATGTGAAATTGAACGTCCAAAACTAAGAAGTCAAACAGTGTCTACACAAACCAACAGAAGGCATTTGAACAGAAGTGGGCTATGAGCCAGACATCCTGCTACCGGTGTGCCATGGACCATCATGCCACCGCTCTCAAAGGCTATCATGGTGCAAAACAAGAGAGCAATGGAAGGCAATCTTCCACGATGAGTCCAGCTTTTGTTTTGGATCCAATGATAGCTATGATTGGTCTGTCAATTCCATGCAGAGGCCTTCCTGAGGGAATAACACTACAGTCTATTCCTGGCATTATGATCTAGGATGGCTTAATGTATGGTAGCCAGATCCCTCTATTTGTCATTCCAAGTACACTAAAAACGCTGCGTTACATTGACTTGGTCGTGAAGCAAGTAGTACGGTAATTTTTCATAATTATTCCATGTGCTTTTTTTCAGCAGACTTGTGAGCAGGCTTTTTGGCCTAAACGTGCTACAATAGCATGCAGCGTCTACAGACTAGTCTATTGTGCGCATTTGGGATATATCATTGGTTGGCAATTGCAAAGGGAGCTGCAGCGGATCTTGATGATTTGCCTGCCCATGTCCTCAGACAACTGCTAGCTGACATGCGGGATCCTTAACCCCCCTCTGACGTTGGACTTATTATCCCGTCCATGTGAACTGGACCTTACTGACCCTGGACTGGATAGTATGTCATATGTGATTCTCACAGCTGACACCCAGCACTAAGTGCCAGGAGCGGTCACAGACCGCTCCCGGCACCTTAACCCCCAGCACACTGCGATCAAACATGATCGCATCGTCCCGGGAGCAGGCAGAGGGGCTGTCAGCGGATCGGAGATCCAGAACGCTGCCATTGAGACCCGATGTCGTCATGACGACATCCGGGTCTGCAGAGCTCAGAGACTTCCTGTTATGCGCAGTGCAGCTCTGTATGCTATAGAAGCGATCAGCCTGCACAAAATGATTGTCCCACAGTGGGACAAAGTGTAAAAGAAATAAAAAAATTTTTAAATTGTACAAATATTTAAAAAAATAATAAAAAAAATCAATATTTATTCCATCAATATTTTAATGAAAAAAAATCTAAACAATAAAAGTACACATTTAAAACAATGCTTTATCATCATATTGTCGAACTAAAAGTGGAATAACACGTGATCAAAAAGACGGATATAAATAAACAT
The DNA here is from genome assembly GCA_033576555.1 of Oophaga sylvatica. Lineage (NCBI taxonomy): Eukaryota > Metazoa > Chordata > Amphibia > Anura > Dendrobatidae > Oophaga > Oophaga sylvatica. The sequence goes on along the minus strand of JARQOD010000002.1, from coordinate 367,553,158 downwards.
GGTACCGCTAAAAACTTCATCTTGTCCCGCAAAAAGCAAGCCCCCGTACAGCGTCACCAGCGAAAAATAAAGTTTTTTTTCTCAGAATAAAGCGATGCAAAAATAATTTTTTATATAAAAGTTTTTATTGTATGAAAGCGCCAAAACATAAAAAAAATATATAAATGAGGTGTCGCAGTAATCGTACTGACCCGAAGAATAAAACTTCTTTATCAATTTTACCACACGCAGAACGGTATAAACGCCTCCCCCCCCAAAAGAAATTCATGAATTGCTGTCATTCTGTCTCCCAAAAATCGGATTAGAAAACGATCAAAAAATGTCATGTGCCCGAAAGTGGTACCAATAAAAACGTCAACTCGTCCCGCCAAAAATAAGACCTCACATGACTCTGTGGGCCAAACTATGGAAAAATTATAGCTCTCAAAATGTGGTGATGCAATAACTATTTTTTTGCAATAAAAAGCGTCTTTTAGCGTGACAGCTGCCAAACATAAAAACACGCTATAAATAGTAAATCAAACCCCCCTTTATCATCCCTTTAGCTAGAGAAAAATATTAAAATAAAAAAATGTATTTATTTCCATTTTCCCATTGGGGTCATGGTTAGGGCTAAAGTTAGGGTTGAGGCCAAAATTAGTGTTAGGGTTGGGGTTAGGGTTGAGATTAGGGTTAGGGTTGGGATTGGGTAAAGGTTTGGGTTAGGGTTGGGATTAGGGTTAGGGGTGTCTTAGGGTTAGGTTTGTGGTTAGGGTTATGGTTAGGGTTGGGATTAGGGTTAGGGGTATGTTGGGGTTAGGGTTAGAATTGGGGGGTTTCCTCTGTTTAGGCACATCAGGGGCTCTCCAACCGCTACTTGGCGTTTGATCTCAATTCCAGCCAATTTTGCATTGAAAAGTCAAACTGTGATCCTTCCCTTCCGAGCTCTGTCATGCGCCCAAACAGTGGTCCCCCCCCCACATATGAGGTATCAGCATACTCAGGACAAATTGCACAACAAGTTTTGGGGTCCAATTTGTCCTGTTACCCTTGGTAAAATAAAAAAAAAATGGCTCTGAAGTAAATGTGAAAAAAAGTTAAATGTTCATTTTTTTTAAACATTCCAAAAATTCCTGTGAAGCACCTGAAGGGTTAATAAACTTCTTTGTGTGGTTTTGAGCACCTTCAGGGGTGCATTTTTTAGAATGGTGTCACTTTTGGGTATTTTCAGCCATATAGACCCCTCAAAGTGACTTCAAATGTGAGGTGGTCCCTAAAAAAAAAAAAAGGTGTTGTAAAAATGATAAGGGTTAAAAGTTGACCAGCGATTTCTAACTTCCTAACCAAAAATTTTGGTTCCAAAATTGTGCTTATGTAAAGTAGACATGTGGAAAACTGTTTTATGTGACATATTTTTCTGTTTTAAGGGCATAAAAATTCAAAGTTTGAAATTGCAAAATTTTCGTCATATTTCCATTTTTTCCATAAATAAACGTAAGTTGTATAGATAAAATTTTACCACTAACATGAAGTACAATATGTCACGAGAAAACAGTCTCAGAATCACCGGGATCCATTGAAGCGTTCCAGAGTTATAACCTCATAAAGAGACAGTGGTCAGAATTGTAAAAATTGGCCCGGTCATTAACGTGCAAACCACCCTTGCGGGTAAAGGGTTTAAAGGGCCCGTCTCACACAACGATCTCGCTAGCGAGATCGCTGCTGAGTCACTAGCTTTGTGACGCAGCAGCGAGCTCACCAGCGATATCGCTGTGTGTGACATTCAGCGACGATCAGCCCCCCTGCCGGGTATCGCTGATCGTCGCTGAAATGTCTGGACATTTTTTTGATCGCTGGTCTCCTGCTGACAGGCACGCATCGCTGCGTGTGACAGGCGGGAGACCAGTGATCCGCTGGTAACCAAGGTACACAGCGGGTTTCCAGGCGCGGGGCTGTGCCTAGAAACCCGCTGTGTACCTTGGATACCAGCGCCCTGATGCAGGGAGCTGGTATCCAAGGTACACAGCGGGTTTCCAGGCACCGCGCAGGGCCTGGAAAACCGATGTGTACCTTGGTTACCAGCTCCCTGCATCAGGGCGCTGGTATCCAAGGTACACTGCGGGTAACTAAGCGATGTTACCCGCAGTGTCGCTGTGCTGATCGCTGCCTGAGCTGCCTGTTTGGCAGCTCAGCAGCGATAATATAGCGATACACCAGCGATCCTGACAAGTGCATATCGTTGTCGGGATCGCTGGTGTATCGTTATGTGAGACCCAGCCTTAACAGTAATCTGTGTGGGGCACCTGTACACATTACAGCGTTGGCATCATTATTTGTGGGTTCAGAGGGACACCATTGTCTGCCCATCAGTTCAGCCTGACAGGTTTATTATCCCTCCCTTTAGCTATAGGACAATAGATGCATTTGCACTGACCGCACTTTAGTATAGGGATTCACTTGAGTATAACCCCTTCCGCCTGTTTAGCTTCTTCTTATTTCAAGCTGATTACATAGGATTCATTCACCTTTTGTCTGGATCACAGGACTATAGATGCACCTTATTGTTTGTACTTTATTACAGGGATCTACATGCGTAATATCTTTCATTGAATCCTGAAGTGTTTTGATATTAATTTGTGAACTGCTACCTCATGTTTTTTTGCACACTTTGGAATATGTTCCCTTTTTTTCTTTCCTAGCACCTTTCTATTTTTAATACATTTTATCTCTTTTTGGCAAATAAATAAAATTTTTATATTGATTTTTGCACTTCATTTTTTTTTTTTACCTTGAGGAGACTCTTATGGTAAATTCTTGGTTTAACATTACAGCATAAACATTGTTACAATATTATTTGTGTGTTCAGCTGACGATAGTTAAAGTATATGGGGGAAAGCTTTAGCCACAACCCTCCTAAAAATTAAGGATGAGAATGTGCAGAATTTATACATGACACTTCTGTCTGTCTACATGCTTATATATCTTATCTATACCAATTTTCAAAGCTGAAAAGATCAAATACCAAGCTGACACATGGCCTGATAATGTGCACGGGATGATTACATGTACAACTGCACGTCTTATCCCTCTAATACAATTTAAAAAGCAATCCCAAAAAATCACATGCCCCCTCAATGTGACATTATTAAAAAACTGTTTGAAGGGGTAGTCCGGGCAAAGAAATATTTTGTCCAGGGGGACAGCTGGATATGTAAAAAAAAAATATTAAAATTACTTATTGTCACCTAGTAACATTCACCTTGTTCTCAGCACAGGTCACTCAGCAGTCTGCGCATAGATAGGAAGCGGTGATGTCATGATTCCACTAGCTGCCTGACCGCTGCGGCTTGTGATTGACTGCACTGGTCAGTTGACTTAAGCATCTCATTATCAGAATTTTTCTGATTACGCACTGCTTATGTCACCGAGTCCCTGTAGCTGCAAATCCCGAGGCTGTTCGACAGCCACAACACATGTGGGGATTACCTAACAAACAGGCAGACCCTGCATGTGTTGCTGCTGTCGGAACAGCCTCCAGACATGCAGCTGTGAGGACTTGAACATATTTATCAAGCTTGATGAAGACACTTGATTAGGACACCAGCATGCTCAGATAACACCTTATCAGAGCACGTTTACTCATCACTAATGACCGTACCAAACCTTCTTCTCACCAACAACATCCCGCACCCAATCACAAAACTTTTTTTTTTTTCTGCTGCCTTGCTTTAAAGATATGCTGTATACCAAATATTGAAGGTAGAGTTTGTATTTTATTGATGCACATATTTAAAATCTTGATGAACTATTGGTAGTTCTTGGAGTGCATTGGAGATGAGCGGTGCCAATGACGTTACAAGCCCACATAATTGCCGTCATGGCAGGTATGCGGGTCACAGCATCGGCACCACTCTCCTCCAGTCTGCCATACTGTCACAGTTGGTGATTAATATATTTGCTAATGGTTTATTAAATGCAATGAATTATACTTGTACACAATATTATAGTATCTTCTTTCTTAAGGTGCTCAATCAAGAACTGAAGAATTTGGAGTCTCCTGTAGCCAAGGAGCTTGACTTTGTGAAGTTGATCGTCTCTGATCAGCCACCTCATGTGCCAGCTCAGCTTCTGCGGGCTTTAGAGAAAGATGCAAAGAACTTGGAAAAGTCGCTTAATTCCATCAGGGATATTTCCGAGTCTCGCGTTACACAGCTCCACTCTGTGTTTGAGCTTGAAAAGGTCAGTGTTTAGTATGGACCAGGGCCACTGATGCCACTGCTAAGTTTTAGGCTTTGTTAAAAAAGTAGCAAATCTTTCAGGCTTTCTATCTGTTTTCTAACTAGCTTATATAATGTGTATATCATGTTCTTTATAGGGGAAGGTGTGTGCTGATCATCAGGAGCTGGAAGGTAAACTGCAGGCTCTTCTGCGGAGGGTAAAGGAGATCTCACACACTCTTGACTGCCAAAAGACGAGAGATTTTGGATCAGAATCTACCGGAGGCGAAGAGATGATTATAGGGGTAATTCTTTACATTTGAAGTGTGTTTCTAACAAATGTTTGGAAGCGTTTTTTTTAGCTGTTTTCCCATTGAAGGGGTATTCCTGCCTGCCCCCCTGCTGTGTAGGAAACTGCAGCTATCTGTAATAATGTGAATGCTGTCGTTCCTTGCACAGCTGATGCGAGGAGAACCTGTGATGGCGCCGCAAGACTGAAACCCTGTGGTCCATTAATTAGAATATTGGGGATCCCAGAAGTTAGACCCCCACCATTAAAGGGTGTTTCTATTACTACTACTACTACTACTATCATCAGTGTAAGAAGGATCCCACGTTGGTCTTATTTGTTTGTTTAAGACCACCATGGGGCCTATTTTTACTCCAAGCAAGTAGTGGACAACACCTTTCAAAGTGATGGCAGGACATGGCCTTAAGTCATCATTTTCTGACATTTTATCATTCATAGATACTGTGTGTCATTATTGTACTATTGCTATATCAGTTCCCCCATTAATACTGTCAGGTTACACTTACCATATTTGTGAGATGATAAAGGCTCCCCATATTACTCACCTCTTTCTTTTATTATAGAATTTGAAGCAACCGGTGGCGGACGTTAGGGTTGATCTAGAAGACATTGCTTATGACGTCCAGCTATTTATTTCGGAGCAAGCTCAAGACTTGTCGCCTCAGCAAAGTCGTACATTGCTTCGTCTTCTGAATGAGCTGCAGAAATCTTTTCGGGAGACTTCGGAAAGATTATTAGCTCAGTGTGAAGTTTTGCAGTTCCGTGAACGACAGGTGAAATCCGGCATGAGACCTAAGCTTAGACCGCATGTGTGCTTACCTGTCATGTACCGCTCACCAGCTGAACATAGGTCTGGATAGGATGACCCTACGGAGGAAACCCGTGCTTTAGCTTCTAACTTTTTGTCTAGTCTCTTATAGATGTTATAGGGTGTGGAAGGGGCTGAAGAGCTGAGCTTTCCATGCGCATAGCCGTCATATGTGTCCAACAGCAGCGGCCAGAGATGAGCTCCATTCGCTGCTGTTCATTGTTTAAAAGCCACCATCAATGTCTAACAGTAGTGTTAACCCCTTCCCGACCCATGACGCCGACGTCGGCGTCATGAAAACCTGTGCCATCCCGACCCATGACGCCGACGTAGGCGTCATGCTATAAATCATGTTACTGCGGGTCGGAGGTCCGGGTCACTGAAAGGTCACCCGACCCGCAGTAACAGGACCCTTACTGCATCACCACAGGGGGGTTGGCTTAACCCCCACGTGGCCACGATCGCTCTGATTGGCTGTTAAAAGTGAAACTGCCAATCAGAGCGATTTGTAATATTTCACCAATGAAACTGGTGAAATATTACAATCCAGCCATGGCCGATGCTGCAATAGCATCTGCCATGGCTGGGCACCAAGATCTGACCCCCCCACACCGAGTCACGGCGGTGATCGGCCGCCGCCATCGAAAGATGGCAGCGATCGGTCACGGCCGTCGCTGTCTGCTCCCCTGCTCCTGCGATCACCCCCCCTCACTTTCCGATCCCCCCCTCACCTTCCGACACCCCTATCCCCTCTCCCGGGCCCAACCGATTCCCGGGATCCGTCCCGGCGGCTGCCCGGGATTCTTCATGGGGCGCCGCCATCGGAAAAGGCGGGGCATGGCCAGGGCCCCCCGGCCGGCCATCGCAGTGCGCCCTCCTTTGTAAAAAATTTATTTTGACACTGTGATAACTGTCACAGTGATCAAAAAAAAAAAAAAGTAAATGAACCCCCCTGTCATAGGTAGGGACAAATAATAAAAAAAAATATATATTTTTTTTTCCTAGCTTTGCTGCTGTCCCCACGATTTGCTGCGATCCCCGGATTTCGCGGCGATCCCCGGGGGGATCCGGGCGGATCCGCGCTGATTTCGCGCTATCCGCGGGATTTCGCTGCATCCCGGGGATTTCGTGGGATCCCCGGGGGATATCGCGCTGATCCGCGGTGATTTCGCTGCTGATTTCCCGGGGATTTCGCGCTGATCCGCGGCGTTTCGCCGCTATCCGCGGCGGATTTCGCTGCTGATCCGCGGGGATTTTGCTGTGATCCGGGCGGATTCGCGCGATTCCCCCCCCCCCCTGCACCGGCTGTTTCGCTGCGATCTGCGGGGATTTCGGCGGATCCGCGGGTGATTTTGCTCGGATCCCCGGTGATTTAGCTGTGTCCGCCCGGGGGATTTTGTGCGATCCGCAACTGATTTTGCGCTATTCGCGGGGGATCCGGGCCGGGGTTTCGCTGCGGGGTCCGCGGGGATTTCGTGCTGTCCCCGGCGGATTTCCCTGCTGATCCGCGGCGGTTTCACGCTGATCCGCACGGGTTTCGCTGCTGATCCGCAACGATTTTTCTGCTGATTCGCGGCGGATTCCGCGGGGGATTCGCGTGACCCCGGCGGATTCGCTGGGATCCGGGATGGGTTTTGCTGCGGATCCGCCGACCCGGGGTAAAGGGGGCCCCCCGGGCCCGGCCACCATTTTTTTTAAAAAAAAATTAAAAAATTAAAAAAAAAAAAAAAAAAAAAATAAAAAAAAAAATAAAAAAAAAAAAAAAAAAAAAAAAAAATTTTTTAAAAAAAATTTTTTAAAAAAAATAATAAAAAAAAAAATCCCCAAAAAAAAAAAAATTTTTTTTGGGCCCCCAAAAATTAAAAATTTTTAATTAAATTTTTATTTTTTCCCCCCCCCTTTTTTTCCCGCCCGGGGTTTTTTAAATTTTTGGAGGGCCACGCGCGTTTCGGGGGCCCCCCCCGCTTATTCCCCCAACCCCGGGGAAAGGGGCCGCTGTTTTTTATTTTTTTTTTTTTTTTTTTTTCTGTGTTTTTGGGGTTTTATTTTTTTTTTTATTTTTTTAAACCCCCTTTTTTTTTTTTTTTTTTTTTTTTTTTTTTTTCCCTATAATTTTTTAATATTTTTTTTCCCTTTTTCCCCGGGCGGCCCGGGGGATTCCTGGTTTTGGGTTTTGGGCTGCGGACCAAACTGATTTCGTCCCCCCGGATTTTTTCCCTTACCCCCGGGGATTTTTTTCTGTCCCCCTTTTTGGGCTCCGGGGATCCCGGGGGCCGTGTTTTGCGCGGTTTTTCCTTTTTCCCCAAATTTTTTTTTTGGGATTTCGCGGGCGGGCCCGGCTTTCGCTTGGGCCCTATTGGCCTCCCGGCTGTTTGGCCTTCTTGGGGGGTTTATTCTTTGGGGTTCCCCGCGGGGGGTTTTGCGCTGACCACGCACGTGGTAAGGGGGTTTTTGGGGACCGCGGTTTTTTGGGTGACCCGGGGGATTTTGTTGCTGCCCGCCGTTTTTTGGGAACCCGGGTGACACGCCCAACCCAAAAAGGGGTTTCAACCTTTCCCCCCGGGTCCCAAGGTGGGGGGAAAAAAAAGCCCCCCCAAAAAGGGGGGTTAAAAGGGGTTTAAAAAAAAAGGGGGGGGTTTTTTTTTGGGGGGGAAATAGGGGAGGGGTTGGAATTGGGTTTGGCTTGTAGTTGTTTTTGGTTAGAGTTGGGGTTAGGGTTTTGGGTGGTTGGGGGAGGGTTTTGAATTTGGGTTTTTTATTTGGGTTAGGTGTGGAGGGGGTAGGGGGGGGTTTTGGGGTGTTTTTGGGTTAGGTTGGAGTTAGAATGGGGGGGTTTCCCTTTTTTGGCACACAGGGGGCTCCAACGCGAATGGCGCCACCTTTGATTTTTGCAAGTTTTGCGTTCAAAAATAAAACATCCCCTTTTTTTCCCAAGCCCCACGATGCCCAAACAGTTTTTTAAACCCCCACAAAGGGAACGTACTGGGAAAAAAAATTGCACAACAATTTGGGGTTCTAATTTCTCCTGTTAACATTGGGAAAAAAAAAATTGGGGACTAAAAATTTTTTTGTGGAAAAAAATGATTTTAATTTTCACGGGTCTGGTTTTAAAATTTTTAAGGACTTTTGGGGTTCAAGGCTTATCAACATTAAGGGGGTTCCTTGGGGGGTTTTGTTTCCAAAATGGGGTCACTTGTGGGGGGTTTCTCGTTTAGGACTCAGGGACCTGCAAAGTAACATGCCCCGAAGACCATTCCACAAGTGGGCATTTTAAACGCACTACTTCCCATCCGACCCCCACGTGTGCCCTAAGTAGTTTTCTCCCCATATGGTATCCCAAAAATCAGGGGGCAAATTGAACAAAACTTTTTGGGCTAATTTCTATTTACCCCCGGGAAAAAAAAAAATTGGGGACTAAAAGATCCGATTGTGGAAAAAAAATGATTTTTTTTTTTTTCATGCCCCCGGGGGTTATAAAATTCGTGTAGCCCTGGGGGTTAAAAAATGCTCACCACAACAGATAAGTTCTTTGCGGGGGTCTAGTTTCCAAATGGGGGCATTGGGGGAGTTTTACTGTTTAGGCACTCAGGGGGTCTGCAAACGAACAAGTGCCCGCAGACCATTCCATCAAGTGGCATTTCAAAGCGTCCCCAAAAATCCCTTCCGGCCCCTACGTGTGCCCAAAAGGGTTCCCCCCCATATGGGGTACTGCTACTGGGACAAACGGACAAAAACTTTTGGGGTCCAATTTTCCTGAAACCATTTGAAAATAAAAAATGTGGCAAAAATCTTTTTTTTGAGAAAAAAAATGATTTTTTTTTTTTCCGGCTCTGCTTATAAATTTTTAAGCACCGGGGGTTCAAAAGTTTCACTTGCATCAGAAATTTCCTTAGGGCGTTATTTTTTCCAAAAAAGGGTTTTGGGGGGGGAGCCCCAAATTTGTTTAGGCAACAGGGACTCCCCCAAATGCGACATGGCAATCGTAATATTCCACATTTTTTCCCTTTCAAAAAGTCAAATGGCGCCCTTTCCCCTTCTGACCCTTTTTCCGTCCCCAAAAACAGTTTTTTATGACCACATTTAGGTATCAAAGTATCAGGAGAAATTGCCCAACAAATTTTGGATCCAATTTATACTGTTCCCCCAGTGAAAATAAAAAAACTGAGGCTAAAAAAAAATTTTTTTGAAAAAAAAGTACTTTCTTTTTTTTTCCCGGATCAATTTGTGAAGCACCTGGAGGTTCAAAGTGCCCCACTTTTGAATTAATAATTTCCCTTTGGGGGGTCTATTTTTCCAAAAGGGGGTACTTGTGGGGGAGCTCCCCAATGTTTAGGCACCAGGGATCCCCAAAGGCGGGGGGAACCCAAAATATTCCAGCATATTTTCTATTCAAAAAGCCCAAATTTGGCGCCCCTTTCCCTTCTGACCCCCGCTGTGCCCCCAAAACAGTGGTTTTGACCACATAGGAGGAATCGGTGTACTAAGGAAAAAATTTGAAAAACCCAATTTTAGGATCCATTTTTACCCTGATCCCCAAATGTAAAAATAAAAAAATTGATGCTAAAAAAAAATTTTTTTTTTGGGAAAAAAATTTAAAATGTCCTTTTTTTCCTTTCCCCAATTTTTGCTTTATTTTCCTGTAAGCACCTAAGGGGTTAATAATCTTTTGAATTTAGTTTTGAGTAGCTTGAGGGGTCAGTTTTTTTTAAAGGTGCATTTTTGGGGTATTTTTGCCATTTTTGCCCCCTCAAAGTGACTTCAAATGTAGGGGGGCCCCTAAAAAAAAGGGGTTTTGTAAATTTTGATTGTAAAAAGGAGAAAATCCCTGGTAAAATTTTTAACCCTTATAACTTCCTAACCAAAAAAAATTTTTTTTTCCCAAAATTGTGCTGATGTAAAGTTTACAAGTGGGAAAAGTTATTTTTTAACTATTTTGTGCCCCAAAAAACTCTTGGTTTAACGAAAAAAAAATTAAAAAATTAGAAAAATTTCAAAATTTTCAGGGAATTTTTCCCCCCAAATTTTTCCCTTTTTTTCCAAATTTAAAGCAAAAAAAATTTTCGACCTAATTTACCACTATCATTTAAGCCCAAAAATGTTCACGAAAAAAAAGTTTCGAAAAAGTAGGATCCGTTGAAGCTTCCTGAGTTTTTACCTCATAAAAGGGGGCACTGGCAGAAAAAGCAAAAAAAGGCAAGGTCTTTAAAGGGCAAAATAGGCTGGGTCATTTAAGGGGTTAAAAAGGCCCAAGCCGATGCTTTTTGCGCCCCCAGCTCCCCTTCACCCCGGTTTCACAACCCAAAAATTTCACTATACAAATGCAATTTTTTTTTGGCCTGCATTTATGGTAAAAATATCAGATGATCGCAAAGGGCCAATTTCCCTTTTGTTGACTAGAAAAAATTTTTTAAACAAAAAGAAAAAGTTAATAAACCCCCCCCCTTTACCCTCATTTAAAATAAAGGAATTAAAATATAGAAAAGCTTTAAATTCTTTGGTATTCCGCATTAAAAAAAAAAAACTATGGGAAGTTTTTTTCTATTTTTTATAATCTTCCTGAAATGGGAAAAGTGAAAAATTTCGGGAAATTTTTTTTGGCAGGGAAAAAAAATGTCGTTGAAAAAAGTAACCAACAAAACAAAGGGGGAATTGGGATTTTTTTTTCACAAAATTTCACTGCAAATTGAAATTTTTTTTCCGGTGTTTCTTTGTACATTGGGTTGTTTTTTAAAAAGGAAAGGGGGTCATTTTAAAACGACAAGAAAAATAAGCCCCCCTTTAGCTGTTTTTGATTTGGGAAAAATCAAAACGTTTTGGTTTTTGGACTGGGGGAAGGAAGAATCAAAAATCCCCAAAAAAGTTAACAATGTTCTGGTCCTTTAAAGGGGCTAGAATTCAGTCCATTTTTTTTTTCGCTATTCCCGCTAAATTTTAATTTTCCCTTGATTGTACCCCTTTTCAAACACATCCCTTTGCTGTCCCAGGCTTTTTAAATCTACTAGGACTGCCAAAAATGTTACTTTTTTCATGCTTTTAGGGAAAAACGTCGGGGTCCGTTTCCCTGTTTTTATCAGTGTTCAATTGTGTATTAAACCCCGTCCCTAACTGTTTAGATGTTTTTGTTTAACCTTCGTTTTTTCTTTGCTTTTCCGGTTTTTCCCCCCTAACAGTGAAGGATTTCCTGCAGCTTGGGGTTTTCGTTTTTAACACCGATAATCCCCTTTTAAAGGGTTTCTTGTTTTTGGGTAGGGAAATTTTTAGTGGTTTTTGAAAGGGGCCATCGTGCTCGTGTATAGGCAGGGACGTGTAGGACAGGATTTTGGCTACGGGCCTTTTTAGATTTTAGGTGCAAAGGGGAAAGACCCGAAATGCGGAAACTGGGCTCTGTGCCTCTGTCTCTGGGCTTAGTTAGTGAAGGTACATCACATCTTTTTTTTCTGTGTAGGGTCCCTTTAGGAGCAGGTGGGGTGGCCCGGAATTGGGAAGGGGTTTGATTCATGGGGTAAAAAAAAAACCCCCCAAAAAGAAAAGGGGTTTTGAATGAACACAAGCCCAAAGCCCGCAATAAAGGGCCTCTCCAGTTTCAGGATCAGTACCAGAGCATGCAGGGAGCATTAAACTCTTATACTTTTAACTTGATTTGTTAGATGTTAGTAAAAAGGAATTGTCACCGATTTTTGCCAATAATCGGGGAAAGCCCATGAGAGATAAACCCCTATTCCTGAGTCACTTATGGGCTGTTTGTTTTAATTTCAGAAAAACAGAAGGAGATTACCAAAAAGACCGTAAACCTGCGCCAGTTTTTCTAATATCTAAACTCTGTAAATCCCTCATTGATTGGCAGCTTTCTCCAGCCAGAAAGCTGCCAACAGTTTTGGGGGCGGGGTTATAAAAAAGCTCAGCATTCAGAGACTAGTAATCTTAGCGTGATTTTATCAAAACGCAGCAAAAATCACGGAATCGGCTTTCAAAATTTAACATTTCAAAAAGGGTAGCAAGATTATCTTTACAACGCTTAAAATCTTGTTTTCCCTTTTTTTCCAAAAAAAGAAATCCATAAGGAGCCCCAAGCTGGGCTTGCCAATTTTTAAGTGCTATCAAAGCGCAGAGAAATCCTTAACAGAAAGAAACAAAATAATCCTGAAAACTAAGCCTTCCAAAAAAAAGTTGCAGAAGGCTAAGGAACGTAAAAATCTGTGGTTGACAAAAAAGGGGAGAAAAAAGCGTGGCATCGCAGTGAGCCGGCTGTTTAGAGAAACCAAAAAGGGATCACATAGTCTTTATGGGGACGACTTTGCGGGGTTCTGAGAAAATGTGAAAGCGGGGATATGTGTGGCAGACTCTGTTACATCAGTGTCCAAAACTCCACAAATACAAAAATGGGGCAAGTGGTGCAGCGCTGTGCTTTGTTGCCCCGTAAAATATTGGGCAACAGACAGAAACCAGAGCGACCCTAATTTTGGTCCATTGGGGGCCTGTGATGATTCCAATATTTATCTTCAAATCCTGTTCCTTTTTTTGGGGGAAAAAAAACAGACGTGAGCAGAGCTATAGATGGATTGGCTCACTGCCTGGTTTTGCACAACCCCAAAAAACCACCATTTTTTCTTTTTGCGAAAGGTTTTCTTTTTATAGGGTTTTTTATATCGTGATTTTTTTTTTGCGTTCTCTTGATCTTTACCTTTTGTCTAAAAAAGGGGTGAAGAGCTGAAGGAAAATCTGGCAAGATTGATCTCTCCCTTTTCAGGTGCTTCCTTCTATCCCAAAAAAAACAACCAGCAAGAGTCAGTGTTTCGAAGGGAAAAAGACCCCGGAAAAAAGTGCTGCCTCGTTCTCCTGCCCCCGAAAGGTGTGATATAATTTTAAAGACTTGTATGAAAGGAAAAAGGGGGATTTGGAACAGAATGAAGCTAACTTTCCCCTTAAGATTTTCCATATTTAAATTTCCTTTAACATAAGCAGATTGTGGGGGTTCCCCGTCCCCAGACCCCTCACGATCACTGGAAAACCGAGCACCCCTCGAAAGAGGTGACACTCTGGAACAGGAGCACATAGCTCCTGGATGAGCACGTACACAACCGGGCACGGATTAAAAAAAGCTAGGTTAGAAGTCTGGCTTTCTTTGAATCCGTACTCCCTGGACGTGTCTACAGTCCCAGGGAGGTTGAGTGATCGATGGAGTCTCAGAACCCTTTACCCCCCTAACTGTAGTAAATTTTGGTTTAGTTCTGTTTATTTATTTTTCCCTTTAGGTCGGGCTGTTAAACGAATAAAAAATACATTGGTTATAAAACCGCTTGTGGTTATTTATTTTCATTTTCATTATCAGTTAATGAGAGCTGGCTCCCGGGAGGCCCGTGGGTCTTTATGTGGGGGGCTTTGGCCCATTTGATCCTTTTGGACTTACATGACAGGTCACTGAACCTTTGTGACCTGCCCCCCCATTTTAAATACTGCCTTGCGCGTTTTATTGGGTCTTTGTAGATTACTGCGTATTCGTCACTGGCATCATTTGAGAAGACAATTTTTTTTTTTGATTGAGAAAAGGCGTTGACGTTTGCGCATAGCATCTTCTGAAGCAATCTGTTTGAATAGACTAACAACACAATTTTCACAATAAGAGAAGGTCACTAATTTTCGAGCGCTCTTGCCAATAGAGCAACGCCCCCACCCCATTTTTTTAAAGCAAAAAAAAAATATTTTGGGCCCACAAAGGCGGCTGGTGACGCATGCGCATAGCATCACAGAAAGCATAGATCGGGCTGCAAAAGCGCCAAAAGCTTTTTGCGCAGTTTTTTTTTTTTGTTATAAAGACCACAATAAAACGTGAAAGCACATTTTTAAAAAGGGAGGCAGGTCACTCGGCTCATGCCTGTCTTTTTAACCCCAAAAGGCTGAAAAAGAAACAAGCACCACAAAAAGAGCCCACAAAAAAGGGCCCCCTGCCGACAGCAATCATTACCTGAAACTGCAAAAACAAATAAACAACCACAAAATGGATTTTTTTCTAGCCAAATATCATTTAACCATGAATCGGCCCCAACGGGCACGTTATATTTACTTACAAGACCTGATCTGCTTTAAAACACCTCCCCCGCCAACACCCCGGAAAACCTGGGGGGCCTGGTGTTCAAGGGATACAATACAAATACCCGACAACCCCCCGTAACAAGGGGAGGGAGCATGAGCTTTCAAAAAAATTTGGAGGACAAAATACCTCACTAAAGAACAAAAGGATGTTTAAATTCAACAGGGATTTAATCATTTAAATCCATTAAAGTTGGCAAGTTTTTTTTAAACCCCCCCGCCCCCCCCCAATACATTGTTAGACAAAACCCAAACCCCGATATTGACAAGTTCACGACAATCTAATGTGTTGGGGGTCCGGCAGTGGTTTTTGGGGGGAATAAGAATGGGGTGTCCCATTTTGGATTGCTATCCTTTTTTTCTCTCGGCCTTGCGATTGAGACTTTTGTTATCGGAGAAACGGGAAAATACGTGGCTGCATGCAGTATTAAGCCTTTGGAGGCTTATGTGAATGGGCAACTTTAGTTACGACTTTTTTTGCGTATGAGTCCCTACCTTGTGAGGACGTACTCCCACTGCTAGACAAACCCCGGGTCGGTTCAGAAGCTCACAGGATCCTTTTACATGGATGCACACCTGCAATGCACCGGGGTGTAAAAAAAAGACAACTTTTTTTTTTTTTCCTTTTAAAATAAACTTTTTTTATTTCTTTTAGCCCCTATCTAGGGGGATTAATTTTCCTGTAAAGTTTTGATGCATTTCTTTTCTATTTGTTTGGTTTCTCTTTTTTTGAATCAGCACAAAATATGTTGGCCAAAAACCCAAAAAACTTCATCTTGACCATAAGTCGCCCCCCAAAATTTCTTAAAAAGCATGGGATACTTTTCCCCCGGGAGAGAACTTTTTCAAAACAGTGCACGGAAAAGGAGGGAGTAGCACCTCATTTTCCAAACCCAATTAAAGCTGAAACCTTCCCCAAAAACCCCGTGATGACCTGCAAAACTTCATTCAGAATATGGGATTTGAGAACGGCTTCATCAGAGTAAAAAAAATTTAAAAAATGCAGAAGGGGGAAACGACTTTTCAGCATTTATGCCTTAATGCAGGCAAGGCGTTTTTCTGAAGAGTGATTTCACACAAAGGAGATTGGGTACATTACCATGCAAAGGCCCCAAAGTCATGAGCAGAGGACAGCGCAGAACAGTGCAAAGAAAGATTTGGAGGTGAGGGGCCGGGGCCCTTGGGGAAAATAAACTTGACGATGCTTCCCCAAAAAATACAGGCCCTTTATTTTAAGGTAAATCATTGAGAGCTGAAAGCTCATCCCGGGAATTCTGTAAAATAAACATTCGTCACACCGAAAAGTGCTATGTCTTTCTAAAATTTTTTGGTTAAAATTTCGTCCCAAGCTCGGAACTCTTTTTTTCTTTTGAGCCGACCCCAATTCAAAAAGGCTCAGACCTGCATAAGCTGGGTGCAGAACTTTGAGCTAGCGGTGGGGAAGTTACGTCGAACCATAGGGATCCCGGTGGCTTTGCAGTCGAACTGGGGAAAGCAAAGGGTTTAATATAAAATCTTCTTAGTTCCAAAGACCAT
>JARQOD010000002.1:367507720-367537121 GCA_033576555.1 Oophaga sylvatica | reverse complement strand
TTTTAGGGTGCATTCAGTAACTGGGTATCTGATGCTGGCACAGAATCCAGAAAGTCATTAACAATAACATGCGAATCTGCCGTTACAGGACTATCCCCCACCTCTGTGGATGGGCTGTTCCTCATTCAGTTGGAAGGGCTGGCGTCCGGCACTTGAGGGTTAAGCTGAGAGTAAAGGGTATGCCACACAAAAACAACATCGCAAACGGGATCGCTAAAAAAACGTTCACTATTTGCGATCTGTTAGCGATGTTGTTGTGTGCGGCATGCAGCAACGACGTGGCCCCTGCTGTGATCTCGTTCCGTGACCTGATCGTTCCGGACCCTATTCTGATCGTCGGCGTCCGCTGGGTAAGTATATATCGCTGAGTGTGGCACCTTTTTTAGCGATTTAGCGGTACTTTTGTACCGCTAAAGTCGTTAAGGAGATCGCTAACCGCGATAGCGTCCTTAACGACATCGCTAAATGTGGCCGACACTAGCGATATTGTAAAACGATCCCGCTAGCGATCTCTTTTAGTATGCGACGCTAACGAGATCGTTAGCGGGAATCGAGTAAGTGTGGCAGTACCTAAACCTGCTTCTTTCTGCAAGGGGCCCCCTCAGCTTTATCTACATGCAGGATCTTTGTCTGCTTTTGGGGCTTCTCACACACCCTTTCTGATAAGGGAGAGGGACAGGGAGAGGGATGGCTGCTGTATTTCCCTGCTAAGGAGGTAGGAGCTTCTATTCTCCCATTCTCCATTCTCCCCCTGTCTGCTCTGTGTCTGTGGATGCTCAGCGCCATCTTGGAGCCTTGGTCTCTGTTTTACAGGGCTCTGTGTCTGCTGTGAGTCAGTAATGTCCATCTTTGTCTGCCCTCCTGAATCTCCTCTAGCTCCCCTTTGTCACAGTGTGGCTGCTGCTGGGGAGAGGTGCCATCCCTGCTGCTCAGAGACTGTGGGGAGGAGGGGCTGCTCTGCTGAGAATCAGCCCTGCTTGCATGCTGTGTGAGGGGGTCAGCGCCATGTTTGGAGATTGCAGCTCTCTTTCTTGATCTGGGAAAGTACATTTCCATGGCTTGTTTGGGCTGTGGGATTTTGCTTTTACCTCTTTTAAGCGTCCTGGAGGCTTCACCCTTCCACAGAGCAGTGTAGGTACCGTGTTGTAGCTGTATTCAGTCGCTTTTAGCAGGATAGACAAGCTGTGTAACTACACGTCCATTCCTCCTGGCAGCCAAGCCATGCCCCTTAAATCCATTTTTCAACCTACCATCAATTAGTTCAAAATTGCATCCAATGCCAATACCTCAAACACTAATGCCGAGCATTTAATCCATTCTTCTCACTGTTTGCCAAGCTTGCTAACAGCTCCTCTATTAATATATACTTTTGTGGCACCCTGCAAAGTAACACACGCCACACACCCGTCGTGGATGCCAAGGTCCAGGCTGAGAGGAGAAGTTTTAGTGCACGTATAATCCTATATGCATCTGGAGTGAGGAGAGCTACTCCACATTGCCAGAAAGGAGCTGGGTTCATCGCACCATGACGGGCTGTTGGCCCAGTGTACTGAATATACTGAATAACTTTGGAGTGCTGTAATCATCATCGTCAACTGAGTTTTTTTTCTTGTTGCACCTGAGGTCTGAGCATTGCTTGTTGAGATGGGATGCATCCCTTCCATGCCATTATGCCCCAGCTAGGTGGAGGCCGACCCAGACTTTTTTTTTTTTCCCACTAAGATTATATTGTTTAGTCCCTGAACAATCTCGTCAATCAAGGGAGGACTACTTGCTAATCAGTGTTTAGCAAATTATTCCTTCCATGCTACAGTATTTTAGCTATAGTTAACTGTGCTGGAGAAGAATCTCCATTGTCCCCCACTAGACCCAGGACTCAGGATTTAGGATTAATAGAAATTGGAATATTAAAGACTTCACAAATTAGTCTACCAACATTATTCCATAACTCCCTTGATTGCTTACAAGACTAAAACATATTTGATAGATCTGCTCCTTCTCCACAGCAAAGACGGCCCTGAGACCCACCTGATATAATGCTTCTATAAACTCTGGATCAAAAGTAATTATGACCTCCTCTAGGCTTTGTAAATTGATTTCTGCTGTGTTGATTCTAAAACGTCCTTCCATTCCTCTATGGATTATAGACATGTTAATGATATGCAAATTGTGAAAAAATTGAAGCAAAATTAAGAGGAAAAAAAATCTCCAATTTATTTACTATCCAGTGTGAGTACCACACATAGAAATACACACAAACTTGCAAGCCTTGGCATACTGTCATTGAGGTTATTAATGATTATCTAAGGAATGTTCTTCCACGCTGAATGGTCTTTCAGTGTCAAGTTTATGGTAGGATGAAATTTGTAGAATTTGTCATGGAAATTTAGAAGTTCTTGTTCGGACTCAGTCCAGATCATTAAGATGTCATCGATGTAACGGAAATAGGCAAATGGTTTGATGGAGCAGGATGTTAAAAAGTCATTTTCCAGTTTAGCCATGAAGAGTTTGGCATACTGGGGTGCCATTTTACTTCCCATAGCAGTGCTGGTGCGTTGTAGATATAGCTCCTCACCGAAAGAGAAAAATTTGTGTGTGAGTATGAATCTGGTGAGTGTTATTACAGACTTAGAAGGGATCCCATTGGCCTCAAGAAACATTCGGCAGGCAGTTAGTCCATCTTCGTGTGGGATGTTAGAATATAAGGATTCGACATCCATGCTGGATGCACTTGACCACACAAATCATCAAGATTCGCTGCTGGCAGCTCCCTTTGCCCGTAAGTGATATCCCAGATGTGCTTGGTGGGAAACTAGTCCGCAGATGCTGTAGGCCATGGCAGCTTACTTAGGCCATGCAGGCTGCTCACAGTATGCATTGTGTTGAAAAATGTCACTTTGGAGAAATGACTATTATTGGTTCCGTGATTGATCCATTCTGTATTGTATGTGAAATTGAACGTCCAAAACTAAGAAGTCAAACAGTGTCTACACAAACCAACAGAAGGCATTTGAACAGAAGTGGGCTATGAGCCAGACATCCTGCTACCGGTGTGCCATGGACATCATGCCACCGCTCTCAAAGGCTATCATGGTGCAAAACAAGAGAGCAATGGAAGGCAATCTTCCACGATGAGTCCAGCTTTTGTTTTGGATCCAATGATAGCTATGATTGGTCTGTCAATTCCATGCAGAGGCCTTCCTGAGGGAATAACACTACAGTCTATTCCTGGCATTATGATCTAGGATGGCTTAATGTATGGTAGCCAGATCCCTCTATTTGTCATTCCAAGTACACTAAAAAACGCTGCGTTACATTGACTTGGTCGTGAAGCAAGTAGTACGGTAATTTTTCATAATTATTCCATGTGCTTTTTTTCAGCAGACTTGTGAGCAGGCTTTTTGGCCTAAACGTGCTACAATAGCATGCAGCGTCTACAGACTAGTCTATTGTGCGCATTTGGGATATATCATTGGTTGGCAATTGCAAAGGGAGCTGCAGCGGATCTTGATGATTTGCCTGCCCATGTCCTCAGACAACTGCTAGCTGACATGCGGGATCCTTAACCCCCCTCTGACGTTGGACTTATTATCCCGTCCATGTGAACTGGACCTTACTGACCCTGGACTGGATAGTATGTCATATGTGATTCTCACAGCTGACACCCAGCACTA
Organism: Oophaga sylvatica; assembly: GCA_033576555.1. Classification (NCBI taxonomy): domain Eukaryota; kingdom Metazoa; phylum Chordata; class Amphibia; order Anura; family Dendrobatidae; genus Oophaga; species Oophaga sylvatica. The sequence continues at coordinate 367,533,447 of JARQOD010000002.1, read as the reverse complement.
AGTGCCAGGAGCGGTCACAGACCGCTCCCGGCACCTTAACCCCCACACACACTGCGATCAAACATGATCGCATCGTCCCGGGAGCAGGCAGAGGGGCTGTCAGCGGATCGGAGATCCAGAACGCTGCCATTGAGACCCGATGTCGTCATGACGACATCCGGGTCTGCAGAGCTCAGAGACTTCCTGTTATGCGCAGTGCAGCTCTGTATGCTATAGAAGCGATCAGCCTGCACAAAATGATTGTCCCACAGTGGGACAAAGTGTAAAAGAAATAAAAAAAATTTTTAAATTGTACAAATATTTAAAAAAATAATAAAAAAAATCAATATTTATTCCATCAATATTTTAATGAAAAAAAATCTAAACAATAAAAGTACACATTTAAAACAATGCTTTATCATCATATTGTCGAACTAAAAGTGGAATAACACGTGATCAAAAAGACGGATATAAATAAACATGGTACCGCTAAAAACTTCATCTTGTCCCGCAAAAAGCAAGCCCCCGTACAGCGTCACCAGCGAAAAATAAAGTTTTTTTTCTCAGAATAAAGCGATGCAAAAATAATTTTTTATATAAAAGTTTTTATTGTATGAAAGCGCCAAAACATAAAAAAAATATAAATGAGGTGTCGCAGTAATCGTACTGACCCGAAGAATAAAACTTCTTTATCAATTTTACCACACGCAGAACGGTATAAACGCCTCCCCCCCCAAAAGAAATTCATGAATTGCTGTCATTCTGTCTCCCAAAAATCGGATTAGAAAACGATCAAAAAATGTCATGTGCCCGAAAGTGGTACCAATAAAAACGTCAACTCGTCCCGCCAAAAATAAGACCTCACATGACTCTGTGGGCCAAACTATGGAAAAATTATAGCTCTCAAAATGTGGTGATGCAATAACTATTTTTTGCAATAAAAAGCGTCTTTTAGCGTGACAGCTGCCAAACATAAAAACACGCTATAAATAGTAAATCAAACCCCCCTTTATCATCCCTTTAGCTAGAGAAAAATATTAAAATAAAAAAATGTATTTATTTCCATTTTCCCATTGGGGTCATGGTTAGGGCTAAAGTTAGGGTTGAGGCCAAAATTAGTGTTAGGGTTGGGGTTAGGGTTGAGATTAGGGTTAGGGTTGGGATTGGGTAAAGGTTTGGGTTAGGGTTGGGATTAGGGTTAGGGGTGTCTTAGGGTTAGGTTTGTGGTTAGGGTTATGGTTAGGGTTGGGATTAGGGTTAGGGGTATGTTGGGGTTAGGGTTAGAATTGGGGGGTTTCCTCTGTTTAGGCACATCAGGGCTCTCCAACCGCTACTTGGCGTTTGATCTCAATTCCAGCCAATTTTGCATTGAAAAGTCAAACTGTGATCCTTCCCTTCCGAGCTCTGTCATGCGCCCAAACAGTGGTCCCCCCCCCACATATGAGGTATCAGCATACTCAGGACAAATTGCACAACAAGTTTTGGGGTCCAATTTGTCCTGTTACCCTTGGTAAAATAAAAAAAAAATGGCTCTGAAGTAAATGTGAAAAAAAGTTAAATGTTCATTTTTTTTAAACATTCCAAAAATTCCTGTGAAGCACCTGAAGGGTTAATAAACTTCTTTTGTGTGGTTTTGAGCACCTTCAGGGGTGCATTTTTTAGAATGGTGTCACTTTTGGGTATTTTCAGCCATATAGACCCCTCAAAGTGACTTCAAATGTGAGGTGGTCCCTAAAAAAAAAAAAAGGTGTTGTAAAAATGATAAGGGTTAAAAGTTGACCAGCGATTTCTAACTTCCTAACCAAAAATTTTGGTTCCAAAATTGTGCTTATGTAAAGTAGACATGTGGAAAACTGTTTTATGTGACATATTTTTCTGTTTTAAGGGCATAAAAATTCAAAGTTTGATAATTGCAAAATTTTCGTCATATTTCCATTTTTTCCATAAATAAACGTAAGTTGTATAGATAAAATTTTACCACTAACATGAAGTACAATATGTCACGAGAAAACAGTCTCAGAATCACCGGGATCCATTGAAGCGTTCCAGAGTTATAACCTCATAAAGAGACAGTGGTCAGAATTGTAAAAATTGGCCCGGTCATTAACGTGCAAACCACCCTTGCGGGTAAAGGGTTTAAAGGGCCCGTCTCACACAACGATCTCGCTAGCGAGATCGCTGCTGAGTCACTAGCTTTGTGACGCAGCAGCGAGCTCACCAGCGATATCGCTGTGTGTGACATTCAGCGACGATCAGCCCCCCTGCCGGGTATCGCTGATCGTCGCTGAAATGTCTGGACATTTTTTTGATCGCTGGTCTCCTGCTGACAGGCACGCATCGCTGCGTGTGACAGGCGGGAGACCAGTGATCCGCTGGTAACCAAGGTACACAGCGGGTTTCCAGGCCGGGGCTGTGCCTAGAAACCCGCTGTGTACCTTGGATACCAGCGCCCTGATGCAGGGAGCTGGTATCCAAGGTACACAGCGGGTTTCCAGGCACCGCGCAGGGCCTGGAAAACCGATGTGTACCTTGGTTACCAGCTCCCTGCATCAGGGCGCTGGTATCCAAGGTACACTGCGGGTAACTAAGCGATGTTACCCGCAGTGTCGCTGTGCTGATCGCTGCCTGAGCTGCCTGTTTGGCAGCTCAGCAGCGATAATATAGCGATACACCAGCGATCCTGACAAGTGCATATCGTTGTCGGGATCGCTGGTGTATCGTTATGTGAGACCCAGCCTTAACAGTAATCTGTGTGGGGCACCTGTACACATTACAGCGTTGGCATCATTATTTGTGGGTTCAGAGGGACACCATTGTCTGCCCATCAGTTCAGCCTGACAGGTTTATTATCCCTCCCTTTAGCTATAGGACAATAGATGCATTTGCACTGACCGCACTTTAGTATAGGGATTCACTTGAGTATAACCCCTTCCGCCTGTTTAGCTTCTTCTTATTTCAAGCTGATTACATAGGATTCATTCACCTTTTGTCTGGATCACAGGACTATAGATGCACCTTATTGTTTGTACTTTATTACAGGGATCTACATGCGTAATATCTTTCATTGAATCCTGAAGTGTTTTGATATTAATTTGTGAACTGCTACCTCATGTTTTTTTGCACACTTTGGAATATGTTCCCTTTTTTTCTTTCCTAGCACCTTTCTATTTTTAATACATTTTATCTCTTTTTGGCAAAAAAATAAAATTTTTATATTGATTTTTGCACTTCATTTTTTTTTTTTTACCTTGAGGAGACTCTTATGGTAAATTCTTGGTTTAACATTACAGCATAAACATTGTTACAATATTATTTGTGTGTTCAGCTGACGATAGTTAAAGTATATGGGGGAAAGCTTTAGCCACAACCCTCCTAAAAATTAAGGATGAGAATGTGCAGAATTTATACATGACACTTCTGTCTGTCTACATGCTTATATATCTTATCTATACCAATTTTCAAAGCTGAAAAGATCAAATACCAAGCTGACACATGGCCTGATAATGTGCACGGGATGATTACATGTACAACTGCACGTCTTATCCCTCTAATACAATTTAAAAAGCAATCCCAAAAAATCACATGCCCCCTCAATGTGACATTATTAAAAAACTGTTTGAAGGGGTAGTCCGGGCAAAGAAATATTTTGTCCAGGGGGACAGCTGGATATGTAAAAAAAAAATATTAAAATTACTTATTGTCACCTAGTAACATTCACCTTGTTCTCAGCACAGGTCACTCAGCAGTCTGCGCATAGATAGGAAGCGGTGATGTCATGATTCCACTAGCTGCCTGACCGCTGCGGCTTGTGATTGACTGCACTGGTCAGTTGACTTAAGCATCTCATTATCAGAATTTTTCTGATTACGCACTGCTTATGTCACCGAGTCCCTGTAGCTGCAAATCCCGAGGCTGTTCGACAGCCACAACACATGTGGGGATTACCTAACAAACAGGCAGACCCTGCATGTGTTGCTGCTGTCGGAACAGCCTCCAGACATGCAGCTGTGAGGACTTGAACATATTTATCAAGCTTGATGAAGACACTTGATTAGGACACCAGCATGCTCAGATAACACCTTATCAGAGCACGTTTACTCATCACTAATGACCGTACCAAACCTTCTTCTCACCAACAACATCCCGCACCCAATCACAAAACTTTTTTTTTTTTCTGCTGCCTTGCTTTAAAGATATGCTGTATACCAAATATTGAAGGTAGAGTTTGTATTTTATTGATGCACATATTTAAAATCTTGATGAACTATTGGTAGTTCTTGGAGTGCATTGGAGATGAGCGGTGCCAATGACGTTACAAGCCCACATAATTGCCGTCATGGCAGGTATGCGGGGTCACAGCATCGGCACCACTCTCCTCCAGTCTGCCATACTGTCACAGTTGGTGATTAATATATTTGCTAATGGTTTATTAAATGCAATGAATTATACTTGTACACATATATTATAGTATCTTCTTTCTTAAGGTGCTCAATCAAGAACTGAAGAATTTGGAGTCTCCTGTAGCCAAGGAGCTTGACTTTGTGAAGTTGATCGTCTCTGATCAGCCACCTCATGTGCCAGCTCAGCTTCTGCGGGCTTTAGAGAAAGATGCAAAGAACTTGGAAAAGTCGCTTAATTCCATCAGGGATATTTCCGAGTCTCGCGTTACACAGCTCCACTCTGTGTTTGAGCTTGAAAAGGTCAGTGTTTAGTATGGACCAGGGCCACTGATGCCACTGCTAAGTTTTAGGCTTTGTTAAAAAAGTAGCAAATCTTTCAGGCTTTCTATCTGTTTTCTAACTAGCTTATATAATGTGTATATCATGTTCTTTATAGGGGAAGGTGTGTGCTGATCATCAGGAGCTGGAAGGTAAACTGCAGGCTCTTCTGCGGAGGGTAAAGGAGATCTCACACACTCTTGACTGCCAAAAGACGAGAGATTTTGGATCAGAATCTACCGGAGGCGAAGAGATGATTATAGGGGTAATTCTTTACATTTGAAGTGTGTTTCTAACAAATGTTTGGAAGCGTTTTTTTTAGCTGTTTTCCCATTGAAGGGGTATTCCTGCCTGCCCCCCTGCTGTGTAGGAAACTGCAGCTATCTGTAATAATGTGAATGCTGTCGTTCCTTGCACAGCTGATGCGAGGAGAACCTGTGATGGCGCCGCAAGACTGAAACCCTGTGGTCCATTAATTAGAATATTGGGGATCCCAGAAGTTAGACCCCCACCATTAAAGGGTGTTTCTATTACTACTACTACTACTACTATCATCAGTGTAAGAAGGATCCCACGTTGGTCTTATTTGTTTTGTTAAGACCACCATGGGGCCTATTTTTACTCCAAGCAAGTAGTGGACAACACCTTTCAAAGTGATGGCAGGACATGGCCTTAAGTCATCATTTTCTGACATTTTATCATTCATAGATACTGTGTGTCATTATTGTACTATTGCTATATCAGTTCCCCCATTAATACTGTCAGGTTACACTTACCATATTTGTGAGATGATAAAGGCTCCCCATATTACTCACCTCTTTCTTTTATTATAGAATTTGAAGCAACCGGTGGCGGACGTTAGGTTGATCTAGAAGACATTGCTTATGACGTCCAGCTATTTTTTCGGAGCAAGCTCAAGACTTGTCGCCTCAGCAAAGTCGTACATTGCTTCGTCTTCTGAATGAGCTGCAGAAAATCTTTTCGGGAGACTTCGGAAAGATTATTAGCTCAGTGTGAAGTTTTGCAGTTCCGTGAACGACAGTGAAATCCGGCATGAGACCTAAGCTTAGACCGCATGTGTGCTTACCTGTCATGTACCGCTCACCAGCTGAACATAGGTCTGGATAGGAGACCCTACGAGGAAACCCGTGCTTAGCTTCTAACTTTTTGTCTAGTCTCTTATAGATGTTATAGGTGTGGAAGGGGCTGAAGAGCTGAGCTTTCCATGCGCATAGCCGTCATATGTGTCCAACAGCAGCGCCAGAGATGAGCTCCATTCGCTGCTGTTCATTGTTTAAAAGCCACCATCAATGTCTAACAGTAGTGTTAAAATGGCACTCACGCCGATGCTTCTGCGCATCAGCTCCCTTCACGCGAGTTTCACAGGACACCAAGAATTTCACTATACACTGCAATACTATGGTCCTGCATTATATGGTAAAAGTGATCAGATGATCGCAGGTCCAAGTCCCTTAAGTAGACTAGAAAAAAGTTTTTAAACAAAAAGAAATGTGAATAATCCCCCCCCCCTTTACCCTCATTAAAATAAAGGAATTAAAAATATGAGAAAAGCTAACTTCTTTGGTATTACCGCATTAAAAAAAAATCTATGCAAGTTTTGCTATTTCTATAATCTTCCTGAACTGGACAGTGATAATTCTGAATTATTTTTGGCAGAAAATAAATGTCGTTGAAACAGTAACCAACAAGCAATGGTGGAATTGCATTTTGTTTTCACAATTTCACTGCACTTGAAATTATTTTTCCGGTGTTTCTAGTACATTGAATGTTAAAAGGAATGGTGTCATTCAAAACGACAAGAAAATAAGCCCCCATTCAGCTGTGTTGATGGAATAATCAAAACGTTATGGATCTTGGACTGGGGGAAGGAAGAATCAAAAGTCCAAAATGTTAACAATGTGTCTGGTCCTTAAGGCGCTAGAATTCAGTCCATTTTTATTCAGCTATTCTCCGCTAGATTATAATTTTCCATAAGATTGTACTCTTTTCAGCACATCCTCTTTGCTGTCTAGGCTATAAATCTACTAGGACGTGCCAAGTGTTACTTTTCTCATGCTGTAGAAAATCGTCGGTGTCCGTTTCCTTTTTTATCAGTGTTCACTTGCTGTATTAACCTCGTCCATAAGCTGCCTGAGATGTTTGTGTTTAACCTCTCATTTGCTTTGCTTTTCCAGGTTTCTCCCCTCTAACAGTGAAGGATTTCCTGCAGCTTGATACTGTTGTTAACACCGATATATCCTCTGTATGGTTACTTGTTTGGCTAGGGACTTTTTAGTGGTTATGAAAGGGACACATCGTGCTCGTGTACTAGGCAGGGACGTGTAGGACAGAGATAAGGCTACGGACCTTACAGATTCTAGGCTGCAGGCGATGACTGAAATGCTGGCATCTGTGAGCTCTGTGCCTCTGTCTCTGGGCTTAGTTAGTGAAGGTACACTCACGATCTTTATTTCTGTGTAGACTCTTCAGGAGCAGCAGGTGGTGTGTGCCCAGGAACTAGAAGGCTTGAGTTCATGGGCTGAACAAATAGAAAAGGCTGTGAATGATCACAAGACTAATGCCAGCAATCAGGACCTCTCCAGTCTTCAGGATCAGTACCAGAGCATGCAGGTGACGCATTACTCTTACTACTTTTAACTTGATTTTGTTAGTATGTTATGTAGAAAAGGAATCTGTCACCAGATTTTTGCCAATAATCTGGGAGTAGCCCAATGTAGAGACTGAGACCCTGATTCCAGTGATGTCACTTACTGGGCTGTTTGCTTTAATTTCTAGAAAATGACAGCAGGAGATTATCACAAGAAGACCAGTAAACCTGCTGCCAGGTATTTCTAAATATTCATAAACTCTGTATAATCCCTCATTGATTGGCAGCTTTCTGCCTATGCACATTAAGCTGCCAATCAGTGTTGTGGGCGGGGTTATACAAAGCTCAGCATTCAGAGACGTAGTAGATCTGTAGCAGTGATTTTATCAAAACTGCAGCAAACATCACTGGAATCAGGCTTTCTAACTCTACATCTTCAGATTGGTAGCAACAGATTATCTTTACAAACGCTTAAAATCTTGTATTCCTTTTTCCAAAAAGAAACTCCATAAGGATGTCCAAGCTGGAGCTTGCCAATTTTTAAGTGCTATCAAAGCAGCAGAGAACTTCCTTGAACAGAACAGAAACAAAATGAATCCTGAAGAACTAGAGGCCTTCCAAAGAAAGTTGCAGAAGGCTAAGGAACAGTATCAGTCTGTGGTTGACAAAACAGGGGAGACAGAAAAGCAGCTGGCATCTGCAGTGAGCACGGCTGTCTTAGAGGAAACCAAAAAGGTATCACATGGAGTCATTTATTGGTGACGACTTTGTCTAGGCTTCTGAGACAAATGTGTATAAGCTGGTGATATGTGTGGTCAGACTCTGCTTACATCAGTGTCCAAGACTCCACAAATACAAAAATGGCGGACACAGTGGTGCAGCCTGCTGTGCTTTGTTGCCCTGTAAAATATTGGACAACATGACAGAAACCAGAGCGACCCTATTATGGTCCATTGGGTCCTGCTGATGTATTCCAAGTATGTTATCTTCAAATTCATGTTCCTTTATGGGAACAAAGGATGCAGACGTGAGCAGAGCTATAGATGGATTTTGGCTCACTGCCATGGTTTGCACACGCATATGGCCACCATTTTTCATTTTATGCTGAAGTGTTATCTTTTTACTAGGTGTTTGCTATATCTGTGATTTTACTTTTGCGTTCTCTCTGTATCTCTTACCTTTAGTCTAAAACGGCTGAAGAGCTGAAGGAAAATCTGGGCAAGATTGAGTCTCTCCTGTGTCAGGTGCTTCCTTCTATCCCAAATAAAAACAACCAGCAGAGAGTCAGTGTTACTGATGGCAACGATCCCCGGAAAAAAGTGCTGCCTGCTGTATCTCCTGCCCCCGAAGACGCTGCTGATATAATTAATGACTTGTATGAAAGGAAAAAGGTGAGTGTTGGAACAGATATGAATTGCTAACTTATCCTCTCTAAGATTTTCTCATATTTAATTGCCATTATAACTATAAGCAGATTGGTGGGGTTCCAGGTCCCGAGACCCTCACTGATCACATGGAAAACCGTAGCACCACTCGTAAGAGGTGAGCAGCTCTGGAGACAGGAGCACATAGCTCCTGGATGAGCACGTACACAGACCGGGGCACGGATTCAATAAAAAGCATAGGTTATGAAGTCTGTGCTTTCTGTTGAATCCGTACTCCAGGTAGGAGCAGTGCTCTACAGTCGCCAGGTAGGTTGAGTGATCGATGGATGTCTCAGAACCTTCACCCCACTAATCTGCTAGTAATTATAAGGTTTAGTTACTGTTTATTTATGTTTTCCTGTCAGGTCGGTGCTGTTATACTGAATAAAATAATACATTGGTTGATGAAATCCGTCTTGTGGTTATTTATTCTTCATTTTCAGTTATCAGTTAATGAGATGCTCGTGCTCCAGGGAGGCCTGTGGTGTGCTTTATGTGGTGCTCTGGCCTCATCTTGATCCTTTTGGACTTACATGACAGGTCACTGAACCTTCAGTGACCTGCCTCCTATTTTAAATACTGCACTTGCGCAGTTTATATTGTGGTCTTTAGTAGATGCTACTGCGTATGCGTCACTGGCATCATTTTGATGAAGACAATTTTTTTTTTTTTTGCATTGAGAAAATGGCGTTGACGCTTGCGCAGTAGCATCTATCTGTAAGCAATCCTGTTGATATAGACTATACAAGCACAATATTCACAATAAGAGGCAGGTCACTGAAGGTTCAGAGCGTCTCTTGCCAATAGATGCAACTGCGCCAGCGCCATTTTGTTAAAGCAAAAAAAAAATATTTTGGGCTCCAGCAAAATGGCGCTGGTGACGCATGCGCAGTAGCATCTATCAGAAAGCGATAGATGCTGCTGCACAAGCGCCAAAAGCATTTTGCTGCAGTTTTTTTTTTTTTTTGTTATAAAGACCACAATATAAACTGTGCAAGCACAGTATTTAAGATAGGAGGCAGGTCACTGCCGGCTCAGTGACCTGTCATTTAAGCCCATAAGGCTGAATATGAGAACAGAGCACCACATAAAGAGCCCACAAACAAGCTGCCCTGACGCACGAGCATATCATTACCTGAAAACTGCAATAACGAATAAACAACCACAAGATGGATTTTTTCTAGCCAAGTATCATTTTAATCCATGTAATCGCGCCAACGTGACACTGTTTATAGTTTACTTAGCAAGATCCTGATGACTGCTTTAAATACACCCTGCCCCTGCCAACACCGAGAACACCTGGGGTGCCTGGTGTCTCAAGGGATATCAATACAAAAGTACCAGACAACCCCTGTAACAAGGGCAGGGGAGCATGATGCTGTCAGACAACTTTGGAGGACAACTTACCTCACTAAAGAACAAAAGGATTGGATGTTGAAATTCAACATGGGATTTAGTCAATAAGTCTCATTAATGTTGGCAACGTTTCTCTAAACCCCCCCGCCCCCCTCCCAATACATTGTTAGACTAACATCGGCCAAACCCACTGATATTGACAAGTTCAGCCGACAATCTAATGTGTTTGGGGGTCCCTGACAGATGATAGTTGGGGTAGATAAGGATATGGGATGTCCGATTTTGGATTGCTCATCCTTTTGTTCTCTCGTGACCTCTGCTGATTGAGCACTTTTGTGTATCGGAGAATCAGGCAATATAGCTGCTGGCTGCATGACAGCTATTGAAGCCTTATGGAGAGCTTAATGTGAATGGGCAACTTTAGTTAGCAGACATTTATTGCAGTATGAGTCCTCTGACCTGTGTGAGTGACATTGTACTGCCACTGCTAGACAGAACCAGGTCAGTGTCAGACTGCTCACAGATCCTTTGTAGCGGATGGATGTCTACACCTGCAGAATTGACACCGGTTGTAAAGAATGACAGACTATTTTTTTTTCCTGTTTAATGAACTTTTCTTATTTCTTTTAGTCCTATGCTAGGTGGGATTAATTTTCCTGTAGTAAGTATTTGATGCATTTCTTTTCTATTTGTTGTGTTTCTCTTATTGTAGACTCAGCATCAAGATATGTTGGCCAAACAGCAAAACTTCATCTTGACCATACAGTCAGCACAAGATTTCTTAGATAAGCATGGTAGTACATTATCCCCCGAGGAGAGAGAATGGTTGCAGAACCAGCTGGCACGTTTGAAGGAGGAGTATGCTACCTCATTGTCTCAATCCCAATTACAGCTGAAACATTCCCAAAGCCTGCGTGATGACCTGCAAAACTTCATTCATGACTATGGGGAGTTTGAGAACTGGCTTCATCAGAGTGAAAAAGAATTAGACAACATGCAGAACGGGGAAGCAGACTTTACAGCATTGCATGCCTTACTGCAGAGGCAAGGCGATTTTTCTGAAGATGTGATTTCACACAAAGGAGATCTGCGATACATTACCATTGCAGGCCACAAAGTCATTGATGCAGAGAAGACAGCTGCAGAACAGTGCAATGAAGATTTGGAGGTGCAGGTGGCCGGAGCCTTGGTGAAAAATAAACTTGACGATGCTTCCAAAAGATACAGTGCCTTGCATTCTAAGGTAATCATTGATGATGCTGAAAGCTCATCCGGAATTCTGTAATGTAATCATTCTGCTCACACAGAAATAGTAGCTATGTTCTTACATAGAATTTTTGGTTGATTGCAGTGCTCCAAGCTCGGAACTCATTTAAATTCTTTATTGAGCCGGTACCAGCAATTCCAAGAAGGCTCAGACACTGCAGTAAGCTGGCTGCAGAACTTTGAGCTAGCGGTGGAGAAGTTACTGTCAGAACCAGTAGCATCGGATCCGGTGGCTTTGCAGTCGCAACTGGTGAAAGCAAAGGTAAATATAATATCTTCTTCAGTTACCAATGACCATAAATGAGGTCTGATGCTGTTTGTGAAAGAGAATACATCTCTAAACATTGTATATTTTAGAGCGTGCAGGGTGAAATTGCAGAGCACCAAGTACAAGTGGAGAAAGTTCATAAGGCTGTACGTGGCCTTCAAGAAATCCAAGGAGATCCGTCGCCAGACTGCAAGAAGATCCAGGCAAAAGCTGGTGAGTGGAAATGTCCAAGTGTAAGTGGAGTCTGTCACAGAGATGCAAACTGGTGTAAGAAAGAAGCTTATATCTCTGGAAATCCACAGCTCCTGCTACCACAGATCATCCGCTCATGTGCCCAGATCTCAAGGCACGTTTGTGGGTTGCTTTGTACAAAGGAGCTGATTTTGCATGCTCTGTCAGATCAGCTTGCATCTCCATGACTGATTCTTTTTTTTTTTAATTCCCAGTAACTGTGATCAGTTTTTTGATATGTACTGGCATGCAGTGTATATGACTAAGTGTATCGTCATAGATTCTATTGAAAGCCGATTCCAGAATCTCTCCAGCAAGATGTCTGCTCACTCCGATCTACTACAGAAGTCAGTAGCTCAGTCTCAGAGCGTTCAGGAAGGCCTGGATCACCTCTTGCACTGGTTGGAGGGAATTGAGAATACTCAAGAGAGACAAAAACAGTCATCTATGTCCTCCTTATCAATTCAGGAAGCTCTTGCTCAGAACATGGTAAGGACAGTTATTGAGCTGTGACCATTTGTAATCTGTTCTTAAAAAATAAATAAATATATAAAGTAAAAAATCAAGTGGGCAACAATAACATAGCCTTAAGGGCTTATATAAGTCAGCGGTCATTCTCTTTCCTCTAACAGTAAAGCATAGTATGCTGTTATCCAGTATATTGTCGTTAAATGTGACTGCAGGTCACTTCCATTCATAACCAGATTACTATTACTAGTTTGTTGGTGTATTGGGAGCAATTGACAATGAGTAAAAAAACCTCAAAATTAAAGGGGTTGTCCACTACTTGGACAACGCTTTCTCAATCTCTGTTTAACACCCTTGTAAAACATTAACAGTTATACTCGCCTCAGGTGCTGGCGCTGTTCTAGCAATGTCGGCATCATCTCTCCTAGGAATCGTGTGACATTATGTCACGCTTTCCCTGCTGTCAATTGGCGCTGGCTTCACTCTCCCCTTTTTTGGACAGATCCCTTACACCTGGAGGAAGTGAGAGCTGCCGCTCGATCACTTTTTCTGGATTTATGTGATTCGTCCTAAGGCAGGAGCGTGAAACCAGTGCTGATTAACCACAGGGATCGCTTGACATGTCGTCACGCGATCCCCAGGAGAGCCGGTACCGACACCGCTGGAACGGCGCTTGCCCCAGAGGTGAATATAGCTGCTATTTTACGAGGGGATTGAGAAGGGATTGCCCAAGTAGTGAACAACCCGTATATGTACAAATTATCTGTAACTAGCAGCATTTTTATGCCCAGCATTCCTAAGATCATATTAAAAATATGTTGGTACAAAGTTTTAGAAAGCATTGAGTATATAAAAAAAATTATTTGTCCTTTGCTCATTGGGGGACACAGACCATGGGTGTTATGCTGCTGCCACTAGGAGGACACTAAGCAAATACATAAGAAAAAGTTAACTCCTCCTCCTGCAGTATACACCCTCTGCTGGCTCTATCCTGAAAATTATTTTATTTTTCAGAAATTAAGACAGGACATTGGAAGTAGAAGGGGAAGCCTAGATGCCACTGGAGAAATGGTAGTGAAGTTCATGGAGACAGCAGACAAAGCAGCAGCCGCAACTCTTCAGAACAAGCTGTCTGAAGTCACCGCACGGTTTGAGAAAGTGTGTCACCAGCAGATCCTCCATGGGACTGCCCTCAAAGAAGTCCTACCTAAAGTGGAAAGATATGAGCAGATCTTGGAGTCACTACAAGAATTTAAAGCTACAAAGTCACAATTCCTTGCATCAGGAAACCAGCCTGATAGAGACATTGCTCAGTTTTCAGAGCAAATCCAGGTTTGTCCCTTTTTTTTTTTATTTTGTGTGTTTTAAAACCCATCGTAAGACCACATTCACACAGCAGTATTTTGCATCAGTGTTTCTTAGATGAACCAGGAGGTGTTTTCCTGCAGTGAAAAGCTACAATTCAAATTGTACCCCATTTTAGACCCACTCCTAGCTATTATCTTACTGACAGATACTGATTGTTTCCATTTTATTGTATTTTTTTTTTGGGTTAAATATTCCCATAATTTCTTTTATCATATTTATGGTAGGATTTGAATATAGAAATAAAGCAACAGGAAGAGCAACTGGATACTCTTGAACATCTGGTGAAGGATCTGAGCACCTGCCCTTTGCTTGTTGATACTTCTGAGCACTTACAGAAGGTTCACACCCTGAAGAAGGCTTTTCAGGATCTCCAGGAGGCAGCAAGAGAGAGGTACTTATTTTACCCATAGTCAAAGATTTATGGTTTTCCATACATTGACTGTGTTTAAGCAACTTTTGTTCTGCTGCAGGCAACGGGATGCAACATCCTGCCAGGAAGAGCTAGATGAGTTCAAGAGACTGGTTGGCAGCATGAGGAAGTGGCTGAAAGATAGTGAAGACAGTGTGCCATCCTGTGACGGTTCTCATGGATCACTTGAATTACAAATTTTACTGCAACAAGTCCAGGTAAACCAGCTGTAACAATATAATTTCTAGTTAAACTAATATGGCAGGAACCTATTCCAATTTATAGCCTAAAATTACCACTTGATCGTCTGGGTGTCGAGACACTAGAAAGGCCGAATTGCTTGGATTGCATTCAGCTTGGAGGTTATATATTTTCTATTCGCCCATACTTTGATCTCTTAGGAGAGTCACTTATGCCACCACTTGCTGATCATTCATATCTTCTGATGAGAGAGTCACCACACAGCCCTGTTGTAGTGGGGCAATGCTACAATATCAGGTACTGTGCCAAGGCACTGTGGCTCTGAGATATTCTAGCCTCTTAGCGTTAAGAACTATTACCAATCAAAAAGTGATGGCATATACTAGTAATTGATATGCCATCACTTGATGAGACAAGAAGATCCACCTTCAGTAACATGTTTAGAAGCAAGCAATGATATAAGGGCCCATGGTGAATTTATTTAGACATTGATCGTATCTGCTGTTGTGAACCTAAACCTAGATGACCAGTGTCATGCACAGTTTGTGTATATAGTATGGTTAGCATCAAATAGCCATCATATGGCTCATTTCAAAGTCTACAAGTGGATGAATTATAAATTAGTAAGGTCATCCCCTTGACATGTTCATATTCTAACTCTGTACACTTGTAAACTGTAAATTGAGATTTATATCGCCACTGTTTTGGGTTTTACTTCACAGGACCTTTTAAAAGAATGGAAAATAAAGGGCCCTCAAGTGGAAGTCATTACACTAAAAGGATCTGAATTGGAGAGCAGAATTATGGAGATAACTGCATCAGAAAGCCAACTGCAAAGAGGTGAGCATAGATATTGGCTTTTTGCTTGTCATACTTATATGAACTAGCGTGTTTCCTTCAATCCCTCATTTACCATGTCTTTTTGCAAGAGGATGGGCTTGTATATATGGGGGCTGAGAGGAGTGATATACTGCATAAAGGGGCTGTATATAGAGTTGCAGAGATGAGTGATATCATTCAGGATGGGGCTGTGCCAAGATGGGCTAAGAGGTGTGATATAATTTAAGGTGGAGACACTACACAGTGGGAGCAACGTATAGATAAAGTGCAGGATTGGCTGTGTATAGTGAGGACAGAAAATAGAGAGGTAAAGAAGGTTGCGCTGCATGGCTGAGAAGGCTATACAGCAGGATGTGGCTCTGTGTACAGGGGCTAAGATTCGTTGAGAGACCAGTGATGTGAAACTGAAAATGCTGCTCTGTTGATGCATATGTTAGAGGTTTATCTTCTCTCATATACATCAACAGAGAAGCATTTTCAGCTTCACTAATCTTTCTGTAGCTGGCAGCACAATTCTTCCTTGCCCTTGTGAATGATGGCAAGCAGTTGAACTTTGCTTCAACTAGCTAAGGATTTAAATCTGCACTGCAGGCATACTAATGTTAATGGCAGAAGATAAATTCAGGCAAGTGGTGTACTGTACAGGAGCAGAGCGTGCACAGAGGCAAGAGGTGAATTCTAGACTGAAGATTCATTAACACGAGCAGATAATCATTTTTATCGAGGAATGATACGATCGTAATTACCAGCAAACTACTGTATGTCAGACAAGTGTTTGTACAGGATGAGAATAGACAATGAATAACATGTTTAATGTTATGAACGCTATTCAACGATTTCATTCTCTGTTCTCATGTTTCTGCGTGAAGAGAAAAGATACTCTGAAGTGTAAATGTGTTCACAATTTAAATCCCTTAAGAGTAACTACCGTGTATACTCATGTATAAGCCGACCTGTGTATAAGCCGACCCCCCTAATTTTGCCACAAAAAACTGGGAAATCTTATTGACTCGCGTATAAGCCTAGGGTGAAAAATGATTATGCCCCCATATGATGCTCCACAGATTATGCCCCCATTTGCTGCACAGATTATGCCCAATATGCTTCAGAGATTATGCCCCCATATGCTCCAGATTATGCCCCCATATATTCCACAGATTATGCCCCCGTATGATCCACAGATTATGCCCCCATATGTTCCACAGATTATGCCCCCATATGCTCCAGATTATGCCCCATATGTTCCACAGATTATGCCCCCATATGCTCCAGATTATGCCCCATATGTTCCACAGCTTATGCCCCCATATGCTCCATATTATGCCCCCATATGCTACGGATTATGCCCCCATATGTTCCACAGATTATGCCCCATATGCTCCAGATTATGCCCCATATGTTCCACAGATTATGCCCCATATGCTCCAGATTATGCCCCATATGTTCCACAGTTTATGCCCCCACATGCTCCATATTATGCCCCCATATGCTCCAGATTATGCCCCCATATGCTGCACAATTATGCCCATAGTATAGGCCTCATATGCTGCTGCTGCTGCAAAAAAAAAAAAAAAAAATGACATACTCACCTCTCTTCGCTGGGGCCAGGTGCCGGTGTCCTGAGCAGGCGGTGACACCGGCACGCTATGGGGGACAGGTCGCTGAGATATTTACCTGTCCCGTTCCACCGCTGCGCTGCTCCCTCGGTCTGACTCCTCTGGCTGTGAATGATCTGGCAGGGGGCGGGGCGCGCACTAACGACGTCATCGCGCCCTCTGCCTGAACATTCACAGCCAGAGGAGTCAGACCGAGGGAGCAGTGCAGCGGTGGAACGGGACAGGTAATATCGCTATACTCACCCTCCGCCGGCGCGGTCTCTGCAGCCTCTCCTCTTCTCCCCGCGCTCTCGCAGCGCTTCAGTCCTGCAGCGGTCACGTGGTACCGCTCATTAAAGTCATGAATATGTGCATATTCATGACTTTAATGAGCGGTGCCATGTGACCGCTGCAGGAAGGAGTCGGAGATCGTGGGAGAAGCAGGGGGGCTGCAGAGACCGCACCGGCGGGGGGGGTGAGTATGATCCGACACCCCCGCTTCCCCTCCCCCGCCGACCCCCGTATAAGCCGAGAGGGGGACTTTCAGCCCTAAAAAATGGGCTGAAAATCTCGGCTTATACATGGGTGTATACGGTATTTATTTTGCTGACATGAATTCATAAAGCGTTGCACAAACACTTCATTGATGGTGTATAAAAGCAATGTAATTGAATTTATGAAGCAAAATATTTTTTTTAGAATTACGAATATGTATTCGTTGCAGTGCTACAACTGCTACTGAACTATTGCCTTGGAATATGATCAACCCTATATAGGACTCGAATTTCCACTCCTCCTTTTATCCAAATCAGTGAACAAGCCAACAATCTCAAGTTAAATTATGCAATTTTCAAAAATTAAATTAGATTTTTTCTGCTCTCCTGAACTCTTTCATGCACGATTAATAAGCTGTTTTGGATACATCGTTCAGTTGCTCAACTCATTCACATTACACGTTTATCGTGAACGAGGAGTCGTTACTGCTAGAATCTGGCAGATTGGCCAGCATGATTGCGGCCTTAGTTTAGCTGGATGATAGCTGAGAGGTGGGGCTAGTGAGGGTGGTGGGGCCCGTAGCACTGAGGAGAAACAAGTGCTGCTGGGAAATGTAGTTTTATAAATATGAATAAGACAGCCGAATCAGCTATGTGAAGCTAAATGCACAGTGTGGCAGATAAACATGAAAAAATTACACAAAGGTAGAAGAAAGAAGCTAAACATCGTTGCTCAGACGTTATATTTAACAATAAGTATGCATTTTATGTGATTTGAGAAAAATAGCGTGATTGCGGTAATAACCCTTTTTATGCAGTAAGGCCTTATTTATTGAAAGTCATTATTCATTTTATTTTAGCATTTTCATCAATCTTTGTTTCCAAATTTCAGACTGTCTTCTTATAGCATGTATTTACCTTTTGAGTTCAATTAAAAGAGCATTTCCCACAATTGACATTTACTACTTATTCACTGGATACCAGGATGGATAAAAATCAATGAGTTTTTTAAAAAAAAAAATCGGATTTTTTTTATTTAAATCGGATTTTTTTGATTTAAATCAGATTTTTTTTATTTAAATCGGATTTTTTTCAATAAACTGCTTTTTGAGGAAAATATTTTACCATCCAAAGGTTCTTCCATCATGAGATAAAGCTGAGTTGTTTAACTCAGTAGAATAAAGGCTGTATATGTGTAACATTCACAATGCCATGCTCTTCCAGAGGTTTCTGTAGGATTAGTGGACAGTTTCTCTCCTATATTATCACAGACGCTCGCTTTACTTACGCAGTTCTCAAAACTGAATTTGACTCCGCAGAGGTCCCAGCCTCTTCTTCACGGCAAAAATGTTACAACATGAACAGAGTTGAGAAAAAGACCTTAATCCTATTGTTCTACAAACCTATATGAATACAGAATCAACCCCTTCAGTGCCAAATCCAAAAAGTTAGACAATATGTTTCTGATTGTTTGGAGTGGAATAGATCTGCACAACACAAGAAGAATGTGAATCTAAGTGTGAGGAGGAGGAAGGGCAAGCAGACAAGAAAATGAAAGTGAAACTTTGAGCACAATACTTAAGCATAGCCACAGACAGACAAGTCTGGATCTGTTTGTGTGTACGATCTGAGGTTTATTACATTCTTTCCTTATAATGGCAGCAGGCCGTAAAAGAGACCCAGTTTGGGAATATTTTAATGAAGCTCCTTCGCCTATCGGTAAGGCAGGCATGCGTGCAAAATGCAAACTATGCAACAAAGAGATGCAAGGCCTGGTGGCGCAAATGATTAACCCATTAAACTGGGGAAAAAAAGTAATATAAAAAGTGATTCTAAAAATCTTCATCTACTTGCATGTTAAAGTATCAAGAACTAGTTTAGGTAGAAACTTTGATTTAAATCACTGATTTAAATCAAGCCTTACTGACTAGTGATTTAAATTGTGATTTAAATCGTGATTTAAATCAGTTTGATTTAAATCAAATCCACCCTGCTGGATACGAGTGTCTGTTCGCTTGGAGTCCTCCTATGGGACTTTCTCTGGTCGCTAAAATAGGGGTCCTTAGCCAACATATTCCTCCTCAATGCATGACCACAGTGAGGAGAAGCTTGAATGGAAGGAAAACTGAGCGCCACTACTGAACAACTCTGGCTTAATCAATTCAGGACTTTAATTAAAATAAAAACCGTATACACTCACCTCTTGGTACGTGACATTGTTGTGTCATGTGCGGCTCCATCCAATGAATAAGCTGCTCGTTGGCAGCAGCCTTTACTATTCCATTAGAGCGGATGTCCATCCAAGACAGATTTCATCAACCAAGGTATCCTTTTATTCAGTATAACGGCGCCAACCTGACACTGTGTGTACGTTACTGAGGGCAATCCTTCTGACAGGTTCCCTTTAAGACATCACATCTAAACAAAATGGTCAGTTTAAGGCTGACTTTTTATTGTTTATAGCATTAGATATTTTAGGCTCTCCCTTATGCGTCTATGCCGTTATATACTAGTTTTGTCCTTTGAGCAAACGTGAAATGGGTGATTGAATGTGAATTTCTATTTCCATCTCGGACTCCTGGTGTTTCTTTAGTAGCGACTTCATTTAGTTAAGAATAGAAGCTCATTATGGTGATGGAGTAATTATTGGTTAGACAAGTACAGAATGCTGAGTCTAACAGGAGGGCAATTTTAACATATAGCCATAGATCACTTTAGTTGTCCTTGGTTTTAAGTGTTAAAGCTGATCTGTCATTACAATAACCATGCCCATCTAATGTCAGTATTGTGTCACGTTCATTAAACACTATGCACAACGCTTGTTGAATTGTTTCCCTTCATCCTTTAAAAAAATTTAAAAAAAAAGATTATTACTGTAACATGTAACAGAGGCCTACAGAGAATGAATGGAGTGGGAGTCAGGCGTCCAACCTGCTGCTCCATCTTTTAATAAGGGTAAAAATTCCCCTTGCTGCCGATAGATTAATGTACCAGCAATCGGACGTTCACTGATCATTGTTATTGCCAATCTAAATTAAAATTCCATTCACTCAATAAGCAAAAAAATCTTGAAAACGGTGGAGAGTTGAAGCAGGGTGTTCTGTATTATAGTTCTTATACAAAGCGCTATGTGACTGCAAACCCCTTTTATATGGGATAATTAGGACACAATATAGTAGCAGTAAATAGACTAATAATCTGTGCACATGTTGCAGTTCTATCGTGTATTTTTTCTGTGCAGTTTTGTCACAAAGCCTGAAAGATTTTCTAGTGCCAGCAAAGTGAATGCGATTCTTGAAGTCTCATGCATACTTTGCTTATTTCAGCAGCAGATGGAAGGAAGGGAGACACATTCATTACCAGTGGGTAGGCGGAGCCCACACAGGATAGAATACCTCAGATTAAAAAAGAGTGTTGACCGGCCCCTCCAGCTTGGGCTCCTCCTACTCCAGCTCTCCAGTCTAAAATTTGAGGTCACAGAGGATAGTCGCTGCCGGAGCAGCTCCTCAGAAATTTTTTTTATTTTAATCGGACAGAGACTTGGACCCCCATGGTCTAGAGGTCTCAGGGGTCTCAGCGCTGCTGGATCCCCACCCCTCCCTTGGCAGATCTGTATTACCCTTTAAGGAGGTCCCTGCAGAACCCTGCCGGCCCCGGGGGATGAGGTTGCTTCCCTGGCGGGGACGCAAACCGCGCTTCTGGGGTCACTGCGTTCCCCGCCCTGGGGGAAGTTACGGGCACAGCGCCACAAATCCCTGGGGGTCCCTGTGGCGCTCAGCTGGGTGAGTACTCAACATTTTAATATGTGTTTGAGTGCTTCAGCGGCTGCTGCGGCAGCCGCTGCTACATGTCTTCAGTGTGGTGATTGTGTACTTTTGTCCGCAGGTGGATGCCTGCAGGACATGGGAGCGGGGCAGGAGCGGAGAGCAGAGTGAGTCGCGCGCTTTTTTTTTAAACCGGCGGGGGGCGTGGCTTCGCGCTTTCCCGTTTTTTTCGCGGGCAGGAAGCGCTCTGAGCACGCGCTTTACCCTGCCTTTCCTCTTCCGGCTTCTCTCCTCTAGCGCGGCGGCCATTACTGACGGCCTCCTCGGGCTCCTCACTCTCCGCTCCCCCCGACTGAAAAGGAACAGCACCGCGGCCAGCTGGGTGAGTCGCTTCTGCCTGTCAGGGCAGAAGCTTAACCCCCTCACCACCCCAGCGCAGGGCACTTTTCTGAAGGACTGCCACACTGAACGCTCCCGCTAATGATCAAGATAACGACGCATAGCTGCCACTGTGGACGTTCTCATTAACGACGCATAAGTGGTTAGCGATCTCCTTAACGACTTTGGCGGTCATTGCGATGTACAAATCAGCGCAATATGTTAGCGATCTCGTTGGCGTTCTTGTTTAGTGTGGCATACCCTTGAGGCACTGTCCTGCAGCTGCTACCTCATAAGAGGCACATGGGGCTCGCACACCCTTTTCATTAACAGGGGTTGTGGGGAGTCTGCGACATTAACCCCTTCTTTGGCGGTTAACCCTTAATTGGGGGACAGCTGGGGTAGCTCTCTCTTTAAGAGCTTTAACCCTTCAGCGTTCGTTTTGCCTTTAAGAAACCACACTGTTCTAGTTGCTGACAGGTTTAACCTGCCATATACTGTGTGAGGGCATGTCAGATCAGGGTCCAGGAGGTGCGGACCGTCTCCCAGATCCGCTACAGGATCAGTCTCGCGTATCTGACACGCAGACCTCGACGGCGTCAAGCGCAGCGGTCGGAGGTATCAGTGATGTCAAAATGGAGGCCCTCGCTCGTTCTATTGATGGCCTTTCTGATCTTCTAGGTTATTGGGTGTCAGCTAGATCCTCTCATGGTAGGAAGCGACACAGGCCAGTACTATCCTTCCCGCGTAGCGACTCGGAGATCTCTGGTATGGAAGGGAGGCGTTACAATTCACCTTCAAGCTCGGATGGGGAGATGTCCGATTCGGATAAGGAGGATCGGCAGGGACACTCTGCCTCTCTTTTGAGCCGTACAGAGACTTTTATTGGAGCCATGAGGGAGGCGTTACAGTTACCGGAGGAGGTAACTAGACGTCTTGGTAAGTCGGCCCGGATGTTTCAGGAGTCGCATAGGTCGCGATCAGCATTACCATCTCTGGATGAGCTTAATGGGGCAGTGGAGAAGGAACGCCTGTGTCCAGATAAACGTTTTCAGGGGACACGATTTTTTGAGACACTGTATCCGTGTGCGACGGAGTTGATTGATAATTGGATTCCTTCTCCTGAAGTGGATGTCCCTTTATCCCAGCTTAGCAAATCCTCATTACTTCCTGTTAAAGGGAAGGCGAGTCTGCAGGATCCGCTGGACAGAAAAACGGAGATGGCGGCGAAATCCATCTACGAGGCCGCGGGTCATGGATTCAGAGCAGTATTAGGGTCCATGTGTGCTTGTAAAGCTTCCCTGAGCTGGTTAGACCGTCTACGGACGGCGTGGCAAGATGGATCCCTGCTATCCGAGGTAGAGGGGCTTTTCAAGTTGTTGGAGGATGCAGCCCGATATGGCAGTGATGCAGGTTTGGATACTGCGTCACTGCTGTCCAGGGCGCAATCCTCGGCGATCACAGTCAGGAGAGCACTGTGGCTTAGACAGTGGACCGGAGACGCGGTTTCCAAGCAAGGTTTGCTATCTTTAGCTTACAAGGGTGGTCAGCTATTTGGATCTGACCTCACGGAGCTGATTGCCAAGGCAAATGCAAAAGAAACGGCTTTACCGCAGCGAAGAGCTGTGACTTCTGTGTCTGGCAGGCATAGTGCCGGTAGTAGTCGGCGGTCCTTTCGGTCCAGGGGACGGTTCGGTCAGCCCTCTTGGGGATCGGGTCGTCCCTCTTTTTCAGAAAAAAAGAACGCTCAGAAATCCCGCACTCCCTGGAAACAGAGCTTCCGCCAAGACAAGCGGGAAGCTTGACAAAAAGCCCGCTAAGGCGGACTGACGCCAGGGTCTCACTCGAGGGCTCTTGAGTGGGAGGTCGCCTGCTCCAATTCGAACCGACTTGGGCTTCCCGCGTGTCGGACGCCTGGGTGACGCGGGTTGTGTCGGCAGGCTACTTCATAGAGTTTCTTTCTCGACCCCCAGACAGTTTTTGCCAATCTCGCATTCCGTCAGAGCCCGAGCTATTTGCCGCTCTACTGCGGGAGGTCGATTCCCTTCTGCAGAAGGGTGTCATGGTACCGGTTCTGCCGGAGGACCGGGGAAGAGGGTTTTATTCCAACCTCTTTGTGGTCCCCAAAAAGGAGGACAAATTTCGTCCCATTCTGGATCTCAAAAGATTGAATCGACATGTCCGCACCCGGAAATTCCGCATGGAGTCACTTTGCTCCGTTGTGGCGGCCCTGTCGCAGAACGATTTTTTGGTGTCAATCGACATTCGCGACGCTTATTTGCATGTTCCCGTCGGAAGTGCCCACCAACGCTTCCTTCGTTTTGTCATAGGTCAGGACCATTACCAGTTTGTGGCCCTGCCATTCGGGTTGGCCTCAGCACCCAGAGTTTTTACGAAAATTCTGGCACCTCTCATGGCGATTCTGCGAAGACAGGGGGTTACGATTCTTCCCTATCTGGACGACCTTTTGATTGTGGCGTCCTCAAAGGAGGAGGCGGTGACGGCTCGCAATCTATCCCTTCAGCTCCTGGAGGACTTCGGGTGGCTGGTCAATTGGGAGAAGTCGTCTCTGGAACAGTCGCAGTCAATCCTGTTTTTGGGAATGCATTTCGACACGGTACGAGCAGTGGTGTCTCTGCCTCCAGACAAGCAAGCGAGTCTTCTTCGACATGTACAGGTTATGAAGTCTTCGACAGCAATGTCCCTTCGAAGGTGTATGCGCCTTCTGGGTTTGATGGTGGCGTCGATGGAGGCAATTCCGTTTGCCCAATTTCATTCCAGGGCTCTCCAAATGCTCATCTTGAACCGTTGGGATCGATCACAGTTTTCACTGGATTGCAGTGTCATCATCTCCCACAGGGTGCGAGAGTCTCTAGGATGGTGGTTACGTCCGGAAGTGTTATCCCTGGGGAAGTCCTTCCTCCCTCCGAGGTGGTCGATCATAACCACCGATGCCAGCCTGACGGGCTGGGGGGGTGTCTGGAACGATCTCTGGATTCAGGGAGTATGGTCGTTGGAAGAGTCTGTCCTGCCGATCAACATCCTGGAATTGAGGGCAATTTTCCTTTGCCTCCAACACTGGACGGTCCCTTTAAGCGGTCTACCAGTCCGAGTGCAGACAGACAACGCGACGACGGTCGCGTATATCAACCATCAAGGTGGGACGAGGAGCTTCAGGCTCATGATGGAAGTGTCTCAAATCATGGTATGGGCCGAGGCCAGGGTGCCAGCCATCTCTGCGATTCACATTCCAGGAGTTCGGAATATCACAGCGGACTTCCTCAGTCGCGAAAAGATGGATCCCGGAGAATGGAGTCTTCATCCGGAAATTTTTGCACTGCTGTGCTCCCGTTGGGGGACTCCCCAAGTGGATTTGATGGCATCCAGGTTCAATGCCAAGTTACCGACGTTCATGTCCAGGTACAAGGACCCGAAGGCTGTGGCGGTGGATGCTCTGGTGGCTCCTTGGGACCAATTCGAGCTAATCTATGTGTTCCCGCCGATATCCTTACTTCCTCTGGTGTTGCGTCGGATCAGACTGGAGAGAGTCCCGGCTATGTTGATAGCCCCAGATTGGCCAAGGAGGACGTGGTTCTCGACACTGGTGTCGCTTCTGGCAGCGCCTCCACTTCCACTTCCTCTTCGCCCGTACCTGTTAACCCAAGGGCCCGTTCGTCACCCGAACCTGAAGTCTCTGCGTTTGACGGCGTGGCTCTTGAGACCGAAATCTTGATCCATCAAGGTTTTTCACCCGAAGTCATTGCCACTCTGCGAGCTGCCAGAGGTCCGGCTACTACTAGGATTTATCACAAGACTTGGGAAGCCTTCTTTTCGTGGTGTTCGGGTTCTTCTAGGAACCCGAGGATTTTTTCCATTCCCAATTTGTTGGCCTTTTTGCAGTACGGGCTGGACAAGGGTTTGGCAGTTAGCACTCTGAAGGGGCAGGTTTCTGCTCTGTCCTTGCTGTTTCGGAAGGCTATCGCCTCGCGTAGGGACGTACGTTCCTTTTTTCGCGGGGTAACCCGTCAGTTTCCGCCGCGGAAGGCGCTTGTGTCTCCTTGGCGGCTCAATCTTGTCTTGGAGGCTCTTCAACATGGGCCTTTTGAGCCTATGGACTCTGTTAGCCTTTCCTTGCTCTCTTGGAAGGTTGCCTTCCTAGTGGCGGTCACTTCTTTGAGAAGGGTTTCTGAGTTGGCGCTCTTTCTTGCTCGCCTCCTTTTCTGGAGTTTCACCCAGATCGCGTAGTGCTTCGCACACGGGGCGACTTTCTACCTAAAGTGGTGTCACAATTTCATGTTAACCAGGATATTGTGTTGCCCTCGCTTTGTCCGGAGCCGAGGAATGCGAAGGAACGGGCCTT
>JARQOD010000002.1:367377567-367507620 GCA_033576555.1 Oophaga sylvatica | reverse complement strand
ATTTTTTTAAGAAAAATAAAATTTATTATAGACTTTTGTTTAGAAAGTAGTTAAATCATTCAGAATTATGCTGGCAAGGTTTCTGCTTGGTGGGACGCTGTTTCCAAGCAAGTATTCATTTTGTGAAATAGTTCAAAGTCAATAATATATTTAATTTTGGAATTAAATTGGTTTTGACATTTCCTTTATATTTTTGGGGACAATTGTATTATTGTTAGTACAATTTAGACAAATCATCTTTTTTTTTTTTTTTTTTTAACAAATGGTCATTTCTGTAAGACTTGATTCGGGAATTACAGGGGCAGGCCATTGATTTAATGAAGGCAAATAGCATTTATCACCTTTTCTACATGGTGGGAGATAAATGTACGATACCTGGGAGAACCCATAAATTTTATGGAAACAGGGAGCTCCTTTCCCTTATTGGTCAATGTGTGCTTACTACATGGATCCATTCAGTGTCTGTGGGACTGATGGAGATAACCGTAAACTGTACTCTGCCATTCCATCAGTCTCAAAGACGTTGAATTGAGCGGTACTGTTTAAATTTCAAAAGATGGCCAGGGCTCCTTTTTCTCTTATTTTAGAGATCAGTTATTTGGAATACCAGTGATCCTACAAATGTCACTTACTCCCTTGATAGGTGGTAAATGTTTTTGCAAGCTAGCCTTTAATGGGTTCTCCAGAATACTGCTGATCGTTGAGGGTGCTGGACTGAAAACTTTTGGAGGACCCTTCTACCAAAAGGGTATTGTCCAAAGCAGGTGTATGCTTTTGTGGTTCCAAAACGTATAGTAACTTTTGGTTTTTCACACTCAAAAATTAAAAAGTATCCCAAAGGGCCCACGTTCACACGTTCAGTATTAGTAATTCATAACCAGGAGAGGAACAATCAGAGGAAAAGTATAATGAAACACGTCACCACTTCTGTATTTATCACCCAAACTGGCCCATGGCTTATAAATACTGATGTAAAATATGAACGTGTGGAACGTGGCCTTAGTGTATTCTCACACGCCTGAGGATGGAACAGTTTAAAATCTGTAAAAAAAAAAAACGTCTTGAAGCAAAAACAACCGGTCTCTGCATGACCTCTTCATGTCTTTTTAAAGTTACCGTGTAATATTGCCGAATTCCAGTATCCTGTACTGTCCCAGTATGATGTCAGCTTGGCTGTGACCGACCATTTATTTCTATTACTCAGTCCACTAGAATGCTACCGTTCTTCCGTCTGATAAGGATTAGTGTTGATGGACACCTATGCAGTGAATTGATTACATTAAATGAAGATATGTTTTTACTGTTTTCTTGTTTTTTTAATAAGCATTGCATATATTCCTATGAACATG
This sequence comes from Oophaga sylvatica, assembly GCA_033576555.1. Taxonomy (NCBI): domain Eukaryota; kingdom Metazoa; phylum Chordata; class Amphibia; order Anura; family Dendrobatidae; genus Oophaga; species Oophaga sylvatica. Next base: position 367,506,271 of record JARQOD010000002.1, on the reverse strand, counting down.
TTTATGCTTGTCACTGTTTGGTTTCAAGAATAAATAGACCCGTTTCATTACATGCAGCCTCTGAAATATTGTCAGTAAGGTTTGTAAGCTCGCTTCCTCCTTTCCCTAAGATGCCGCCCTTCCTATGTGATTGCTAGGAGTATGGCCCTGTATTCTTGTTATGGTCCCAGCTATTAATATGGTTCACAGACATACTTTATATTTGTTCTTTTTGTAATAAAAGTCCAATCACACCATATGTATTTGGTCGTTATTGCAAACGAACACCATCCTTATTCATCTAAATTTTGCAGTATTTTTTTTTTTATTTTTGTTTTTTTCTTAAGGTTTTTCAAAAGGAGCAAGTGGACTCTCTACAGTTGAAGCTGCAGCAAGTGAATGGCCTTGGCCAGGGTCTGATTCAAAGTGCGGACAAGAACTGTGATGTGCACGGACTAGAACATGACACGGAGGAACTGAACGCCAAATGGAACACACTAAACAAAAAGGTGAGACGTTTAGGCCGTGTTCACACGTTGCAGATTCTGCTCCTCCAAACCCACAGCAGTTTCCGGTACCGTACAAGCAAATGGAGAATTAAAAAACAAGAGGCGCTCCTTTTGTAACACTGTGGGTAAAGGTGAATCGGGGGGGGGGTGGTTGTTCACCTGATCAGGTTGTATGCGGCACAATTATGTAAAGAGTGATGTAAAATCCAATCATGGCTGCTGCTCCGGCTGCTGTACTCACACCAAAAGAAGAGAGGACATAACGAGTAAAGGAGAAAATCATAGCTTATCGAGTACAATCACACTATGAATTTAGTAGAACAAATTCCCGGCCGCCTACCAAATAGATTCCAGAAATGATCGTAGTTAATCAGGAATTATATTGGATATTTAAATTATCTCTTGCACCAGAGTCATTACGGTAAATAAAACTATTGAGAATAAAAAGTAGCTAATAAATTACATTCATTAATAATAAAAATCCATATTATGATTACATTTATACATCATTGTTTTAAAATTGCAACTCCCTTGCTAATATTTATATTGTATCATGTTCAGGCGGATTTCAAATCTGAAGTATGCTCATTCTTGGGCGGCTTTTCTTTTTGGATTCCACTCTATTCCATGTTTTCTAATGGAATCCACAGCCAAATCTGCAGGTAACTGCACATGCAAATTGGGGTCGGTGATTTTCTGGTACGAGAAAATCAATCTGAGTTGCATCAGTGTTTTTTTACCAGGGTTTCGTAAAATTTTCATCAGTTTTTCTCTGATGGGCAATATAAATTCTCAACATTCTCCTATCAGTCTATGAAGAACACACCGCACCTGGTTTGCATCCAAGTGCTGTCCAATTTTTTTCACAGACCCAATTTCATACAAGAGAAAAAGGTAGCACACTGCAGCGCTATAGCTTGCAAACACGAAATATGAAAAATATGAAAAATGAATTGCATCATTACCTTAGAAATATGAAAAATTGAGAAGTCTTAGCGCATAAGATGGCCAAATTATGTGAGCCTGATAGCCACGTCAAGGCTCTTCTCTATATCAGGTCCTAACTAATGCCTATCCTCGCTTAGAAAAGTCTGTCTGCATGGGAACGTATGAATCAGTTTTTTGATATGTATTCATTTACCTTCTACCTGAGCACTCCACCTGGTGGTCACAGGCTTTTTAATTACAACAGGTTCATCACCCCTCCACAGAGATGTAGATTTTAGTCTGAAGAGAGGATTCATACGTTCCCATGCAGACAGACTTTTCTAAGCGAGGATAGGCATTAGTTAGGACCTGATATACGAGAAGAGCCTTGACGTGGCTATCAGGCTCACATAATTTGGCCATCTTATGCGCTAAGACTTCTCAATTTTTCATATTTCTAAGGTAATGATGCAATTCATTTTTCATATTTTTCATATTTCGTGTTTGCAAGCTATAGCGCTGCAGTGTGCTACCTTTTTCTCTTGTATGTATATGAGTTGGTGACTCTAGGTTTAGCACCTGTTCACACTGAATCTGTGTTTGGATGTGCCGGTCAGTTTTTTGATATAGACCCAATTTCATTGTGGGCTTGGATCAACATTGGACACGTCGTCAAGATTTTGCAAGGACCACTCAGTTCGCAAAAAAAATCATGGACTTGTGAACAGCCCTGTAGACTATCATAAGTACGAGTGCGATCCATAAAAAAACAAGGATAGCACAAAACTGACGTGTGAATGAGTCCTAACGTGGGTTATGTCTGTGGATTTGGGACAGAATCCGCAGCTTAAATTTTCTGCAATGTGTAAACATGGTGTTTAAAGTGATGCTTATCCTACAGGAGGTCGACTTAACATGGATGCAGCGTATGGGTTTTAGGAATTCTGACAGCATGTCTTAGAAGCGACACCTTCTATTGCACAGAGATGTGGTGGGAGGATTTAGATTTAATTTCCAGTGAGATAGACTGCGTGTGGGTGGTAGAGATGAGACCATCTGACTTGTACAGCTTGGAACTGTTTCTCAGAGCCTGCTGTTCAATCACATTCTTGTTTGAACGATGCCAGAGCCTTCCTTCCCTCCAGCGCCTTGTCACCTAAGATTGCTATCTTGCCGTGAATGATGAGCGATTGTTTTCTGCGCAGGTTGCAGAGCGGGTGACGCAGCTACAAGAGGCTCTGCTGCACTGTGGGAAGTTCCAGGATGCCCTGGAACCCCTGCTCAGCTGGCTTACCGACACCGAGGACCTGATTGCAAACCAAAAGCCGCCCTCTGCCGAATACAAAGTGGTGAAGGCACAAATCCAGGAGCAAAAGGTACAAGACCGATAAGTAATTTCAGCTCCGAGTGCAAGAATGTTTAATAAAGGAAATACAATTGGCTCACTAAGCAAACATTTCAGTGTCTGTATTATGGGCACAAGACCCAGATCATCCGTTGTTCAGGTGAATAGGACGTTGATCATCCTCGGTTTCTATGGTGATTTATATAGTCTGTCATATTCATTATTCTTCCCTGTCTGAGGTCTGACACTTGTGTGTTCATGTTCTATAGTTTTTGAGAATGTATGGACCTTATTTTTTATTTGCTTTTTTTTGTTACTTTTTTTTTCTTTTGTGATATTTTTGAGGTTTCTTTGTGCCAAATTCTTCAAAGTGGCGCAGGTTGTTCATGAATTTTGCGTACAATCAAAAACATGCTCCTCATCTCTTGTTTGTGATTTTTTTTTTTTTTTTTTTAGTGCAAAAGGTCCCATTTTCAGCAAAAATGCAAATTTAATGCAATAATTTCCAAAGTGCATAAAATCTCTAGAATACATTTGCGCTAATATTTTGCGACTTTTTGAAGTCTCGATCGATGAATCGGTCAAAAACATTCGGAAGACTGGAACCTTGCCAATAATGATGAGCATAAAGAAAATAAAACAAGTGAAGACATAGAGGTTGAAAAACGTGCAAATTAACAGTAAGGCACAAATGAAACGCACCAAAAACTAGACAAATAAGGTGCGCATGCAATAGTGAATCAGCCATTTATCTTTAAGTGACAGACCGCTGAAATTATTGTGCCTGTCACTAAAAGAGGTATTCCCTTCTCAAAGATCCTATCCAGATATTTAGTAGATATAATAATATTAGCATATACCTCCAATTAGAAATGTATAGTTTTTCTGATTCACTGTCTCTTTCCTCATGTGCAGGCATTGTAGGACCTTAGGTATCCATGGTTACAACCACTAGCAACTAGCTAACTGTCACTATAGCTGTGGTCGTAACCATTGATACCGAAGGTCCTGCAATGCCTGCACATGAGGGAAAAGACCTAGAGAATCAGAAAAACTATACTACAATTCTAATTGGAGGTATTTGCTAATATTATTATGATTATTAATGTTATTATCTTATTGGGATAGGATCTTGGAGATTGGAATACCCCTTTAACTTGTCTTCACCAAAAAACCTTTTTATTATGTATACACCAGACTGGTTTTAACTTGCTGATTGGTGGGGTCTGACTGTTGGCACTCGCAGCCATAATTTTTTTTTTTTTTTCTCTCTGGGGCATTTTTATTCTGTTACAAAATGGAGCAGCAGGTCGTATGCCCAACTGTCTCTCAATGCATATTCTATAGGGCTGCTGGAAAAAGCCAAACGCAGTGCTCAGAAGCCCCAAAAGGAATGCATGGAGTGGCAAACGTGCATATACACTGCCGCTGCGTTCTAACCTAACGGGGATAAAAGTAACCCGTTTTGCCAATCCATGCAGAGCGGTTGGATTCCCACCAATCAACAAGTTTTCACCTATGCCGTGGGTAGATGATACCCTTTTCCCACTGGACAACCCCTTGAATCCTCCCATCAGACAGAGAAGCATAATAAGGATAATGGGTTCCCTTGAAATATTACTCATCTCTGCCTTTCATGACCAGGGTTATGACAGCCAAGCACATCTGCTTTACAATATTTGTGTAACTTCCATAAGAAATGAATGGCAGTTACAGAAACTGTAGCCAGATGGGTTACACTCTTACCAAAAGCCCTGAGCTGTGGAAACAGTGTAGCTCACTTTGCTACCCTGTTTCCATAACTCTTTCATATCTATGTGAGTTATACTAATAGCGGGCTGCAGCTGTGCTCGGCTGTTTTTATAGCCCTGCCTCTGTAGGCCGGGACCAAGAAGCCGTTATTTCCACCTGCCATATGAAAGCCTGAAATGGGAATAACCCATTAAATTGACTTCACTTAAACCTTATGGATACTGGGTTGGTTTCTTTACAACTGTTCAAATGAGACCTCCATTAGGACAAGATATCTGTGGGATAGATTAATTTATTTTAAACCTTGGTAGTTAGATACCAAAACGGGAGTAAGTGGTTAGTTCAGCGGAGTGCAATATGTAGCTTTTTCTATTGCCAATCTGCTTGTTACGGATGTGAGCTCTCCCCATTCATTGCCTCTTGTAGCTCCTACAGCGTCTCCTGGATGATCGTAGATCAACTGTGGACATGATTGAAGCTGAAGGTACCAGGATTGCTGAAGGTGCCGATCCTGCAGATAAAGAGAAAATAAACCGTCAGTTGGAGACCCTCAAGGAGAGGTGGTCTTCTCTGCTGCAGAAGGCACAGTCAAGGTGCGTTTTACTACCTTCACTTGCGTTTTTTTGCTGGTTAGGTATAAAAAGTTCTAAGATTGGAAATACTAGTAGTGGTTAGCCCGTTGTATGTGGGAATGTTAGAATCATCTAGATATAGCATTTGTATTTTCCAACCCACGTTATTATCTGGTGGTGTAAGAAGTGCCCATAATTTGCTGAACCACTTGTAGCTTAATGATAAATTGTAGTTGTGGAAACCTCCTTTAAAGTTTATGGAAGTAGAAGAGATATTCACTGTTTACATTGAGTATATAACGTTATTTTCAATCAATCACTCGATGTAATTATATGCATACTGGCGGACAGATAGAAAAGGGCCTCTGTGCAAGAACAATATATGGGCCCTTTGCAACCCAAGAGCTCCTAAAAATGCAAAATTGCACTTGCTTTGCAGGTAGAAATGGGCCCCATTGTCTTTTGAGCCCCTGTTGCTGCACAGGTAGAACCAATGATATATCTGCCCATGGATATGCAGCTTAGGCTGGACAGCAATACAATACCGTATATACTCGTGTATAAGCCGAGATTTTCAGCCATTTTTTAGGGCTGAAAGTCCCCCTCTCGGCTTATACACGGGTCATATACGGGAGGGGGAGCGGGGGTGTCGGATTATACTCGCCTCTCCGCCGCCGCGGTCTCTGCAGCCCCTCTGCTTCTCCCACGATCTCCGGCTCCTTCCTGCAGCGGTCACATGGCACCGCTCATTAAAGTCATGAATATGCACGGTGGAGGGGTGAGTATAGCGATACTTACCTGTCCCGTTCCACGCTGCAGGCTGCGTCCTCGTCCGACTCCTCTGGCTGTGAATGATCAGCAGAGGGCGCGATGACGTCATTAGTGAGCGCCGCGCCCCCTGCCTGATCATTCACTGCCGAGGACCAGGAAGAGGACGCAGCGCTGCGGTGCAGAGAGGACAGGTAAATATCTCAGGTGCCGGGGTCCTGAGCGAGCGGTGACACCGGCACCTGTCCCCCATAGCGCGCCAGTGTCACTGCCTGCTCAGGACACCGGCACCTGGCCCCAGCGACGAGAGGGGAGTATGTCATTTTTTTTTTGCAGCAGCATATGGGGCATAATCTGGAACATATGGGGGCATAATCTGGAACATATGGGGGCATAATCTGGAACATATGGGGGCATAATCTGGAACATATGGGGGCATAATATGGAGCATATGGGGGCATATGGAGCATATGGGGGCATAATATGGAGCATATGGGGGCATAATATGGAGCATATGGGGGCATAATATGGAGCATATGGGGGCATATGGAGCATATGGGGGCATAAGCTGTGGAGCATATGGGGGCATAATCTGGAGCATATGGGGGCATAATATGGAGCATATGGGGGCATAAGCTGTGGAACATATGGGGGCATAATCTGGAGCATATGGGGGCATAATCTGGAGCATATGGGGGCATAATATGGAGCATATGGGGGCATAAACTGTGGAACATATGGGGGCATAATATGGAGCATATGGGGGCATAATCTGGAGCATATGGGGGCATAATATGGGGCATAAGCTGTGGAACATATGGGGGCATAATCTAGAGCATATGGGGGCATAATCTGGAGCATATGGGGGCATAATCTGGAGCATATGTGGGCATAATATGGAGCATATGGGGGCATAAGCTGTGGAACATATGGGGGCATAATATGGAGCATATGGGGGCATAAACTGTGGAACATATGGGGGCATAAACTGTGGAACATATGGGGGCATAATATGGAGCATATGGGGGCATAATCTGGAGCATATGGGGCATAATATGGAGCATATGGGGGCATAAGCTGTGGAACATATGGGGGCATAATCTAGGCATATGGGGGCATAATCTGGAGCATATGGGGGCATAATCTGGAGCATATGGGGGCATAATATGGAGCATATGGGGGCATAAGCTGTGGAACATATGGGGGCATAATATGGAGCATATGGGGGCATAAACTGTGGAACATATGGGGGCATAATATGGAGCATATGGGGGCATAATTGGAGCATATGGGGCATAATATGGAGCATATGGGGGCATAAGCTGTGGAACATATGGGGGCATAATCTAGAGCATATGGGGGCATAATCTGGAGCATATGGGGGCATAATCTGGAGCATATGGGGGCATAATCTAGAGCATATGGGGGCATAATCTGGAGCATATGGGGGGCATAATCTGGAGCATATGGGGGCATAATATGGAGCATATGGGGGCATAATCTGTGGAACATATGGGGGCATAATATGGAGCATATGGGGGCATAATGTGGAACATATGGGGGCATAATATGGAGCATATGGGGGCATAATCTGGAGCATATGGGGCATAATATGGAGCATATGGGGGCATAATATGGAGCATATGGGGGCATAAGCTGTGGAACATATGGGGGCATAATCTGGAGCATATGGGGGCATAATCTGGAGCATATGGGGGCATAATATGGAGCATATGGGGGCATAAACTGTGGAACATATGGGGGCATAATATGGAGCATATGGGGGCATAATCTGGAGCATATGGGGGCATAATATGGAGCATATGGGGCATAAGCTGTGGAACATATGGGGGCATAATCTAGAGCATATGGGGGCATAATCTGGAGCATATGGGGGCATAATCTGGAGCATATGTGGGCATAATATGGAGCATATGGGGGCATAAGCTGTGGAACATATGGGGGCATAATATGGAGCATATGGGGGCATAAACTGTGGAACATATGGGGGCATAAACTGTGGAACATATGGGGGCATAATATGGAGCATATGGGGGCATAATCTGGAGCATATGGGGCATAATATGGAGCATATGGGGGCATAAGCTGTGGAACATATGGGGGCATAATCTAGGCATATGGGGGCATAATCTGGAGCATATGGGGGCATAATCTGGAGCATATGGGGGCATAATATGGAGCATATGGGGGCATAAGCTGTGGAACATATGGGGGCATAATTGGAGCATATGGGGGCATAAACTGTGAACATATGGGGGCATAATATGGAGCATATGGGGGCATAATTGGAGCATATGGGGCATAATTGGACATATGGGGGCATAATCTGGAGCATATGGGGGCATAATCTGGAGCATGGGGGCATAATCATGGAGCATATGGGGGCATAAGCTTGGACATATGGGGGCATAATATGAGCATATGGGGGCATAAATCTGGAACATATGGGGCATAATCTGGAACATATGGGGCATAATTGGAGCATATGGGGGCATAATTGTGGAACATATGGGGGCATGATCTGGAGCATATGGGGGCATAATCTGAAGCATATGGCTTAATCTGAGCATATGGGGGCATAATCTGGAGCATATAGGGGCATAATCTGTGAGCATATGGGCATAATTGGAGCATATGGGGGCATAATACTGGAGCATATTGGGCATAATCTGTGCGACATATGGGGGCATAATCTGTGGAGCATCATATGGGGGCATAATCATTTTTCACCCTAGGCTTATACGTGAGTCAATAAGTTTTCCCAGTTTTTTGTGGCAAAATTAGGGGGGTCGGCTTATACACGGGTCGGCTTATACATGAGTATATACGGTAAGTAGTACATCCATTGACCTACAATCAATCTGGCTATGCACATGACATAACTGTCGGACAAACATTCATTCAGCAGTTGGTTATTTCTTTGCATTCAGCTGAGTGCTCATGTGCTTTCAAATGGATGAGAAGAGAAAGCCATTGCCAGATGGCCTTGCCAGCATCTTTCCTGAAAAGAAAATTATTGGGCATTGAAGTTCTAACTAACGATGACTTTCATCTAATGTGTAAGCTTTATAGAGGGCTTGAGCTGATCCTCACGCTGTGGATGTAGTTTATTTAGACTTTTTCAGCAGTTTTACCATAAAAGGTTTGGTGTGTACTTGATTCACATCTAAATTAAAGTCTCACAATTAAAGGGGATGTCTGTGACTTTTATACTGTTATGTTTAGGGTGGGGGGTGATACAACCAGCACCCTCGCCAGTCAGCTGTCGGTGGCAGCCAGATGTGCTCAGAGGGAGAGCTGCACAGCACAGGTCTTTCAGTACTATAGTGGCCGTGGCCAGGTACTGCACATCCATTCCCTGTTGATTCAAAGAGTGTGCGGATGTGCAATACCCAGCTGTGGTGACTATACACTTGACCTAGCTTTGCTATACAGCTCCGCTAACGGATCATATCTGGTTGGTACCAGTAACAGCTCATCAGTGGGGGTGCTATGTACATAAGCCCTCTTTTTCTTAATATTACCATTATGTGCTATCCTTTATACAGGCAGAAACAACTTGATGACATCCTAGTTCTAGCCAAGCAGTTTCATGAAACAACTGAACCCATATTTGACTGGCTTTCTGCCACAGAAAAGAAGTTGGCAAATTCTGAGCCTATCGGCACCCAGACAGGAAAAATTCAGCAACAAATTCTGCGTCACAAGGTATCTCAGGGATGCAAAGGACAAATCGTGGGAACCGGTCACTCAATACACGTCTCTAAATATTTGATTATAAAGAAACCCTGTCTTTTATGTGTAACTGCATACACGTTATAAGTTTTTGTTTTTTAATTCTATATAATTTATCATTCATTTTAAATCATGACTTTTTATTTTCTCTCATTTGTTTTAGATTTTGTTCTATTATTTGTTCCCTTGCATTAATTCTGTTCATCTTTTTGTTATTTCTTTGCATGTTTATTCCTTTTTTTGGTGTGTTCCTTCTGGACAATATCCAGACTCTAGAGGACGATGTTGCAGTCCATGAGACTGATGTATGTGACGCCAGCAGGCTAGTGGACAGTCTTTCTGCCCTGTGCTGTGCCCCTGAGCGCCATAGGCTGGCACAGAAACTAGACTTCTTGCATGCTCGGTACAAAGAGGTTCAGGATCTCTGCAGCAGAAAAAATGCCTTGCTGGGGCAAGCTCTGAGCAATGCCAGGCTATTTGGGGAGGACGAAGTGGAAGTCCTGAACTGGCTGGCAGAAGTAGAGGACAAATTAAGCTCTGTCTCTGTTAAGGATTACAAGCTGGAGGTCCTACAGAATCAGCACAAAAACCAAATGGTACATTTATTTCATATTCATTGATTTTTTTTTTTCTATCATTCGTATTTAATTTATTTCTCATGCTTGTATGTATTTTTTTGTGTTCGTTCATTTTTATATAATTATATGAAAGGGAATCTGTCACCCCATTTTTGCCCTATGAGATGCGGCCACCGCCATTAGGGGCTTATCTACAGCATTCTGTAATTCTGTAGATAAGCCCCGATGTTACCTGAAAGAGAAGAAAAACAAGTTATATTATACTCACTCGGCGGTCCGGTACGATTGACGTCGCGGTCCGGTTCGGCGCCTCCAATCTTGTAGCGAAGCCGGCCTCTTCTTTCCGTCCCGTCGCGGCTCCTGCGCAGGCGCACTGCTGTGCCCTCACCAGTGTACTGCAGTGCGCAGGTGCTGGACCTCTCTGACTTTTCCCGGCGCCTGCGCACTGCAGTACTCTGCTCTGCCCTCACCAGGGCAGATCAGTGCGCCTGCGCAGGATCCGCGAGGGGATGGAAAGAAGAGGCCGGCTTCGCTACAAGATGGGAGGCACCGGACAGCGGACCGCCCCTGGGTGAGTATAATATAACTCATTTTTCTTATCTTTCAGGTGACATCGGGGGCTTATCTACAGCATTACAGAATGCTGTAGATAAGCCCCTGATGGCGGTGGCCGCATCTCATAGAGCAAAAATGAGGTGACAGATTCCCCTTTAAGTGTAAAGACCGTGAATCACCTCCACGTCTATTTGGCTCTGGCTGGGTTGGAGCAGTCCCGTCTGACCTGAGGTCTCTAGCAGCTCTGTGGTTACATCATTGTTTTAAGCTACTTTGCTTTTGACAAATCGTTAAATCATCTATAAAAAAAAATCCTTTGGCGCCAGTGAAGACTTCTTCATTCCGAGAATTAGTCATATTTCTATCACCTGGAAGTTAGAGATCCCAGCACCATGTACCAAACAGTAATTGGCAGGATCCATTAACCAAGGAGAGAGGCACTGGTTGTACTAGGGTCTGATTGGGGTTGCCTGCAAATGTGTTAGGGTCTGTATATATGGGTTAGCTTCCAGCACTAAACAATCGCCAATTATTTTCCTGCTCATTGCTGATTAGTGGTAATTTAATAGCCTCCCTAAGCAAGCTGACCTGGCTTCAGAAGTGTTCTGAACTAACGGTATTAGATCGTTTAGTCTGCCATATTGCCCCGTCTCACATAGCGACACACCAGCGATCCCGACAACGATCAGGATCGCTGGTGTGTTGCTAGATGATCGCTGCTGAGGACAGCGACACTGCGGGTAACGTCGCCTAGTTACCCGCAGTGTACGTTGGATACCGGCGCACTGATGCAGGGAGCTGGTAACCAAGGTACACGTCGGGTTTCCAGGAGCTGCGCGGTGCCTGGAAACCCGACGTGTACCTTGGTTACCAGCTCCCCTGCAGCAGCGCGCTGGTATCCAACGTACACGTCGGGTTTCCAGGCACAGCCCCGCGCCTTGAAACCCAATGTGTACCTTGGTTACCAGGAGATCGCTGGTCTCCTGCCTGTCACACGCAGTGATGCGTGATGGCCAGCGGGAGACCAGCGATCAAAAAAAAGTCCTGCCATTTCTGACACGACCAGCGATTCACAGCAGGGGCATGATTACTGGTACGTGTCAGACATAGCGAGATCGCTGCTGAGATCGCTGTTTAGCAGCGATCTCGCTAGCGATGTCGCTATCTGAGACGGGGCCCATAGGCTGCTATTGTTTTAAGCAGTGCGATTTTTGTTTACACAGGATAATGTGCTGCTGAGGACTTTTCCTCCTTCATTCGGGATAAACTTGCAGTGTTAATGAACCAACAGTCATTATGCAGGATGGCACAGATGGTAAAGCAAGGCTGAAAACCAAAATGAAACTAAACTTTTAATACATTGATACTTGGCATTAGATTTCCAAGCCTCTTTTGTGTTGTTGCTCGATATAGATACATACATATATATTATATATATATATATATATATTATATATATCTATATACATACAGTCATGGCCAAAAGTTTTGAGAATGACACAAATATTAATTTTTACAAAGTCTACTGCTTCACTTTTTCTAATGGCAATTTGCATATACTCCTGAATGTTATAAAGAGTGATCAGCTTAACAGCAATTACTTGCAAAGTCAATATTTGGCTAGAAAATGAACTTTATCCCCCAAAACACATTTCTCCTTCGCCTCATTGGGGGACACACAGACCGTGGGTATATGCAGCTGCCACTAGGAGGACACTAAGCAAATCATTAGCACAAAAGATTAGCTCCTCCTGCAGTATATACCCTCTGCTGGCTCCATCATGAACCAGTTCTTGCTTAGTGTCTGCAGGAGGCACTAGGGTCTGCTCTCAGACCCCATTTTTTCACATTTTTTACCTTTTATTATTTTTTCTTTCTTCACGCACGGATGGGCGACGGGACTTGTACGAAAAGTCACGATCTCCCAAAAACCATCAACAGGCGGCATCGTGCGAGTGTCGCCTCCACGTATCCCTCCTGCCACGCTACCATGGGGCGACAGTTCCTTACTAACAGGCCGCTCTCCCCATGAGATATCCCACGATGTGGTTGATGGACTTACATGGCACCTGGTGTGGATGTTCCGCTCACCTCTCCTGAAGTACTGGCGGTCTGGTCGTATGAGGATCCCCTCTCCACCCCCCTAAGGAAAGGGGATGGTGGATTGAAGGTATGGCCATAAAAGCGGTAGTCCTCCGGTCTCCATCTTCGCCCCCGCAGTAAGTATATTTGGAGGGCGACTTTGTCTCAGGGCGCAGCAAACCGCTTTGGCGTTGTATCGCGGCCGCAGCGGTATTGCGCCGCGCCACTAGCGCCATAAGTGCGCCGCGCCGCTAGCGCTATATTCGCGCCACGGCCTCAAATTTACTCCCCGGCTTCGGTTCCGGGGTAGGCCGCGAAAAATTTAGGCCCCGGCTTCAGGCCGGTGTAGGCCGCATTTTTTAAATTTAGTCCCCGGCTTCAGGCCGGGATAGGCCTCAGGGGAAGGGGCGGGCTGAACGGCTCCGCCCATCTCTAACGCTATTGGCCAGCGTTAGATCACGTGGTCTCTCTCCGGATCCCTCCCCCTCGCCTCCCACTTCCTCTGACGCTTCTCGTGTATCACGAGAAGCGCTTCTATAAGATCTCGGGCGCCATCTTTTTTGTGGAGCAGCGCTGGCAGTCGTCAGTATCTTCCTGGCTTGGGCACACAGGACCTGGGTGAGTGTTTGCTGTGACCGGGTCGGCACAGCGATTAACCCCTTCTGCTGCAGCAGGCCCTTAAAATTGCAATAAGATGTCGCAATCAAAGGAGGCAAAGAAGGCTAACAAGGGCTACACTGTGGTGTATACTGCTTGCATTACATGCAACGCTTCACTACCTTCAATGTGGGGGTCCCAGTTATGTTCAGCATGTGCCCAAGAGCCCAGTGTTCCTCCCGCTCAGGAGCCCCCTACAACTGTACAGGAGTCCCTGCCTATTCCTGATCCTATAAAGCCAGGTCCTTCAGGGTGGCCAGAATATCTGGCACACTCCATGGATTCTCTGACTAGGGCCTTGGATTCCTTCCGCGGCTCCTCTTCTACCCAGGACGTCCCTTTTCCAGAAAGGGAGCCGTTAGCATTCAGGGAGAATTTATCCGACAGGGGCCGACCTTCTAGGTCCGTAAGGCGGTCGTCCAGAAAACGCCGCCATCATATGTCTCCCAATCCATCTAGCGGTTCTGCATCGGCGAGCTCACGTTCTCGCTCCCTCTCTCCCAGACATCATAATGATCATGATTCTGAATATGAGTCGGACATTGGTGATGACCCCAACTCGCCAGAATTTCAGGAATCGTTAGATTCTCTTATTGAGGCAATTAATAAGATCCTCAAATTAGAGGAGGAACCAGGGTCTCAACCGAACCATCCTATCTCTTTTAAAAGAGTTAACCGTGTTCACAAGATGTTTAGTAATCACCCTGAATTCACGGAGATTGTTCAGGGACATAGGGAGCGTCCAGATAGACGTTTTTCAGGACTGAAGTCTCTGAGGGCTCGATATCCATTTTCAACATCTGTAGTGGAGTGGTCTGAATCTCCAGTAGTAGATCCTCCTGTATCTCGCTTAGCTTCAAAGACCCTGCTCTCTGTATCAGATAGTTCATCCATTAGGAACCAGTCTGATAAACAGATTGACAACCTTGCTAAATCTGTCTTTGAGGCGGCTGGAGCTTCTCTCTTTCCTTCTTTTGCGGCCACTTGGGTAGCTAGGGCCATGGTCGCCTGGATTGAGAACTTTGTTAAAACATCTAGCGATATCTCTCACCCGAGGCACGTAATCTGGCTTATCAGATCACTCGGGCAGGTGACTACATGGTTCAGGCGTCCCTAGATGCAGCTAATTGCGCTGCTAGCACAGCCGCCAATGCTATCGCCATTCGGAGGTCTCTATGGCTTCGTGAGTGGCGTGCAGATGCTGCTTCAAAGAGAACTTTAACTTCATTGCCCTATCTGTCAGGACGTCTCTTTGGAGACCGTCTTGATCAGATTATTTCTGACGCCACTGGCGGCAAGAGCAAATTTCTTCCGCAGCGCAGAATTAATCGATCTTTTCGGTATCAATACCAGGGTCGTTCCCGGCCTTTTCGTGGCTCCTCTAATTGGTCCGCCACTTCGACTTCGGCTCGAGCACCCCGTTCATCTCACAGTGACAGGGGTTCGCAACCATCATCTAAGTCCTCTCAACCCTGGAGAAACAGATTCTCTCAGACAGAGAATAGGAATTCCTCTGTTCGAAAGCAGTCCTCCCAATGACTCCTGGCCGGGGACGAGGGACTCAGGCAGGGTAGGCGGCTGCCTACGCTTGTTTTAAGAGGTAGGGGTCCTCGATCTTGTACACTCCAGCTACAAGATCGAATATTTATTCCTCCCCCCAACATATCTCTTTCAGTCACGTCCCCCCAGGTCCAAGGATCTCGTAATGTCTTTGCTTCATTTTCTCCAATTGGAGCTAATTTTGTTTTGGGACAGGAGTCCCGCGTCTTTAAGTCTCCGCTTCCGTCTATTTCACACAGTCAGAAGCTCCTTAAAACAATGGACAAGAACTTTATCCCTGAATCAAGGGAAGGGTTTTCTGCCAGTCCATTGGCTGGTGGTGGCCACTCTCCTCGGATGGGGAGCAGTGTTCCTCCATCGCACGGCTCAGAGCCGAGGGTCTCCTCCAGAGACTCTTCTTCTAATCAACATCCTGGAATTCAGAGCTATCAGGTTAGCTCTAAAACAGTTCATTTGCCAGCATTGGGGCATACAGGATGTGAATCTCATGGCATGCAGATTGAATGCCAGGGTTCAGATTTTCCTAAGTCAATTCCGCAATCCATTAGCCATCGGCTTGGATGCATTAGTTCTCCCTTGAAATCAATTTCGCCTTCCATACATCTCCCCACTCCTTCCATTAATCCCCAGGGTGATTCGGAGGATCAAGGCGGAGGGTGTTCCTCTCATTCTAGTCGCTCCGGATTAGTCTTGCCACCAGTGGTAGGCAGGACTAGTACGGCTAGTCGCAGACGTTCCCGGGAGATTACCCGATCATTCGGATCTTCTGTCACAGGGTCCAATTTACCATCACAATTCGAGGGTTCTGAATTTGATGGTAGAGCCGTTGAAGCCTGGATCCTAGGTCAGGCTGGTTTCTCTCACAAGGTTGTTTCAACAGTGGTTAATGCCAGAAAACCGGCTTCCGCCCGCATTTATCATCGGGTCTGGAAGACATTCTTTTCCTGGTGTAAGGATAGGGGTCGTTCCCCTTTGGTTTTTTCTATCCCTGTCATTCTAGAGTTTCTTCAAACAGGAATGGACTCGGGATTAGCTCTTTCTTCCCTCAAGGGGCAGATTTCTGCTTTGTCCGTCCTTTTCCAACGACGGATCGCAGTTAAGCCTCAGGTCAGGACTTTTATCCAAGGAGTGTCACATCTTGTTCCTCCTTACAAGAGGCCTTTAGAGCCTTGGGATCTTAATTTGGTCCTCAGTGCTTTACAGGAATCACCTTTCGAACCTCTGTCTGAAGTGTCTTTATCACTTCTCTCCTGGAAGGTTGTCTTCTTAGTGGCAATTACCTCTATCAGAAGGGTATCAGAGTTGGCAGCTTTATCTTGTAAATCTCCTTTCCTCATTTTTCACCAGGACAAGGTAGTTCTTAGAACTTCTCCTTCTTTCACGCCTAAAGTATTTTCGGATTTCCATATCAATGAGGAGATAGTTTTACCCTCATTCTGTCCGGCACCGGTTCACCGTATTGAAAAGGCTCTTCACACCTTGGATTTGGTGAGAGCTCTCCGAAGGTACATTTCAAGGACGGCATCTTTCCGAAAATCGGACGCTCTGTTTGTGCTTCCGGAAGGACGCAGACAGGGTCTTCCTGCTTCCAAGGCCACGTTAGCCAGATGGATTCGCTCTGCGATCCAAGAGGCGTATCGTGTTCAAGGTCAGCCTATCCCGGCTTGGATTAAGGCACACTCCACTCGATCTGTGGGGGCCTCCTGGGCCATTCGGCACCAGGCTTCGGCACAGCAAGTGTGCAAGGCTGCGACTTGGTCCAGTCTTCATACTCTCGTCAAGCATTATCAAATTCATGCTCAAATTTCTTCAGATGCGGCATTTGGCAGAAAGATTCTGCAATCAGCTGTTGCGCATCTGTAAGTTGTATATTGACTAGTTATGCGTTTTATTTTATGCATAAGTTTTACGAGGCTCCATCTATTGATGGCTTCCCACCCAGGGACTGCTTTGGGACGTCCCACGGTCTGTGTGTCCCCCAATGAGGCGAAGGAGAAAAGGAGATTTTTGTGTACTCACCGTAAAATCCTTTTCTCCGAGACACTCATTGGGGGACACAGCTCCCACCCTTTTTTTGAGTTTGAAGCCTCGTTGTTTATTTGCATTTGTCTATTTTGATTTGTTGACATATTGCATTATTGTTATGAGCTCCTACTGCTTTGGTACCGAACTGGTTCATGATGGAGCCAGCAGAGGGTATATACTGCAGGAGGAGGAGCTAATCTTTTGTGCTAATGATTTGCTTAGTGTCCTCCTAGTGGCAGCTGCATATACCCACGGTCTGTGTGTCCCCCAATGAGTGTCTCGGAGAAAAGGATTTTACGGTGAGTACACAAAAATCTCCTTTTCAACATCATTGCAGCTGTGCCTTAAAAAGACCAGCTAACCTCTTTTCAGTGATTGCTCCATTAACACAGGTGTGGGTGTTGATGAGGACATGGCTGGAGATCAATCTGTCATGATTAAGTAAGAATGAGACCACTGGACACTTTAACAGGAGGCTGGTGCTTGGCATCATTGTTTCTCTTCTGTTAGCCATGGTTATCTCTAAAGAAACACGTGCAGTCATCATTGCAATGCACAAAAATGGCCTAACAGGGAAGAGTATCGCAGCTAGAAAGATTGCACCTCAGTCAACAATCTATCGCATCATCAAGAACTTCAAGGAGAGAGGTTCCATTGTTGCCAAAAAAGACTCCAGGGCGCCCAAGAAAGACCAGCAAGCGCCAGGAATGTCTCTTAAAAGTGTTTCAGCTGCGGGATCGGGCTACCAGCAGTGCAGAGCTTGCTCAGGAATGGCAGCAGGCAGGTGTGAGTGCATCTGCATGCACTGTGAGGCGGAGACTCTTGGAGCAAGGCCTGGTCTCAAGGAGGGCAGCAAAGAAGCCACTTCTCTCCAGAAAAAACATCATGGACAGACTGATATTCTGCAAAAGGTACAGGCGGTGGACTGCTGAGGACTGGGGTAAAGTTATTTTCTCTGATGAATCCCCTTTTCGATTGTTTGGGACATCAGGAAAACGCCTCATTCGGAGAAGACAAGGTGAGCGCTACCACCAGTCTTGTCTCATGCCAACTGTTAAGCATCCTGAAACCATTCATGTGTGGGGTTGCTTCTCAGCCAAGGGAATCGGCTCTCTCACAGTCTTGCCTAAAAACACAGCCATGAATAAAGTATGGTACCAGAATGTCCTCCAAGAGCAACTTCTCCCAACCCTCCAAGAGCAGTTTGGCGATCAACAATGCCTTTTCCAGCATGATGGACCACCTTGCCATAAAGCAAAGGTGATAACTAAATGGCTCAGGGAACAAAACTTAGAGATTTTGGGTCCATAGCCTGGAAACTCCCCAGATCTTAATCCCATTGAGAACTTGTGGTCAGTCATCAAGAAACGGGTGGACAAACAAAAACCTAAAAATTCTGACAAAATGAAAGCATTGATTGTGCAAGAATGGACTGCTATCAGTCAGGATTTGGTCCAGAAGTTGATTGAGAGCATGCCAGGGAGAATTGTAGAGGTCCTGAAGAAGAAGGGTCAACACTGCAAATATTGACTTGCTGCATTAACTCATTCTAACTGTCAATATAAGCTTTTGTTACTCATATGTTTGCAATTATATTTCTGTCTGTGATAAAAACATCTGTCAAACACACATAAAAACCAGAGGGCAGCAGATCATGTGAAAATATAATATTTGTGTCATTCTCAAAACTTTTGGCCATGACTGTACTTATATGCATACTTGCAGTACACACACAAATATATATATGTGTGGGTATATATATTTTAAATACAAATATGTATTCGTGGCTGACCCAACAGATTAACGTCCATTAAGGCCTCTTTCACACATCCGTTTTTTTGTATCAGGCATGATCCGGCGTGTTGCTAAAAAAACGGATCCGGTACCGGATGCGTTTTTTTAGCATTGACTTTCATTAGCGCCGGATCGTGCTGATGTCATTGCGTTGTATCCGTTTTTGTCCGGATCCGGCGGAAATGTACATTCCGGCGGCCGGACAAAACGGTGACTGTAAAGTTTTTTTTGGATTACCGGAGCCGCCTGATAGTGCCTGAAGCGGCGCATCAGGCGGCCGGAAACAATAGAAGTGAATGGAACCGAATCAGACTTTTGTGCAATCCGTCAAAAGTCTGATCCGGATTCTGGAAATCAGGGACTACTACCTACTACTACTACTACTACTACTACTACTACATTTTCCAGTGTCTCCGGCATCCAAAACCCTCTTTTCAGCTGCAGATGGAAGGAAGAGAGCCACAGTATTCATTACTGATGGGTAGGCGGAGCCCCAGATCAGGATGTCACCTCAGATCAAAAGAGTGCTGACTGGCTGGCCCCTCCAGCTCGGGCTCCTCCTACTCAGCTCCAGTCTAAGATTTGAGGTCCAGAGGATGGTCGCTGCTAATGCAGCTCCTCAGAAGATTTTATTATTTTATATTCGGACAGGAGACTTGGATCACTAGTTGGTCTAGAGGTCTCAGGGGTACCAGCGCTGCTGTACCCCAACCTCTCCCTTGGCGGATCTGTACTTACTCAAAGTCCCTGCAGAATCCTTGCCGGCCCTGGGGGATGAGGAGAGCTTCCCTGGCGGGACGCAAACCACACGTGCGGTCACTGCGTTCCTCGCCCTGGGGGGAAGCATGGGCATAGCGCCAGAAACCCTGAGGGTCCCTGTGGCGCCTTGGCTGGTGAGTACTCCACACAAAATTTTATTATTAATGTGTGAGTGCTTTAGCGTCTGATGGCAGCGCTATTACATGTATATCAGTATGCTTCAGCGCTGCGGTGACAGCGCTATTACATGTTTATCAGTGTATTTCACCAGCCTCTCCCTTGGCGGATCTGTAATTACATAATGGTCCCTGCAGAATCCTTGCCGGCCCTGGGGGATGAGGAGAGTTTTCCCTGGCGGGGGCGCAAACCACACGCTGGGTCACTGCGCTTCCCGCCCTGGGGGGAAGCATGGGCATAGCGCCAGAAACCCCTGGGGGTCCCTGTGGCGCTGAGCTGATGAGTTTTTCCACACAATTTTTATTATAATAATGTGTGAGTGCTTCAGCGCTGCGGTGACAGCGCTACTACTTGTATGTCAGTATGCTTCAGCGCTGCTGTGACAGCGCTGTTACATTGTAGATGTGGTGATCTTTTGTCCGCAGGCAGATAGCTGCAGGACAGAGAGGGAGCAGGAGCGGGGGAGTTCGCGCTCAATATTTGAGCTAGCAGGGGGCGTGGCCTATCTATTCCCGGTCTTTTGAGCAGGAAGATGCGCGCTCTGGCGTTTCTCCTGCGACTCCCTCACTGTGGCGGCCATTACACAGGCTCCTGGGCTCCTCAGACCGCTCCTCTCCTCATAAGACACCACGGCCAGCTGGGTGAGTGCTGATTCCTCACCCCGCAGCGCAGCGATCGCTATCCTGCAGCTGCAGTCTCATTAGAGACATAAAATTGGCTGGGACTCACACTTCATATATATATATATATTGTGGTGAGTTTGCAATATTAACCCTTCTGAGGGTTATTTCTACCAGAAAAATTTTTTGACTGAATACCGCTGGGGTAACCCTGCCTGGTGGAGCGTTAACCCTTCAGCATATAAAAAAAAAAAAAAAGAAAAACCGCATAGTTTTTTGCTGGTATTACCGCTTTGACCTGTTCATACAGGTGAGACATGTCTGAACAGAGTTCAGATGCCGCGGATCACGTCCCAGTGCCATTGCGGCAATCAGATACGCAGACCTCCACAGCGTCTAGCGCTGCGGTCGACAACGGTGAAAAATTGAACGATATCGCTCGATCGATCAACAACTTGTCTGACCTTTTAGGTCAATATGTGTCTGCTAATTCCTCTCAGAGGAAGCGACGCAGGCCGTTACCGGCCTCTACACGGAGCGAGTCAGACGTATCTGATATTGGGCAGAGTTCCCCTTTAAATTCGGATGGAGAAATATCCGATTCAGATGCGGACGAGCCGCAGGGGCGTTCCTCTATGGCGAAGCGTACGGAGGCATTGATTGAAGCCATGAGAGATATATTACAGTTACCGGAGGAGGTAACTAGTCGTCCTGGTAAATCAGCACGCATGTTCCAGGAGTCCCGTGCTTCGCGTACAACATTACCAGCTCTGGATGAGCTTAATAGTGTAATAGAGGAGGAACGTCTATGTCCAGATAAGCGTTTTCATGGAACGCATTTCTTGGATACACTTTATCCTTGCTCTGCGGAGTCAAAGGCTAATTGGACTTCTGCTCCTGAAGTGGATGTGTCTTTATCTCAGCTTAGTAAAATCCTCACTACTCCCTATTAAGGGAAAAGCGAGCTTACAGGAGCCTTTGGATAGAAAGGCAGAATTGGCGGCAAAAGCAAGCTATGAGGCTGCGGGTCATGGATTCCGAGCAGTGCTAGGATCCATGTGTGCTGCTAGAGCTTCTCTAAGCTGGCTGGCACGTCTGAAGACGGAGTTGCACAATGAATCTCCGTTATCTGAGATACGGGAAACTTGTGAATGGTTAGAAACGGCAGCCTGTTATATATTTGATGCCGGTCTGGATACGGCATCTCTGCTGGCCAAAGCGCAAGCTTCAGCGGTCACAGTCAGAAGAGCTTTATGGCTCAGACAGTGGGCCGGGGACGCAGTTTCCAAACAAGGGTTGTTGGCCTTACCTTACAAGGGTGGCCATCTTTTTGGATCCGACCTCACAGAGCTGATTTCCAAGGCTAAGGCGAAGGAATCAGCATTACCACAGCGTAGGGCCATGGCCTCGGTGTCCAGTAAGCCTGGTGTCTATAGTGGTCGGCGGTCCTTTCGGGGCCGAGGACGATCTAGTCACTCCTCGTGGGGGTCGGGTCGTCCTTCCTTCTCAGGAAAGAAATCCTCTCAGAAAACTCGTACTCCCTGGAAGCAGAGTTTCCGCCAGGACAAGCGGGAACTTGACAAAAAGCCCGCAAAGTCTAATTGACGCCAGGGGTCCACTCGAGGATTCTCGAGTGGGGGGTCGCCTGCTTCTTTTCAAGGCGACTTGGATGGCTCGTGTTCCAGATTCCTGGGCAACGCGGATTGTGTCGGCAGGCTATTTCATAGAGTTTGCTTCTCGACCCCCAAATGTTTTTTGTCAGTCTCGCGTTCCGTCGGAACCCGAGCTTGTTGTCGCTCTACAGCGAGAGGTCGAATCTCTGCTACAAAAGGGTGTAGTGATACCGGTTCCGTCAGAGGACCGAGGGAAAGGTTTTTATTCCAACCTTTTTATAGTTCCCAAAAAGGAGAACAAATTTCGCCCGATTCTGGATCTCAAGCGATTAAACCGGCATGTCCATGCCCGGAAATTTCGCATGGAGTCGCTTCGCTCCGTTGTGGCAGCTCTGTCACAGAACGATTTTCTGGTGTCAATCGACATTCGCGACGCCTATTTGCATATTCCCATCGGAAAGGCTCATCAGCGCTTTCTTCGATTTGCCATAGGTCAGAATCATTACCAGTTCGTGGCTCTGCCGTTCGGCTTAGCCTCAGCGCCAAGGGTCTTTACAAAAATTCTGGCGCCCCTCATGGCAATCCTTCGAAGACAGGGGATTACGATTCTCCCTTATCTGGACGATCTTTTGATCATGGCTTCCTCGGAGGAGGAGGCGTTGACGGCTCGGGATTTGTCTCTTCAGTTTCTGAAGGACTTCGGTTGGCTGGTCAATTGGGAGAAGTCGTCCCTGGAACCATCGAGGACAATCCTCTTTTTGGGAATGCATCTCGACACGTTTCGGTCGGTAGTTTCCCTACCACCAGACAAACAGTCATGTCTTCTTCGACATGTACAGATTATGAGATCCTCAACGGCAATGTCTCTACGGAAGTGTATGCGTCTTCTAGGACTGATGGTGGCGTCCATGGAGGCAATTCCTTTTGCCCAGTTCCACTCCAGGACTCTCCAAAGGTTCATCTTGAGTCGATGGAACCAGTCGCAATCGCTGGATTGCAGTGTCACCATTTCTCGCGCGGTGCGGGATTCTCTAGAATGGTGGTTACGTCCAGGGGCATTCTCCCTGGGGAAGTCTTTCCTCCCCCCGAAGTGGTCAGTCATAACCACCGATGCCAGCCTGACGGGCTGGGGGGGTGTTTGGAACAATCTCTGGATTCAGGGGGTATGGTCATCGGAAGAGTCTGTGCTTCCGATCAACATTCTGGAATTGAGGGCGATTTTCCTTTGCCTCCAACATTGGACGGTCCCTTTGAGCGGTCTGCCAGTCCGAGTGCAGACAGACAATGCGACGGCTGTCGCGTATATCAATCACCAAGGTGGGACAAGGAGTTCCAGACTCATGGTAGAGGTGTCCCGAATTCTGATTTGGGCAGAGGCCAATGTACCAGCCATTTCGGCGATTCACATTCCAGGGGTTCAGAATGTTACAGCGGACTTTCTCAGTCGCAGAAGGATGGATTCCGGGGAATGGAGCCTCCATCCGGATGTGTTTGCACTACTGTGCTCTCGCTGGGGAACCCCCCAAGTGGATTTGATGGCATCCAGGTCCAATGCCAAGTTACCGACATTCATGTCCAGGTACAAGGATCCGAAGGCGGTGGCGGTGGATGCTCTAGTGGCTCAGTGGGATCAGTTCGAGCTGATCTATGTATTTCCGCCGATATCCTTACTTCCTCTAGTACTGCGTCGGATCAGACTAGAGAGAATTCCAGCTATTTTGATAGCTCCAGACTGGCCAAGAAGGGTGTGGTTCTCGACAATAATGTCGCTGTTGGCGGCACCTCCTTTTCCACTCCCTCTTCAACCGGACTTGTTGACTCAGGGGCCCGTTTGTCATCCGGACTTGATGTCCCTGCGTTTGACGGCGTGGCTCTTGAGACCGAAATCTTGACCCGTAGAGGTTTCTCAGCCGAGGTCATTGCTACCCTTCGTGCTGCAAGATGTCCGGCTACTACTAGGATTTACCACAAAATTTGGGAAACCTTCTTTTCGTGGTGTTTGGGGTCCTCTCGGAACCCGAGAAAATTTTCTATTCCCAACCTGTTGGCTTTTCTGCAGCATGGGCTAGACAAGGGTTTGGCAGTCAGCACTCTGAAAGGTCAGATTTCTGCTCTGTCTTTATTGTTCCGGAGGACCATTGCTTCAAATAGAGACGTGCTCTCCTTTTTCCGAGGTATATCTCGTAAGTTTCCGCCGCGGAAGGCACCCGTGTCTCCTTGGCGGCTCAACCTTGTTTTGGAGGCTCTTCAGCATAAACCTTTTGAGCCTATGGTTTCTGCTAGCCTTTCTTTCCTTTCTTGGAAGGTGGCTTTCCTTGTTGCAGTCACTTCCTTGAGGAGAGTTTCTGAGTTGGCAGCTCTTTCTTGTTCGCCTCCTTTTCTGGAGTTTTTTCCGGATCGTGTAGTGCTTCGCACTCGGGGTGATTTTTTGCCAAAAGTGGTATCACAATTTCATGTTAACCAGGATATTGTGTTGCCTTCACTCTGTCCGGATCCGAAGAATGCGAAAGAGCGAGATTTACACACATTGGATTTAGTGCGGGCCTTGAAGTTTTATCTTTCTATTACTCAAGGTTTTCGTAAGACGGACTCCCTGTTTGTGGTTCCAGCAGGTCGTCGGCGTGGTCAACGAGCTTCCAAGGATTCTATAGCTCGTTGGATCCGGTCAGCTATTTTGGAAGCTTACCGTCTTCGGGGTGAATCTTGCCCGATTAAGATTCGAGCCCATTCTACGAGAGCTGTGGCCTCATCGTGGGCTTTTCATCAAGGTGCCTCGGCAGTGCAGCTCTGCCGAGCGGCAACTTGGCGCTCTGTCCACACGTTTACAAAGTTTTATAAAGTGGACGTCAGTGCTTCCGCTGATGCAGCCCTCGGACGTAGGGTCCTGCAGGCAGCTGTAGTTTGAAGTTCTGGATGAACTTGTGTTTAGCGCTGGTTGCGCTTTGTTGTTAAGGTTGTTGGGTTTCTGCCTTTTGTTGGTTTTTCCCACCCTTATTTTTGAACTGCTTTGGGACGTCCCATCAGTAATGAATACTGTGGCTCTCTTCCTTCCATCTGCAGCTGAAACACGGATTTTGGTAAGAACTTACCTGTAAAATCCTTTTCAGCGAAGGAAGGAAGAGAGACACAGCACCCTCCCAAGGCAGAAGTGTGTTGATGTTTTCAGATGCAGCGCGACCCTTATCTGATAGCGATTATCTGGGCTGAGGTCAGCGCGCTAAGGCTCTGTTCCAGCATCGCCAGCTCATCGCAGTAGTCAGGTTCCGTGAGTAGTACCTGGAACTCTGTGGTTTTTGGCTTTCTTTGCATGCATAACCTGTATCCTTGTGTTTTTTCTCTGAAGTTCCTTCAGAAGGGGTTATGTTGCTCCGCTGGTGATCTTGGCTCTTTTCCTAAAAGCTTTGGTACGACTGGAGCTGAGTAGGAGGAGCCCGAGCTGGAGGGGCCAGCCAGTCAGCACTCTTTTGATCTGAGGTGACATCCTGATCTGGGGCTCCGCCTACCCATCAGTAATGAATACTGTGTCTCTCTTCCTTCCTTCGCTGAAAAGGATTTTACAGGTAAGTTCTTACCAAAATCCGTGTTTTCTGGGCTCAAAAGTTCAGGTCGGATCCAGCAAAAAAACGGATCCGGCCGGATATGTCCCTTCAGGTGTTCGACGGATCATGCCTGATACAAAAAAACGGATGTGTGAAAGAGGCCTAAGAGATAAGTGGCACCAATGGCATAGTAGGCTTAAAATATTTGTACAGTAAAAATTGATACGTTTATAAAATTATTAAGTAAAAATTGATGGTAAAAGTTAAGTATACACGGCAAACATCACATTGGAGTCCTAAAAAATGATTCCCTGTAACCAGAAAAAATCAGGTACATGCTAAAATAGCATAATATGGCGACTCACCCTACATGCGTTTCACCAATGCCTTGTCAGGGCTCTGGAGGCTGACCTGACTTCCGATGTGAAGTGTCTGTAATAGATCACCCAGTGCACATAGGTTGCCATTGTTCTCAGCAGCGCGACTTCTGTTTACACAGGATGATGCGCTGCGGCCATTAATGATCTTTTCTGCAGCACAAAAAATAATTTCACCCAATGAACAGGTGTTTTGTTTGTTTCCTAGGTGATTGGCAGCCTTTTTACCCTGCAAGGTTATCGTGAAATGAACGTCATCCCCCCCCCTTTCCCCTCTCACAATAATCTTGCAGGCAGTGTAAATGGACCTCATGGAACCAGGTGGTAAAACAAGGCTGAAAACCAAAATGGACACTCAGCCTTTCATGCATGGACACCTAGCATTAGATTTCAAAGCTTCTTTTGCTGTGTTGCTTTTCTAACTAATGATAAATTATAGGCCAATTTTCATATGTTATTATTTCCCTGGCCCATGCTATGCATTTATCGCCTGATGTTTTTCTAGAAAAACTGCACAGTACACCAATGAATAGGCCTAACTGTGCAATCTTTATTCATGTAGCATCTTATAGTATGGCATGTAAATGTGATTGGGGGGTCCTTGGTGTTTAGACATCCCTTTATTATCCTCATCAGAGAGCATAGACTATACACAATAACGCTGGGAGATCTTGTATTGGGTTTCTTAGAAGACCTACTTGTTATCACTGTAGACACTATAAAATCTACTGATGACAATTCCATCTTCTCATGAAAGGCGAGACTGTTTCACAGCTCCGCTTTCTTTGTCTTTCCATCTTTGTGTGATGCCTTCTGTTAAGCCCGGGTCTCACATAGCGATACACCAGCGATCCTGACAACGATCAGGATCGCTGGTGTGTCGCTACATGATCGCTGCTGAGCTGCCAAACAGGCAGCTCAGGCAGCGATCAGCACAGCGACACTGCGGGTAACATCGCTTAGTTACCCGCAGTGTACGTTGGATACCTGCGCCCTGCATCAGGGCGCTGGTATCCAAGGTACATAGCGGGTTTCCAGGCACAGCCCCGCGCCTGGAAACCCGCTGTGTACCTTGGTTACCAGCTCCCTGCATCAGGGCACTGGTATCCAAGGTACACAGCGGGTTTCCAGGCACAGCCCCACGCCTGGAAACCCGCTGTGTACCTTGGTTACCAGCTCCCTGCATCAGGGCGCTGGTATCCAACGTACACAACGGGTTTCCAGGCACAGCCCCGCGCCTGGAAACCTGCTGTGTACCTTGGTTACCAGCGGATCGCTGGTCTCCCGCCTTTCACATGCAGCGATGCGTGCTGGCCAGCGGGAGACCAGCGATCAAAAAAATGTCCAGGACATTCAGCGACGATCAGCGATACCCAGCAGGGGTGCTGATCGTCGCTGAATGTCACACACAGCGATATCGCTGGGGAGATCGCTGTTGCGTCACAAAGCTAGTGACACAGCAGCGATCTCGCTAGCGAGATCGCTGTGTGAGACGAGGGCTTTAGGCTCTTTCTTCCCACTGCCGCCATGCATTATCAGTATTCCCACAACTCGGGAGTAATTAACATAGTGTGAAGATACCACCACCGCTAGCCCACATCCTAATATAGCTACAACAGGTCCGTATACTGATAACTTGGGTATTTTTAGTTAGACATACACATGGCTTATTCCTTTCCGTTGTCTTCTCACTAAGACTGAGGCCATATCATTTGTGTTACCACTTTTTTTACCTATTTTATTTTCGTCTATATTTGTGATGCTGCTGTAGCAGGAATTTCCTGTAAAATGGTAGTTTAGTTTTGCCGGTTTCAGTGTTCCTGTGGAGTGTTGTGTATCCCAGATTTAGCTTATCAAGAGACAATGGCCAGACACTACTCTTAGAAAACACAACTTTGCTGTGAAAGCCGCCTTCTGTTGCGTTTTCTTCTTTAGAACAGACAGTTGACATTACTTGTACCTTGTAGAAAGAAATGTTTTTCGTTGTTTTCCTGGTCTGATTGTGTTTCCTTTTTCACCAAGGCCCTCAGTGAAGAAATAACCAATAGAAAGAGAAACGTGGACCAAGCTGTT
Organism: Oophaga sylvatica; assembly: GCA_033576555.1. Taxonomy (NCBI): domain Eukaryota; kingdom Metazoa; phylum Chordata; class Amphibia; order Anura; family Dendrobatidae; genus Oophaga; species Oophaga sylvatica. Next base: position 367,478,254 of record JARQOD010000002.1, on the reverse strand, counting down.
AAAAACGGACAGGCCCTGTTGAAGCAAACAACAGGTAATGAATTCAGAGGGTGGTTTGTAGACACGCTGGTTTTATGCTGGTAGTATCAGTTTTCTTGTCAATTGTGATTCTACAGGAGAGGAGGTACTGCTTATTCAGGAGAAGTTGGATGGCATCAAGACAAGGTACTCTGAGATCACAGCATCCAGTGGGAAGGCTCTCCGAACATTGGAGCAGGCCTTACAACTAGCCAGCAAATTCCAGACCACCCATGAAGAACTGACCAGCTGGCTTGGAAGGGTTGAAGAGGAACTTGCCCTCACAAGTGGCCAGTCACCTTCAGGAGATCAGATTCCGCAGTTCCAACAAAGACAAAAGGTAGGAATCTGTCAAATGTGCTACAGATGTGCATGGTTGTTAATTTTTACTTATATGGCCTTAAACCATGTTCTGATATATTGAACCATGATCAGAATTGCTTGCTGGCACAAACACACATGCTTATACCCTATGCAGGAATTAAAGAAGGAAGCCATGGAGTACCGTATAGTCCTTGATACCATTAACGAGGTGGGCAGTGCCCTGCTGGAGCTTGTGCCTTGGAGAGCCCGTGAGGGTCTAGACAAACTTGTCTCAGATGCCAATGAGCAGTATAGATCAGTCAGCGCCACCATTGGACACAGGGTTGATCAGATAGATGCGGCCATTCAGAGATCGCAGCAGGTAAGGACGTTGAATGGTAATTCTGTGGACGTGTTCTGGTTTGTATCTCCAACAGTTAAACATAAGACAGCCATTCTAAGCTCCTTGACCTACAGTTACATTTGTGTCTTTTCACAGATGGTATACTGCTGCTAATGGTTCATAATTGATTTCTGTGCTTGATCCTACTTTTAAGAGACTTAATATTACCTGGCTCCCTTTCAAGACAGTGGGGATCCTGTAAAGCAAAGTTGCACCCTGTCCTAGCTTAAGCTGCTCTTTGCTCACTTGTTAAAAAATGGTGGTCTGAGCAGAGACCCTACTTCCTGAACCATCTTAATGGGCTAATAGTTTATATGGATAAAAGTTGGAGAATTCCAATTACACTTATTAACTTCAGTAGGCTTTTCGGTATTATTCATCTTTCTAATGGGGAGTTACATGACTTCTCACAATGTTTAAGATCTCTGCTGTCAGTGAATTGAAGCTTTCTTAGTTACTTGTTTACCCTGTGATGTTCGCTAGAATGATCCTATACATGGACAGAAGAGATCCTGGAAGCAATAATTTTAGATGTTAGAATTTTTTCTTTTTTTTTTTATTAGAAAGTGAATCAGACATGACCATCAGACCGTACTCAAACTGCTTAATTAGTCATGTAGCTCATTCACACATAAATCTGTCGCTCCATAAAAAAAATAATCATGTTTTAATCCATTTTCGAATTAGGCTGATGTGCTCTGGGTGTGATCAGAGCACTTCCTGAGCCTTTCGCCCTCCTCCCTGCACAGTGGTCAGTCAAACAGAAGGTGGCAGTAGGCTGGGAGTAGAGCAAGAGATGCAGAGGCTTTGAAAGTGCTCTAACCTTGCTAAGAGCACTTCAGCCTCATTTGCATATGGATTTTTCAATTCTGTAGCTGTGGATTTTATAAATAAAGATACTGACTGGCTTACCTTTCAGTGATTGCGGTTTGGGGTAGGTCAATTGTCATTAGATTTCCTTTGAAGGAAATTGAGCAGCGTGCATGCTCACATCTAACAAGATGTAATCTGTTGTGCAGCAGTTCTGTACTCTGTAGCCTGATCTTGAGATCTTGCCTGCAGTAGCTGAAAAATGCTTATTTCAGCTGCAGATGGAAGGAAAGGAGACACACTAGTTCATAACTAGTGTGGGTGGGGGGATGGGGGGTGGTAGGCGGAGCCCAGATAGGATTGACACCTCAGATTAAAAAGGGTGTTGACCGGCCCCTCCAGCACGGGCTCCTCCTACTCCAGCTTTCTCCAGTCTAAAATTTGAGGTCCCAGAGGATGGTCGCTGCTGGAAGCAGCTCCTTATCAGAAGATTTTATTACGTTAATCGGACAAGAGACTTGGATCACCAGAAGTGGTCTAGAGGTCTCAGGGGTCTCAGCGCTGCTGAACCCCAACCTCTCCCTTGGCGGATCTGTATTACCCTAATGGTGGTCCCTGCAGAACCCTGCCGGCCCTGGGGGATGAGGATGGCTTCCCTGGCGGGGACGCAAACCACGCATCTGGGGTCACTGCGTTCCCCGCCCTGGGGGGAAGCATGGGCATAGCGCCAGAAACCCCTGGGGGTCCCTGTGGCGCTCGGCTGGTGAGTACCCCACATTTTTATTAAAGTGTGTGTGAGTGCTTTCAGCGGCTGCTGCGGCAGCCGCTGTTACATGTAAAATAGACATGTTTGGTGACTGTATTTTGTCCGCAGGCAGATGCCTGCAGGACAGGGGGAGCAGAGAGCGAAGGAGTTCGCGCTCTTTTTTTGAAGCCGGCGGGGGGCGTGGCTTCACGCTCCTGGGCTTCTGGTGCAGAAGCGCGCGATTAGGCGCTTCTCTTCCGGTTTCACTCAGCGCGGCGGCCATTAGAAAAGGCTTCCACGGTCTCCTTCCTGCTCCGCTCCTCCCGTACACCACATACATCACCGCGGCCAGCTGGGTGAGTCAAACGCCCTCACCCCCACAGCGCAGGACCTATCTGTGTAACAAGAACAGATAGCGTTATCTTGCAGCTGCGGTCTCATTTAGAGACCTTATTTTGCCTGGAGCTCGCACACCCCTTCTATTTTAATAAGGGAGTAGTGGGGGGCCGGCGACATTAACCCCTTTTAAAGGGTTAACCTTTTCAGCAACCGCCATAGGTTCTATCCCAGTTTGGGATCAGAACTTGTAAGGGTTCATTATATCGCTGAATATTCTGCTGATACAGCTGGGGTAGCTCTCTCACTAAGAGCTTTAACCCTTCAGCGTGCTTGCTGCGTCCACTTGAGAAGCCACACTTTTTTTCTAGTTACTGACAGGCTTTGACCTGCCATATACTGTGTGAGGGCATGTCGGAACAGGGTCCAGAAGGTGAGGACCGTGTGCCAAATCGGCTTCAGGACCAGTCGCGCTTATCTGATACGCAGTCCTCGACGTCAAGCGCAGCAATTGGAGGTCACAGCGATGCCAAATTGGATGCCATCGCTCGCTCTATTGATGGCCTTTCTGACCTTTTAGGTCATTGGGTGTCAGCTAGATCCTCTCATGGAAGGAAGCGACACAGGCCGGTATCATCCTTTCCGCATAGCGAATCGGAACTCTCTGATATGGAATGCGGACAGGGTTCCCCTTCAAATTCAGATGGGGAGTTATCCGGTTCGGATAAGGATCGGCAGGGACATTCTGCCTCTTTGGGCCATACAGAGGCTTTTATTGAAGCCATGAGGGAGGCGTTACAGTTGCCGGAGGAGGTAACTACACGTCCTGGTAAGTCGCCTCGGATGTACCAGGAGTACCGTAAGTCGCGAGCGACATTGCCAGCTCTGGATGAGCTTAATGAAGCAGTGGAGAAGGAACGCCTGTGTCCAGATAAACGTTTTCAAGGAACACGTTTTTTTGAGGCACTATATCCGTGCTCTACGGAATTGACGGATAATTGGATTTCTTCTCCTGAAGTGGATGTTCCTTTATCCCAGCTCAGTAAATCCTCATTGCTCCCTGTTAAAGGGAAGGCGAGTCTGCAGGACCCGCTAGACAGAAAAACGGAGATGGCGGCGAAATCCAACTACGAGGCCTCGGGTCATGGATTTAAAGCGGTGCTAGGATCTATGTGTGCTTGTAGGGCTTCCCTGTGCTGGTTGGACCGTATACGGATGGCGTTGCAAAATGGATCTCCGTTATCCGAGGTAGATGGGCTTCTCGATTTATTGGAGACTGCAGTCCGTTATAGCTATGATGCAGGTCTGGATACTGCATCACTATTGTCCCGGGCGCAAGCTTCGGCGGTCACAGTCAGAAGAGCACTGTGGCTTAGACAGTGGACTGGGGACGCAGTGTCAAAACAAGGTTTGCTGTCTCTAGCCTACAAGGGTAGTCAGCTATTTGGATCTGACCTCTCAGAGCTGATTGCCAAGGCAAAGACAAAAGAAGCGGCTTTACCACAGCGAAGGGCTATGGCTTCTGCGCCTGGCAGACCTGGTGCCGGTAGTGGCCGGCGATCCTTTCGGTCCAAGGGACGATTCGGTCAGTCCTCTTGGGGATCGGGTCGTCCCTCTTTTTCAGGAAAAAAGTTCACTCAGAAATCCCGCACTCCCTGGAAGTCAAGTTTCCGTCAAGACAAGCGGGAAGCTGACAAGAAGCCCGCCAAGACGGACTGACGCCAGGTTTCCACTCGAGGGCTCTCGAGTGGGGGGTCGCCTGCTCCAATTCAAAGCGACTTGGGTTTCCCGCGTTCCGGACACCTGGTAACGCGGGTCGTGTCGGCAGGCTATTTCATAGAGTTTTCTTCTCGACCCCCGGACAGGTTTTACCAGTCTCGCACACCGTCAGAGCCCGAGTTGATTGCCGCTCTGCTGCGAGAGGTAGACTCCCTTCTGCAGAAGGGTGTGGTAATACCGGTACCGCCGGAGGACCGGGGAAGAGGATTTTATTCCAATCTTTTTGTGGTTCCCAAAAAGGAGGACAAATTTCGCCTTATTCTGGATCTCAAAAGATTGAATCGACATGTCCACACCCAAAAATTCCGCATGGAGTCACTTCGCTCCGTGGTGGCAGCCCTGTCGCAGAACGACTTTTTGGTGTCAATCGACATTCGCGACGCTTATTTGCATGTTCCCGTCGGAAGGGCTCATCAGCGCTTCCTTCGTTTTGCCATAGGTCAGGACCATTACCAGTTTGTGGCTCTGCCATTCGGCTTGTCCTCGGCGCCCAGAGTTTTTACAAAAATTCTGGCGCCTCTCATGGCAATTCTTCGAAGACAGGGGGTTACGATTTTTCCCTACCTGGACGATCTTTTGATTGTGGCGTCCTCAAAGGAGGAGGCGGTGACGGCTCGCAATCTATCCCTTCAGCTCCTGGAGGATTTCGGGTGGCTGGTCAATTGGGAGAAGTCGTCTCTGGAACCGTCGCAATCAATCCTGTTTTTGGGGATGCATTTCGACACGGTACGGGCGGTGGTGTCCCTACCTCCAGACAAGCAGGCATGTCTTCTCTGACATGTACAGAATATGAAGTCTGCGACAGCAATGTCCCTTCGGAGGTGTATGCGCCTTTTGGGTTTGATGGTGGCGTCCATGGAGGCACTTCCGTTTGCCCAATTTCATTCCAGGGCCCTCCAAAGACTCATCCTGGGTCGTTGGGATCGATCGCAAGTTTCTCTGCATTGCAGCGTCATCATCTCTCGCAGGGTGCGAGAATCCCTAGAATGGTGGTTACGTCCAGGAGCGTTATCCCTGGGGAAATCTTTCCTCCCTCCGAGGTGGTCGGTCATAACCACCGATGCCAGTCTGACGGGTTGGGGGGGTGTCTGGAACGATCTTTGGATCCAGGGAGTATGGTCATCGGAAGAGTCGGTTCTACCGATCAACATCCTGGAATTGAGGGCAATTTTCCTTTGCCTCCAACACTGGACGGTCCCTTTGAGCGGTCTGCCAGTCCGAGTGCAGACAGACAACGCGACGGCGGTCGCGTATATCAACCACCAAGGCGGGACGAGGAGCTCCAGGCTCATGATGGAGGTGTCTCGGATCCTGCTATGGGCCGAGACCAGGGTTCCAGCCATCTCTGCGATTCACATTCCAGGAGTCCAGAATACCACGGCGGACTTCCTCAGTCGCGAGAAGATGGATCCTGGAGAATGGAGTCTCCATCCGGAAATTAACTACCGACCTTCATATCCAGGTACAAGGACCCGAAGGCTGTAGCGGTGGATGCTCTAGTGGCTCCGTGGGACCATTTCGAGCTAGTCTATGTGTTTCCGCCGATATCCTTGCTTCCTCTGGTGCTGCGTCGGATCAGACTGGAGAGAATTCCGGCTATGTTGATAGCTCCGGATTGGCCAAGGAGGACGTGGTTCTCGACACTGGTGTCGCTTTTGGCGGCACCGCCATTTCCACTTCCTCTTCGTCCGGACCTGTTATCCCAGGGGCCCGTTCGTCATCCGGACTTGAAGTCTCTGCGTTTGACGGCGTGGCTCTTGAGACCGAAATATTGACCCGTAGAGGTTTCTCAGCTGAAGTCATTGCCACTCTGCGAGCTGCCAGAGGTCCGGCTACTACTAAGATTTATCACAAGACTTGGGAAGCCTTCTTTTCGTGGTGTTCGGGTTCTTCAAGGAATCCGAGGATTTTTTCCATTCCCAATCTGTTGGCTTTTCTGCAGTACGGGTTGGACAAAGGTTTAGCAGTTAGCACTCTGAAAGGTCAGGTTTCTGCCCTGTCCTTGCTGTTTCGGAAGGCTATCGCCTCGCGTAGGGATGTGCGTTCCTTCTTTCGCGGAGTAACCCGTCAGTTTCCACCGCGGAAGGCACCTGTGTCTCCTTGGCGGCTCAACCTTGTCTTGGAGGCTCTTCAACATGTGCCTTTTGAGCCTATGGGTTCTGCTAGCCTTTCCTTACTTTCTTGGAAGGTTGCCTTCTTAGTGGCAGTAACCTCTTTAAGAAGGGTTTCTGAGTTGGCAGCTCTTTCTTGCTCGCCTCCTTTCCTGGAGTTTTACCCGGATCGGGTAGTGCTTCGCACACGGGGCGACTTTCTACCTAAGGTGGTGTCGCAATTTCATGTTAACCAGGATATTGTGTTGCCCTCTCTTTGTCCGGGCCCGAGGAATGCAAAGGAACGAGACTTGCACAAATTGGATTTAGTGCGGGCCTTGAAGTTCTATTTGTCTGTTACTCAAGGTTTTCGGAAGTCAGATTCTCTGTTTGTGATTCCAGCAGGTCGTATGCGTGGTCAACGAGCTTCCAAGGACTCTATAGCTCGTTGGATTCGGTCGGCAATTTTGGAGGCTTACCGTCTGAAAGGCGATCCTTGCCCGATTAAGATTCGAGCTCACTCCACGAGGGCTGTGGCTTCATCGTGGGCCTTTCATCAAGGGGCTTCGGCAGCTCAGCTCTGCCGAGCGGCGACCTGGCGTTCCGTCCACACATTTACAAAGTTTTATAAGGTGGACGTCAGTGCTTCCGCTGATGCGGCCTTAGGACGTAGGGTCCTGCAGGCAGCGGTAATTTAAGTTTTAGTTAACTTGTATTTGGCGCCTGTTGCGCATTTATCTAGGTTGTTGGGTTTCTGCCTCTTTTGGTTTTTTTTTTCCCACCCTAATTTTTGGACTGCTTTGGGACGTCCCACTAGTTATGAACTAGTGTGTCTCCTTTCCTTCCATCTGTAGCTGAAAGACGGATTTTGGTAAGAACTTACCTGTAAAATCCTTTTCAGCGAAGGAAGGAAAGGAGACACAGCTCCCTCCCATGGCAGAAGTGTGTTGTTATATTTACAGATGCAGCGTGACCCTTCTCTGATAGCGATTTTCTGGGCTGAGGTCGACGCGCTACGGCTCTGTTCCAGCATTGCCAGCTTATCGCAGTAGTCAGGTTCAGTGAGTAGTACCTGGAACTGTGTGGTTTTTCTTTGCCAAATGCATGCATAACCTGTACTTTTCTATTTTTCTCTGAAGTCCTTCAGAAGGGGTTATGTTGCTCTTTCTTAAGCTTGGGTACGACTGGAGAAAGCTGGAGTAGGAGGAGCCCGTGCTGGAGGGGCCGGTCAACACCCTTTTTAATCTGAGGTGTCAATCCTATATGGGCTCCTCCTACCCCCTCCCCCCCCCCCACTAGTTATGAACTAATGTGTCTCCTTTCCTTCCTTCGCTGAAAAGGATTTTACAGGTAAGTTCTTACCAAAATCCGTCTATCTTGCACATCCACAGAAGAGGTATGTGCTCATAGATTTCTGTGCATACATTCTTCTACAATAGATGTATGTATACTAAATCTGTGCTTACATTACAAGCTAAGAAAACCTGCTTTCTTTAAATGGTATAGACATAATGGAGAGTGCCTTCTGTGTGTGGGTGAATGTGACCAACGCAGTTGGTTGAAAAAGGGTCTTGGGACCCCATTTATGAAAAGTGTAGGGTTCCGCGGTATTTCTGCGATTTATTTCTGCAGGGATATACCTTATTAGTTAATTTCATTTGCTTTGCACTAGAGAACTCCCTTCAATGGAACATGACACAAAAATGTAACCTTCATTCATACATTAAAAAGCTTTTTCACATAAAGTGCTGCCCAATATTAGTGATTCTGTAATAGCTGGTCCAGTTATAAAGCACCAGGTGGCTCTGGTTCTTTACAGAAGGGATAACGCTTATTTTGGACTTCTTGCTTCTCCTGTAATTGCTTTTTGTGTTGCTGTTACTTCAGGCTTTTGTACTTTTCAGTGTCTGTAAATGTCATGTGTTGGTGGGACATGTGCTTTACAGCGGCTGGTTTTCTGTTCCCAGTACCTTGGTTGGTGGTCTTTCTGATTTGTAATGAGTGAATTTGACTATTCGAGCCAATCAGATGGCAGCATCTAGCATATGTGAGGTATTTATTAAAGGGGCTATTTATTTACCTGTAATGTGTTGGCTTGTACGTCACAATATATTAACACAACTCATGCTCTTATGACAGCTTGTGAAAGGACAGCCACGCATATACAGCTATGGCTGTAAGTCAGCAGAGAAACTGGGAACAGTGGTGGGAATTTAGCAAAACGGGGGTATGAAACTCAAATGCACCAAATGTATAAATGTTCTTTATACATTTGCTGCATTTTTGGGTTGTATGTGCGGCAGAAAATAAAATCTGTATCTACAATGTATGCCATTTCCCTGGCTTATTGACAGTACCAGTATTTGCCCCCTACAGCATCTGTGTTGGCACTGTCTGTTGCTGGCAGCAGATTACGTTATCTGAGAATCTGGCAGTAAACTCCTTTTGTTAGGATAGGTTATAGTTCTCTTTTCTTCTGAGCTTCTCTCAGCTCATTTAGAACAAAGTGAAAGATGAACTGAGACTTTGTGGTCAAAAATAATCTGAGAGGAGTTTAGGAGAATAAGTTAAGATTAATGAAACCTCCTGTCAGAGGAACTCGCTGACAAGTTCTCAGTAAACTTATTCTGCAGCTACCAATAGGCAGTGCAACCCAGGGGCTATAAAAGGCAAACTGTGCACATGAAACACAATTGCAAAAATGATTTTTTTTCCCCATGCATTTAAGTAAAAATAATAAGTAAAAATAAATGCCTCCAAAGGTAGTTATATCCTCTAAAGGTGATCAGCTTCTCTGTATAATAACTGTGGAGATGTCACTTTCAGTGTGCAGTGTGTCGGCAATGTGTGCGCTTCATTGTCCTCCTTCGTCTTTGCTCCTTTCCTGCCAGTACGAGCAAGCTGCTGACGCAGAGTTAGCCTGGGTGGCTGAGACCAGGAGGAAACTGTTGGCCCTGGGTCCGGTGTGTTTGGAGCAGGATCAGACTACAGCTCAGCTCCAGGTGCAGAAGGTATGACTTGTTCCCTTATTGCTGGCATGCGAATCTGTGCAGGAAAGTCACTTTCTACTTGTCATAATCATGCATCAAGTATTTCTATTAACTAAGGCCAGCATTGAAGAACTGTAACCATAGTCTTTTCTTAGATTTGATAGAAGTTTTTCTAGTAGCGGTGGGACTTGACAGAATTTCCTTACCCTCTGATTACCCACAAGATTAATGAAGTTTTGTTACTGTGCAGGCGTTCTCTGTCGACATTATCCGCCACAAAGACTCTATTGACGAGCTGATTGGCACACAGGAAGAGATTCTGGGTACATGTGGCGATGAACAAAAGGCCACTTTACAAGTAAGTGCAAAATTACAATTTCACCTGCTGCTATAATGGCAAAGAATCCTCTTTATTGGGCTTGGATCAGCGCTCATATCTGTGTTTTTACAGGAAAAAACAAAATTATTGCTGCAGCAGTATGAGGATGTCAGCCACATCAACTCGGAGCGGTCTGTCCGTCTGGAACGTGCGCAGGTTCTCGTGGGTCAGTTTTGGGAAACTTATGAGGAATTAAACCCTTGGATTGAAGAAATGAAGACCACAATTTCTCAGCTGCCACCTCCCGCGGTCGATCATGACATGCTTAAACAGCAGCAGGAAGAAATAAGGGTAAGGCAAGGCACAGGGTATTCTTTCTTTTTCTGAAGTCTTCAGATTGTCACACAGGCTATTTATACAGCAGTCTGTCTGATTTCCCAAGGCACGAGGCAGAAATTAGGCTAGTAATGTCTCACATTTAGCCTACAAATGGAGACTGTCTCAGGTGATGTCCTCTGTTGACCTAGTATGATTTTCCACACCATCCGCTTCATCCTTTTCATTAAAATGTCCTGTGTTCGGATCAAAAGGTTTATGTTTCCTGCTTTCTTGAAATTGCAGCAATTAAGAGAATCGGTTGCCGAACACAAACCTCACATTGACAAGTTGCTGAAGATTGGTCCGCACCTATGTGAATTGAATCCTGAGGAAGGGGCGGCTGTGCAGGAAAAGTACAGTGCCGCAGAACAGCTCTACCTGGGAATCAAGGAAGATGTTCGCAAGATGGCTATGGCTTTGGATGATGCACTGGCACAAGCCGCTCAGGTATACTTGCTTACTTACTGTGTAGGGTACAACTATACAACTAATGAAAGATGTCGTAGAATGAACCCTAACATGTGCGCACCATACTGAATTCTGTAAGAAGTCTGTGGATGCCAGTGATTTGTGTGCCGCCTCCTCTGTAGTCTCCATACCATCTTACCCCATAGTTCATACATAAGTGTGTTTTATGATTTGCCCCTGCGTTATTGTGTTTGCATTGTTGAGTTGCTGTGGTTCATACTCCACTAACCCCCCATCTCTCCTCTCATCTCACGTCACCTCCCTTTCCTTGTGGAATGTGTTAACTTTCTGTTGTGCTGCCATGGTAACATGTCCCTGTCGGCCTGACTATTCCGCATTACAGATTGTGGAGGTAAGTGTCATCCTGCTTGATTAGTTTCTTACCTTAACCTTTGCTTCCGTATATGTCCTGCTTCCTTCATGTTTTTTTTCCCCCGGTCATTCATAAATGTAGCTATATTCATCTATCTTTTGCGCTACTAGTTCCATGACAAGGTGGGACCGATGTTGGAGACCCTCGAGAGCATGGCGTCTCGTCTACATATGCCTCCTCCGATACCTGCCGAGGTGGAAAAGATCCGAGATTGTATCAGTGAGACCAAGAACACAATTGTGGATCTTGAAAAATTACAGCCTTCCTTCGAGTCTTTAAAACATCGCGGGGAGGAACTTCTCAGTCGTTCGCAAGGAGCAGAAATGGACCCCGCAGCAAAAGGTAAGCAAGATAGCGTCCAGGGAACCTGTCAGCTGGTTCATGCTGCCCAAACCACAGGCAGCGGAAGTCAGAGCCTGACTGCATGATTGCAGCCAAATTTATTTTTCTTTGAAATGCTCCAGCTTTTCAGAGAAAATATAGTTTGAAGATCATCCAGGGACCATAGCCAGAGACGAGACTATTCTGGCACCACACCTTGCCAGCTATTACCAACACCACTCCAGGTGATTGACAGGTTACTCCGAGAGTGTCAGTCACCTAGAATGGTGCAGGAAGAAGCTGCACTGGACTAGTCTGGTCTCCAGCTCTGGTCCCTGGCCCGATCCTCAAACTATGCTACGCTGGGCGTTTCAGAGAAAAATATGTCTGGCTGCAATGTCTTAGAGTCCAGAATTAATGCATTGTCCATGTGTGTCAGTAGCCTTTGCCACAGGCTACCATCCTGTTTGATTGCTAGAATAATGTAGCTTACGACGAACTCGACTAGTTAGTGGAATCTATTGGGTACCGTGGGCAGGGCCGGCGTCAGCACCCAGCACACCCGGGCAAGTGGCGGGGCCCTGAGCAGGCGGGGGGGCCCACTCGCCGTCTGGCACCCCCGCGCCCGTTAGCGGAGGAGAGCGGTGTCAGTGCCGCCACTGGGGCCCCCCCACCCTCCCCCCCCGCTTGCTCAGGGCCCCGGCAGCAGCTGGCACAATACTTACCTCTCCCGTGCCTCCGCTGCCGCAGCTCCGGGCTCCAGGGGGCGCCGGCGCTTCCTCTCACAGCAGCGCCGCTGAATGACGTCATCATTCAGCGGCCGGCTGTGGCAGAGAGCGCGGACGCTGAACAGGTAAGACATGTCTCTGTGTGTGTATGTAGTGCTGTGCTTTGTGTGTATGTGTGTGTATGTGAGAGAGTGCTTGTGCTGTAGTGCTGTCTGTGTGTGATGATGGGCAGGCATTGTTGATAATGGGGAGGCATTGATGATAATGGGCAGGCATTGATGATGGGGAGAAGATGATGATAATGGGCAGGCATTGATGATAATGGGCAGGCATTGCTGATAATGGGGAGGCATTGATGATAATGGGCAGGCATTGATGATGGGGAGGAGATGATGATGATGGGGAGGCCATGATGATAATGGGCAGGCATTGATGATGGGGAGGAGATGATGATAATGGGCAGGCATTGATGATGATGATAAGGAGGCAATGATGATGATGGGGAGGAAATCATGATGATAATGGGGAGTCTTTCCACAGCGCCCTTTCCTGAGCCGTAACAGTGCAGAACGCAGTACAGCGCAGAGGAGAGCTCCATATTTTGTATGGAGCATTATATGGGGACCAGTATCCTGTATGGAGCATTATATGGGGACCAGTATCCTGTATGGAGCATTATATGGGGACCAGTATCCTGTATGGAGCATTATATGGGGACCAGTATCCTGTATGGAGCATTATATTGGGTCCAGTATTCTGTATGGAGCATTATTTTGGGTCCAGTATTCTGTATGGAGCATTATATGGGGGGTGACATCCTGCATGGGGTATTATATGGGTGATGAGGGGAAGACTGTGGTGCCCATAATATTGTATGGAGGACTGTACTGTCCAGTCTGTACTGTGCGCTGTGAGGATTTGGCGGTTTTTGAGCTATTGTACAATTTACAATAGATATCACTCATGTAATGGAAGAAGTGAAGTATTTGGCATTGTACTATACTTATATTTCTCTGCTGTATCTGTGCATCATGAATCGTGGTCTGTGTTAAAGGGGCCCACTGAGGCTCTTTCGCCCGGGGCCCATAAAAACCTGGAGCCGACCCTGACCGTGGGTGTCGTGAGATGGATCCGGCTTTGTGTTTTGGATTTTACTTAGACTGAAAACCATGACACAGATTTCAAGGGACCCTAATCTTGTTTAGTTATGTCTTTGTGTCTTTACCATTGATCAAATACAAAAGCTGGGTATCCATGGTAACCGCAGGCTCTCAGTGCACCATTTAGATTGCTATTGTTAAAACATATTACTCTATAAGCCATTTGGTACATGAATGCTGTTTTACATGACATGTCTTGGTGCTTGTCTCTCTTCAGCCGTTCAGGATAAACTGGATCGACTTACATTCTTCTGGGAAGACATCAAAACCAAAGCAGACGAGCGTGAAATGAAATTGTTGGATGTTCTTGAGCTGGCAGAGAAATTTTGGTTGGATATGAATGCACTGCTAACAACCATCAAAGACACGCACGAGATTGTCTACGATCTGGAGAGTCCTGGAATTGACCCATCAATGATTAAACAGCAGATAGAAGCTGCTGATGTAAGAAACCCATGCAGCTAGTCTGTGGTCTTCAGTATGCTCAGATTGTTTAGACTCGAGTGTTGAGAATATATTTCTTTTCTTTAGTCCATCAAGGAGGAGACTGATGGACTTCATGAAGAACTGGAGTTTATTAGGATTCTTGGAGCTGATCTCATATTTGCTTGTGGAGAGACTGAAAAACCAGAAGTAAAGAAAAGCATTGACGAGGTACCTGAAATGGAAAATGAGTAGCCGCGTGCCGCTTTTGTCACTGAACATAAATTGTCAGCTTTACTCTGAGAAAGGCTTGTCCACTCTGGACTTAATAGGAAATTTGCTGCATGTAAAATATATATTTATATATATATATATATATATATCTCGTATATACTCATGTATAAGCCGACCCCCCTAATTTTGCCACAGAAAACTGGGAAAACTTATTGACTCGCGTATAAGCCTAGGGTGGAAAATGCAGCAGCTACTGGTAAATTACAAAAATAATAATAGATACCAATAAAAGTAAAATTAATTGAGACATCAGTAGGTTAAATGTTTTTGAATATCCATATTGAATCAGGAGCCCCATATAATGCTCCATACAGTTCATGATGGGCCCCATAAGATGCTCCATACAAAATACTCCCCATATAAACTTCCATAAAGGTTAATAATGGCCCCATAAAATGCTCCATAGATTATGCCCCCATATGGTGCTCCATAGAATATGCCCCCATATGCTCTATAGGTTATGCCCCATATGCTCCACAGATTATGCCCCATGTGCTCCAAAGATTATGCCCCATGTGCTCCAAAGATTACCGTATTTTTCGGACTATAAGACGCACCGGACCATAAGACGCACCCCAAATTTTGGGGTGAAAATAGCAGAAAAAAAGATTTTTACAATATGGGGGTCCGTCTTATTGTCCGAATTTTAAGGTACCTGTGGGCCGGCGGTGGTACAGCAGGGGTTGCGGCAGTGGTGTGGCAGAGGTGCGGTGATGCTGATACTGTACTCACCTTCCTCAGGTGAGGTGACGCTGCGGCACGGAGAGCAGAGCTGGGTTTGTGGCTGTGGTGTGGCGGTGGCAGAGGTGCGGCGGTGGCAGAGGCGCGGTGGGCGGCGTGCACCTGAGCAGGGTCCCTTCCTCAGGTGTTGTGATGCCGCGGCACGGAGAGCAGAGCTGGGTTTGTGGCAGGTGTGGTGGTGGCAGAGGTGCGGCGGTGGCAGAGACGCGGCGGTGGCAGAGGCGCGATGGGCGGCGTGCACCTGAGCAGGGTCCCTTCCTCAGGTGTGGTGATGCCACGGCACGGAGAGCAGAGCTGGGTTTGTGGCAGGTGCGGCGGTGGCAGAGATGCGGCGGTGGCAGAGGCGCGATGGGCGGCGTGCACCTGAGCAGGGTCCCTTCCTCAGGTGTGGTGACGCCGCGGCACGGAGAGCAGAGCTGGGTTTGTGGCAGGTGTGGCGACCTGGCAGAGGTGCGGCGGTGGCAGAGGTGCGGCGGTGGCAGAGGCGCGATGGGCGGCGTGCACCTGAGCAGGGTCCCTTCCTCAGGTGGTGAGGTGACGCCGCGGCACGGAGAGCAGACAGGACAGCAGAGCCGGGTTTGTCGGTGGTGGCGGCCATCTTCCTGAGGCGGCGCGTGCGCAGAGTACTTTGCTTCCTGGGGCTTCAGAAAAATGGCCGCCGCGATCGCTATCTGCGCATGCGCGGCCTACCGCGGCCATTTTCCTGAAGCCACAGGAAGAAGAGTACTGTATCTGCGCACGCGCCGCCTCAGGAAGATGGCCGCCACCACCGGCAATCCCGGCTCTGCTGTCCTGTCTGCTCTCGGTGCCGCGGCGTCACCTCACCACCTGAGGAAGGGAACCTGCTCAGGTGCACGCCTCTGCAACGCCGCATCTCTGCCACCGCCACACCGCTGCCGCAACCCCCCGGTAAGCTGCGGTCGGGCTATAAGACGCACCCCCCATTTTCCTCACAATTTTTTGGGGGAAAAAGTGCGTCTTATAGCCCGAAAAATACGGTATGCCCCATATGCTCCACAGATTATACCCCATATGCTCCACAGATTATGCCCCGTATGCTCCACAGATTATGCCCCATGTGCTCCACAGATTATGCCTCATGTGCTCCACAGATTGTGCCCCGTGTGCTCCACAGATTATGCCCCATGTGCTCCATAGTATAGGTCCCTTATGTGCCGCTGCAACTAAAAAAAAAAAAAATTACATACTCACCTCTCCTCGCTGGGGGCCAGGTGCCGGTGTCCTGAGCAGGCAGGGACACCAGCGCGCTATGGGGGACAGGTGCCGGTGTCACCGCTCCCTCAGGGCCCCGGCACCTGAGATATTTACCTGCCCTCGCTCCACCGCTGCGAGCTGCTGTCTTCCGGGTCCTCTTGTCAGTGAGCGCTCAGGCAGAGGGCGCGGTGCGTACTAACTACGTCATCGTGTCTCTGCAGCCCCTGCTCTTCTCCCGCAGCTCTTCCTTCCTACAGCAGTCACGTGGTAACGCTCATTAAAAACATGAGTATGTACATATTCATGACTTTAATGAGCAGTACCGTGTGACCGCTGCAGGAAGGAGCCTGAGATCGTGGGAGAAGCAATGGGGCTGCAGAGACGCGCCGGCGGAGGGGTGAGTATGATCTGACACCCCCGCTCCCCCGCCGACCCCCGTGTATGACTCGCGTATAAGCCGAGAGGGGGACTTAAAAAATGGGCTGAAAATCTCGACTTATACGCGATATATATATATATTATATATATATATAGTATGTGTGTATATGTATATATTGAGCCACGCCCACTCTTCATAGCCACACTCCACACGCAAAACCCCATATAAAAAATACCTTACATATATATTAGATATTATAGATATATATGTGTATAATATATATATATATATATATATATATATATATATTTATATATAAAATTGAATGTGTGTATGTGTTTATCACCAACCAATCACGGAGTATCTTACATTTATCCAGAGCTGTTTAAAAGAAGCTGAGCTGTGATTGGTTGCTATGAGCAACAGTTTTCTTACTCCACGACAACACCTCACCTGACACTGACCAGGTGGGAGAAATCTAGCATGACGGGAACATAAGCTCCCAGCCATTGTCTGCCCCCCAGAAAGGAGCAGAGAGCACATGACAGAAATGAATCACCCACTCCCGTGCACATATCCCCATCACACATCATCCATCCCATAGGCACATCTTCCCTCTTAAAGGGATCCCCTGTATGGAAGTGAGGGCAAATCCACTCTGCTCTTTGGTACTAACACCAGGCTTCTCTTAAAGGGATCTCTGGTATGGAAGTTAGGGTAAATCCCTCAGCGCTCTGATTCTCACCCCAGGCATCTATTAAAGGGCTCATTGGTATGGAAGTCAGGACAAATCCACTCAGCGCTCTGGTTCTGATGCCAGGCCTCTCTTAAAGGGATTCCCGGTATGGGTGTTAGGCAAATCCATCCAGCGCTCTGGTTCTGACCCCAGGCTGACGTGATGATGTGGGATATTAGGGTAGTAGTCCGGTGGCTCTGGCTGATGGGATGATGTGGGATATTAGTAGTCCGGTGACTCTGGCTGACGGGATGATGTGGGATATTAGGGTAGTAGTCCGATGGCTCTGGCTGATGGGATGATGTGGGATATTAGTAGTCCGGTGGCTCTGGCTGACGTGATGATGTGGGATATTAGTGGTAGTAGTCCGGTGGCTCTGACGGGATGATGTGGGATATTAGGGGTAGTAGTCCTGTGGCTCTGATGACGGGATGATGTGGGATATTAGGGGTAGTAGTCAGGTGGCTTTAATGGGATGATGTGGGATATTAGTAGTCCAGTGGCTCTGGCTGATGGGATGATTTGGGATATTAGGGGTAGTAGTCCGGTGGCTCTGGTTGATGGGATGATGTGGGATATTAGTAGTCCGGTGGCTCTGGCTGATGGGACGATGTGGGATGTTAGGGGTAGTAGTCCGTGGCTCTGGCTGATGGGATGATGTGGGATATTAGTAGTCCGGTGGCTCTGGCTGACGGGATGATGTGGGATATTAGTGGTAGTAGTCCGGTGGCTCTGACGGGATGATGTGGGATATTAGGGGTAGTAGTCCTGTGGCTCTGATGACGGGATGATGTGGGATATTAGGGGTAGTAGTCAGGTGGCTTTAATGGGATTATGTGTGATATTAGTAGTCCAGTGGCTCTGGCTGATGTGGGATATTAGGGGTAGTAGTCCGGTGGCTCTGGCTGATGGGATGATGTGGGATATTAGTAGTCCGGTGGCTCTGGCTGATGGGACGATGTGGGATATTAGGGGTAGTAGTCCGGTGGCTCTGACCGGATGATGTGGGATATTAGTAGTCTGGTGGCTCTGGCTGACTGGATGATGTGGGATATTAGGGGTAGTAGTCCGGTGGCTCTGGCTGACTGGACGATGTGGGATATTAGGGTAGTAGTCCGGTGGCTCTGGCTGACTGGACGATGTGGGATATTAGGGGTAGTAGTCCAGTAGCTCTGGGTGACGGGACAATGTGGGATATTAGGGGTAGTAGTCAGGTGGCTCTGGCTGACGGGATTGTGTGGGATATTAGTAGTCCGGTGGCTCTGGTTGACGGGATGATGTGGGATATTAGGGGTAATAGTCCGGTGGCTCTGGCTGACGGGATGATGTGGGATATTAGGGGTAGTAGTCTGGTGGTTTTGACAGGATGATGTGGGATATTAGGGGTAGTAGTCAGGTGGCTCTGGCTGACGGGATTGTGTGGGATATTAGTAGTCCGATGGCTCTGGCTGACGGGATGATGTGGAATATTAGGGGTAGTAGTCCGGTGGCTCTAGCTGACGGGATGATGTGGGATATTAGTGGTAGTAGTCCGGTGGCTCTGGCTGACTGGACGATGTGGGATATTAGGGGTAGTAGTCCAGTAGCTCTGGCTGACGGGACGATGTGGGATATTAGGGGTAATAGTCCGGTGGCTCTGGCTGACGGGATGATGTGTGATATTATAGTGAATGTGGCTATGCGGAGTGGGCGGGCTCTACACACAGCTTTATATTTCTAGATATAATCATTATAATTTGTTATAACTAACCGTAGTTAGTTACTATGCCCTGGCAGCGCCGGGCTCTTCAGCTAGTATATATATATATATATTTCATAGGCACATCATCTTGACCACAACAGGTTAGACTGCCTGTGTTGCCCATAGCAACCAATCTCTAAGCATCTTTTATTTCACCAGAGCTGTTTAAAAGATGAAAGCTGAACTGTGATTGGTTGCTATGAGCAACAGTTTTCCCACTTCACAACACCTCAGCAGACACTGACCAGTTGGTTGAAATCTAGCATCCCAGGAACATAAGCTCCCAGCCATTGTCTGCCCCCCAGAAAGGAGCAGAGAGCACATGACAGAAATGAATCACCCCCTCCTCTATTACTGCCGGGCTCTATTGTTACCGGCGTAGAAAATCACATCATTAGCGGCTGCACACAGAGCCACACTGCCAGGTTACATAACAGAATATCCCCATGAACTCTCTGCTCAGCGCCACCCAGCTAGGGACTATGGGATGAAGAATATGTGATGGGCATATGGGCACGGGACTATGGGATGGAGGATATGTGATGGGTATATGGGCACGGGACTATGGGATGGAGGATATGTATGATGGGTATATGGGCACGGGACTATGGGATGGAGGATGTGTGATGTATATATGGGCACAGGACTATAGGATGGAGGATATGTGATTGGTATATGGGCACTGGACTATGGGATGGAGGATATGTATGATGGGTATATAGGCACAGGACTATGGGATGGAGGATATGTGATGGGTATATGGGCATGGGACTATGTGATGGGTATATGGGCACTGGACTATGGGATAGAGGATGTGTGATGGGTATATAGAATGGAGGATATGTGATGGGTATAATGGGCACTGGACTATGGGATAGAGGATGTGTGATGGGTATATGGAATGGAGGATGTGTGATTGGTATATGGGCACAGGTCTATGGGATGGAGGATAATCTTTATAATTTGTTATAACTAACCACAATTAGTTACTATGCCTGGGCAATGCCGGGCTCTTCAGCTCGTACAGATATAAAGTCATACATTCATCCTTCCTTTCAGGTTTAGGTTTCTAAGAGCTAATATTCAGAATTTATCATGTCCTATTCCCACGGTTTGAACTTTTTTTTTCTGTTAGATGAATTCAAGCTGGGAAAATCTAAAGAAAACGTGGACGGAACGTCTGGAGAAACTGAGGGATGCAATGTCTTATGCTGTGCAATATCAGGACACCTTGCAGGTACATTTCTACAATGGTCAACACTGGATACATTGAACTGAAATAACTTCTGCCACAATTACTGTGGATTTTATATGCATACTTTGACAACAGAAAATTCTGTACAAAACTCTCTGTTAATGCAACTGTATTGTATTGACTTGCAAGAAGCAAATGAATGGTGAGCCATGCTCAGACTTACTCATGTGTCTTTTATTTTAGGCCATGTTTGACTGGCTGGATAATGCCGTTATTAAACTGTGTGACATGTCTCCCATCGGGACAGACATCAGTACGGTAAAGGAGCAGCTCAATGAAATGAAGGTAAATGTACCTCCTTAATTAACCTATATTAATTGTGTAAAATACACCGTACAGTGTATTAAAGTGTATGCACTATTATTGCTTATTATTACATATTCGTTATTTTTCATTTGTTTTGACACCAGGAGTTCAAGGTGGAGGTATACCAGCAGCAAATTGAAATGGAGAAATTGAATCATCAAGGGGAACTGATGCTGAAGAAAGCCATTGATGACACAGATCGAGACATCATTCAGGGACCCCTCACTGAACTGAAACACTTGTGGGAGAATCTGGGAGAGAAAATAACTCACAGACAGGTGAGAAGTATGAGCATGATCATTGTCTTACTAGATGATACCTGGAAATTGGGAATATAGACAGATATCATACAGTAGGATTCATATAGCAAAACCCACTTAGAGCTCTGCCAAATGTTCTATGCTTTTAATAATGTTAAAGGGATGTTCCCACTAAATGCATTTGTTACCTACTTGCAGGATAGGTGATAAATGTATAATTGGGGGAGAAAGGTTGTCCAAAAGACCCTTATGTGAATAGCAATATATCTGGGTACTTGTTGCCACCACAGAGGGAACTTAACCCCTTTCCGACATCAGATGTAATAGTACGCCAATGTCGGACTCCCTCCCTTTGATGTGGGCTCCGACGGTGAGCCTACATTTTCAGCTGCAGATGGAAGGGAGGGAGACACAGGAATTCATTACTGATGGGTAGGCGGAGCCCCAGATCAGGATGTCACCTCAGATCAAAAGCGTGCTGACTGGCTGGCCCCTCCAGGTCGGGCTCCTCCTACTCAGCTCCTTCAGTCTAAGATTTGAGGTCCCAGAGGATGGTCGCTGCTAATGCAGCTCCTCAGAAGATTTTATTATTTTATTTCGGACAAGAGACTTGGATCACCAGATGTGGTCTAGAGGTCTCAGGGGTTTCAGCGCTGCTGTACCCCACCCTCTCCCTCGGCGGATCTGTATTTACATTATGGTCCCTGCAGAATCTTGCCGGCCCTGGGGGATGAGGAGAGCTTCCCTGGCGGGGACGCAAACCACACGTGCGGTCACTGCGTTCCTCGCCCTGGGGGGAAGCATGGGCACAAGCGCCACAAATCCTGAGGGGTCCCTGTGGCGCTAAGCTGGTGAGTACTCCACACAAATTTTATTATAATAATGTGTGAGTGCTTTAGCGTCTGAGAGTGGCAGCGCTATTACATGTATGTCAGTATGCTTCAGCGCTGCGGTGACAGCGCCGTTACATGTAGAAGTGGTGATTTTTTTTGTCCGCAGGCAGATGCCTGCAGGACAGAGAGGGAGCAGGAGCCAGGGAGTTCGCGCTCAATATTTGAGCTGGCAGGGGGCGTGGCCTATCACTTCCCGGTCTTTGAGCAGGAAGACGCGCGCTCTGGCGCTTCTCCTCCATCTCCCATCACTGTGGCGGCCATTACACAGGCTCCGGGGCTCCTCAGACCGCTCCTCTCCGCATAGACACCACGGCCAGCTGGGTGAGTGCTGAATTCTCACCCCGCAGCGCAGCGATCACTATCCTGCAGCTGCAGTCTCATTAGAGACTTGAAATTTCGCTGGGCTCACACAGTATATATATTTGTGGAGAGATTGCAACATTAACCCTTCTGAGGGTTATTTTCTGCCAGCGTTTTTGACTGAATGCCGCTGGGGTAACCCTTCCTGTGGGAGCGTTAACCCTTCAGCGTTTAAAAAAAAAAAAAAGCCGCATATTTTTTGCTGGTACTACCGCGTTGACCTGCAAATACAGGTGAAGCATGTCTGAACAGAGTTCAGAAGCCGCGGACCATGTCCCAGTATCACTGCGGCAATCAGATACGCAGACCTCAACAGCGTCTAGCACTGCGGTCGACAGTGGGGTAAAATTGGATGATATCGCTCGTTCGATTAACAACTTGTCTGACCTTTTAGGTCAATATGTGTCTGCTAATTCCTCTCAGAGGAAGTGTCGCAGGCTGTTACCGGCCTCTACACGGAGCGAGTCAGATGTATCTGATTTTGGACAGAGTTCCCCTTTAGATTCGGATGGTGAATTATCCGATTCAGATGAGGACGAACCGCAGGGGCGTTCTTCTTTGGCGAAACGCACGGAGGCATTGATTGAAGCCATGAGAGAGATGTTACAGTTACCGGAGGAGGTAACTAGTCGTCCTGGTAAATCAGCACGTATGTTCCAGGAGTCCCGTACTTCGCGTACAACATTACCAGCTCTGAAGGAGCTTAATAGTGTAATAGAAGAGGAACGTCTGTGCCCAGATAAGCGTTTTCACGGAACGCATTTCTTTGATGCACTTTATCCTTGCTCTGCGGAGTTAAAGGATATTTGGATTTCTGCTCCTGAAGTGGATGTTTCCTTATCCCAGCTTAGTAAATCCTCTCTACTCCCTGTTAAGGGGAAAGCGAGTTTGCAGGAGCCGTTGGACAGAAAAACGGAAATGGCGGCAAAAGCAAGCTATGAGGCTGCGGGGCATGGATTCCGAGCGGTGCTAGGATCCATGTGTGCTGCTAGAGCTTCTCTAGGCTGGTACGTTTAAAAACGGAGTTGCAGAACGGATCTCCGTTACCTGATATACGGGAAACTTACGAATTGCTAGAAACTGCAGCCCGTTATATCTTTGATGCCGGTCTGGATACGGCATCCCTGCTGGCCAGAGCGCAGGCTTCAGCGGTCACAGTCAGAAGAGCTTTATGGCTCAGACAGTGGGCCGGGGACGCAGTTTCCAAGCATGGTTTATTGGCTTTACCTTACAAGGGTGGCCTCCTTTTTGGATCCGACCTCACAGAGCTGATTTCCAAGGCTAAGGCGAAGGAAGCAGCATTGCCACAGCGTAGGGCCATGGCTTCGGTATCCAGTAAGCCTGGTGGCTATAGCGGTCGGCGGTCCTTTCGGGGCCAAGGACGACTTAGTCACTCCTCGTGGGGATCGGGTCGTTCCTCTTTCTCAGGAAAAAAGTCCTCTCACAAAACCCGTACTCCTTGGAAGCAGAATTTCCGCCAGGACAAGCGGGAATCTGACAAGAAGCCCGCCAAGTCAGATTGACGCCAGGGGTCCACTCGAGGACTCTCGAGTGGGGGGTCGCCTACTTCATTTCAAGGCGATTTGGACGGCTCGCGTTCCAGATTCCTGGGTAACGCGGGTAGTGTCGGCAGGCTATTTCATAGAGTTTGCTTCTCGACCCCCAAATGTTTTTTGTCAGTCTCGCGTTCCGTCAGAACCCGAGCTTTTTGTCGCTCTACAGCGAGAGGTCGAATTTCTGCTACAAAAGGGTGTAGTACTACCAGTTCCGTCAGAGGACCGAGGAAAAGGTTTTTATTCCAACCTTTTTGTAGTTCCCAAAAAAGAGAAAAAATTTCGCCCGATTCTGGATCTCAAGCGATTAAACCGGCATGTCCACGCCCGGAAATTTTGCATGGAGTCTCTCCGCTCCGTTGTAGCAGCTCTGTCACAGAACGATTTTCTGGTGTCAATCGACATTCGCGACGCCTATTTGCATGTTCCCATCGGAAGGGCTCATCAGCGTTTTCTTCGGTTTGCCATAGGTCAGGATCACTATCAGTTCGTGGCTCTGCCGTTCGGCTTAGCTTCAGCGCCCAGAGTCTTTACAAAGATCCTGGCGCCCCTCATGGCAATCCTTCAAAGACAGGGGATTACGATTCTGCCTTATCTGGACGATCTTCTGATAGTGGCCTCCTCGGAAGAAGAGGCAGTGACGGCTCGAGACTTGTCTCTTCAGCTTCTGAAGGACTTCGGTTGGCTGGTCAATTGGGAGAAGTCGTTTCTGGAACCATCGAGGGCAATCCTCTTTTTGGGGATGCAGCTCGACACGATTCGGTCGGTAGTTTCTCTACCGCCAGACAAACAATCATGTCTTCTTCGACATGTGCAGATTATGAAATCCTCAACAGCAATGTCCCTGCGGAAGTGTATGCGTTTTCTGGGACTGATGGTGGCGTCCATGGAGGCAATTCCCTTTGCTCAGTTCCATTCCAGGACTCTCCAAAGGTTCATCTTGAGTCGATGGAACCGGTCGCAATCGCTGGATTGCAGTGTCACCATTTCTCGCGCGGTGCGGGATTCTCTAGAATGGTGGTTACGTCCAGGGGCATTCTCCCTGGGGAAGTCTTTCCTCCCTCCGAAGTGGTCAGTCATAACCACCGATGCCAGCCTGTCGGGCTGGGGGGGTGTTTGGAACAATCTCTGGATTCAGGGGGTATGGTCATCGGAAGAGTCTGTTCTTCCGATCAACATCCTGGAATTGAGGGCGATTTTCCTTTGCCTCCAACATTGGACGGTCCCTTTGAGCGGTCTGCCAGTCCGAGTGCAGACAGACAATGCGACGGCTGTCGCGTATATCAACCACCAAGGCGGGACAAGGAGTTCCAGACTCATGGTAGAGGTGTCCCGAATTCTGATTTGGGCCGAGGCCAGTGTACCAGCCATTTCGGCGATTCACATTCCAGGGGTTCAGAATATTACAGCGGACTTTCTCAGTCGCAGAAGGATGAATCCCGGGGAATGGAGCCTCCACTCGGAAGTTTTTGCACTACTGTGTTCTCGTTGGGGAACTCCCCAAGTGGATTTGATGGCATCCAGGTCCAATGCCAAGTTACCGACGTTCATGTCCAGGTACAAGGACCCGAAGGCTGTGGCGGTGGATGCTCTAGTGGCTCAGTGGGATCAGTTCGAGCTGATCTATGTATTCCCGCCGATATCCTTACTTCCTCTAGTACTGCGTCGGATCAGACTAGAGAAAATTCCAGCTATTTTGATAGCTCCAGATTGGCCAAGAAGGGTGTGGTTCTCGACAATAATGTCGCTGTTGGCGGCACCTCCTTTTCCACTCCCTCTTCAACCGGACTTGTTGACTCAGGGGCCCGTTTGTCATCCGGACTTGATGTCCCTGCGTTTGACGGCGTGGCTCTTGAGACCGAAATCTTAACCCGTAGAGGTTTCTCAGCCGATGACATTGCTACCCTTCGTGCTGCAAGAAGTCCGGCTACTACTAGGATTTACCACAAAACTTGGGAAACCTTCTTTTCGTGGTGTGTGGGGGTCCTCTCGGAACCCGAGAAAATTTTCCATTCCCAATCTGTTGGCTTTTTTGCAGCTGGGCTAGACAAGGATTTGGCAGTCAGCACACTGAAAGGTCAGATTTCTGCTCTGTCCTTATTGTTCCGGAGAACCATTGCTTCGAATAGGGACGTGCTCTCCTTTTTCCGAGGTATATCTCGTAAGTTTCCGCCGCGGAAGGCACCCGTGTCTCCTTGGCGGCTCAACCTTGTTTTGGAAGCCCTTCAGCATAAACCTTTCGAGCCTATGGTTTCTGCTAGCCTTTCTTTACTTTCTTGGAAGGTGGCCTTCCTTGTTGCAGTCACTTCTTTGAGGAGAGTTTCTGAGTTGGCAGCTCTTTCTTGTTCGCCTCCTTTTCTGGAGTTTTTTCCGGATCGTGTAGTGCTTCGCACTCGGGGTGATTTTTTACCTAAAGTGGTGTCACAATTTCATGTTAACCAGGATATTGTGTTGCCCTCATTCTGCCCGGATCCGAAGAATGTGAAAGAGCGAGCTTTGCACACATTGGATTTAGTGCGAGCCTTGAAGTTTTATCTATCTATTACTCTAGGTTTTCGTAAGACGGACTCCCTATTTGTGGTTCCAGTTGGTCGTCGGCGTGGTCAACGAGCTTCCAAGGATTCTATAGCTCGTTGGATCCGGTCAGCTATATTGGAAGCTTACCGTCTTCAGGGTGAATCTTGCCCGATTAAGATTCAAGCCCATTCCACGAGAGCTGTGGCTTCATCGTGGGCTTTTCATCAAGGTGCCTCGGCAGTGCAGCTCTGCCGGGCGGCAACTTGGCGCTCTGTCCACACGTTTACAAAGTTTTATAAAGTGGACGTCAGTGCTTCCGCTGATGCAGCCCTCGGACGTAGGGTCTTGCAGGCAGCTGTAGTTTAAAGTTCTGGATGAACTTGTGTTTAGCGCTGGTTGCGTTTTGTTGTTAAGGTTGTTGGGTTCTGCCTTTTGTTGGTTTTTTCCCACCCTTATTTTTTGAACTGCTTTGGGACGTCCCATCAGTAATGAATTCCTGTGTCTCCCTCCCTTCCATCTGCAGCTGAAACACGGATTTTGGTAAGAACTTACCGGTAAAATCCTTTTCAGCGAAGGAAGGGAGGGAGACACAGCACCCTCCCAAGGCAGAAGTGTGTTGATGTTTTCAGATGCAGCGCGACCCTTATCTGATTGCGATATCTGGGCTGAGGTCAGCGCGCTAAGGCTCTGTTCCAGCATCGCCAGCTCATCACAGTAGTCAGGTTCAGTGAGTAGCACCTGAAACTCTGTGGTTTTTGGCTTACTTTGCATGAATAACCTGTATTCTTGTGATTTCTCTGAAGTTCCTTCAGAAGGGGTTATGTTGCTCTGCTGGTGAGCTTGGTTCTTCCCTAAAGCTTTGGTACGACTGGAGCTGAGTAGGAGGAGCCCGAGCTGGAGGGGCCAGCCAGTCAGCACGCTTTTGATCTGAGGTGACATCCTGATCTGGGGCTCCGCCTACCCATCAGTAATGAATTCCTGTGTCTCCCTCCCTTCCTTCGCTGAAAAGGATTTTACCGGTAAGTTCTTACCAAAATCCGTGTTTTCCTGGCACATGTCAGCTGTTTTGAAATGCTGTCATGTGCCCAGGACATCTGCGGATGGAATCGTGATCCACCCACAGCTATTAACCTGTTAAACCATCAAACTCTGACAGTGGCATTTAACATGCGCTTCCTGAAATCATGCTGGAAATCCGCCCATCTGTGACCCCTGTCACGTGATCTCAGGTCACCGATGGGTCGGCATGACAACCAGAGGTCTCCTGCAGGTCTCAATGCCGGATTGCTATGAGCGCCACCCGGTAATCGGCGCTCTTAGCAAGTCAGCAATTCTGCTACGTACAGGCGATCTGATCATCACCTGTATGTAGCAGAGCCGATCAGGTTATGGCAGTTTCTAGCCTCCCATGGAGACCATTGAAGCATGCCAAAAGTAAAAATATTAAAAAAAATATATCTGAATTTTTTATTTTTTTTCAAATCACCCCCATTTTGCCCCATTCAAAATAAAACAATAACAAAAAATAAAACATACACATATTTGGTATCGCTGCGTTTAGAATTGCCCTAGAATTAACCCGATCGCTAAACGGTGTAATGAAAAAAATTCAAAGCGCCAGAATTACGGCTTTTTTTGGTCGCCACAACATTGCATTAAAATGCAATAACGGGTGATCAAAAGATCATATCTGTACCAAAATGGTATCATTAAAAACGTTAAAAAAAAAATAAGCCCTCGACCAACCCGAGATCACGAAAAACGGAGACGCTACGAGTATTGGAAAATAACGCAATTTTTTTTTTTTTTACATTTTCACCACTTAAATAAAAAAGAACCTAGACATGTTTGGTGTCTATGAACTCTTAATGACCTGGAGAATCATAATGTCAGGTTAGTTTTAGCATTTAGTGAACATGGTGGAAAAAATAACGAAGCAAACTGTGGGATTGCACTTTGGGATTGCACTTTTTTTGCAATTTCACCGCACTTGGAATTTTTTTTCCCGTTTTCGAGTACACGACATGGTAAAACAAATGGTGTCGTACAAAAGTACAACTCATCCCGCAAAAAACAAGCCCTCACACGCCATTTTGACAAAAAAATAAAGTTATGGCTCTGGGAAGAAGGGGAGCAAAAAACGAAAATGCAAAACCAAAAATACCTCTGGTCGTTAAGAGGCTAATTTTATCATTAGCTTAATCTTAAAGATGCCTACAGGTATCCATTTATTACAGTGTTATGACAAAGTAGTAGAAGCAGTTCAGTGTAGGCACTCTCCCAACAGATGCACCATGCATCATTGCATGGCCTATCACTATGTGATCTGTGTCTCTCTTTTCTGCAGCACAAATTGGAAGCTGCCCTGTTGGCTCTTGGACAATTCCAACATGCATTAGCAGAAGTCATGTCGTGGCTGACGCACACCGAAGATTTGCTAAATGCGCAGAAACCCATCAGTGGAGATCCTAAGGTTATAGAGGTGGAGCTTGCAAAGCATCATGTAAGTGTAGACGTTGTGATCAACATTGTGTTACTTTGTGGCTGGTGCTATATAGTGTGCGTTAACTAATACTGGTGTGCTTTATGGATATGTGCTTGTATCACACTATGATTATTTATTAACTTCTTGTACATAGGTGACATGCAAATGGTCCTTCCTCTTATTTGTAGGTACTTAAAAACGATGTGCTCGCTCACGAGAGCACAGTGAAAACTGTCATCAAGGCTGGGAATGAACTGCTGGAGTCCAGTGTCGGAGATGATGCCAACAGTCTAAGAAGTCGTCTGCAAATGCTGAACCAGCTGTGGGAGTCTGTACTGCAAAAAACTGAGGAGAGGGAGCAGCAGCTGGACATGGCTCTTCAGCAGGTTCGTAGGAGGAAGAAATTGATTACACATCTATAGGATAGGACTTCCATCTTTGTCCTTCTCATAAAAAAGAGGCTAGCAGCTACTGACCAGGTTCTTGGTATACTACACGGCTGTGGCCTCTTTGTGGAGTAATATACTATACACAGTGTCAAAATTAGGGTGCTCACACTGGTTCAATGTAGTAGATTTTGGGCCTTTCCTCCTAAAGGATGTTTGTCACAAGGTTTTTGCCTCCTAATCTAATAGTGACATCATTGTGGTTTGTATTGATGAAGAAGTGTCACTTAATGCATTGACAAACCGCATTTCTACAGATGTTGTCTCTTGTTCATCATTGGGCGACAAGCAAGGCAGATTTTAATCTATTTTCCTTCAGATTTTACATGGCATAATGTAGAGACAGAGATCTTGATTCCAGTGTCATACTGGACTTTTCCTGTAGTTTTGATAAAATCACTGTTTCATCAGCAGAAGATTATAACTATAGGACTAGTCAACTGCTGTCATGTAGTCTTCCCATATTCATGAGCTCTGTGTAACCCCACTCCTACCACTGATTCGCAGCTTTCTATGTTGATTGTACATAGGCAGAAGGCTGCCGATCAGTGGTGTGGGCAGGGTTATTGAGAGCTCAGCATTCAGAGAACTGATAAAATCAGTTTCATCTGCTGCAGATTTATCACAGTAACAACAAGCAGCCCAGAAAGTGACACATCACTGTAATCAGGGTCTCTACCCCAACTTGAAGCAGCTCTCCGATCGTGGAAGCAAAAACCTGGTGACAAATTCTCTTTAGGCTAAGTGCACACGTTCAGGATATTTTGCGTTTTTTTCGCGTTTTTTCGCGGGAAAAAACGCGTCAAAAACGCATGTTTAAGCATCCTATCATTTAGAATGAATTCCGCAAATTTTGTGCACATGGTGCGTTTTTTTCCGCAAAAAAAACGCATCGCGGAAAATCTAGCAGTTTGTCCATTAATTTTGCGGATTTCTAGCGTTTTTCCCTCTTTATTATTGACCTAGAAAGTTCAGGAAAAAATCGCGGTAAAAACGCGTCAAAACCGCGCAAAAAACGCACCAAAAACGCGCAAAATCCGCGCAAAAAAACGCGCGTTTTTGCCGCGCAAAAAAGTCCGGTTTTGCTCAGGAATATTCTGCAAACATTCTGCAAACGTGTGCACTTAGCCTTAAGATTGAGGGCTCATAGTCACTCTAAGGGTTTGTTCATACAATATTTTTTTTGACTGTCCAAAACTGGTTGTAAAAAAAAAAATCACAGAATGCATTATTTCTCCATCGTCTCATTGGGAGACACAAACCGTGGTGTTATGCTGCTGCCACTAGGAGGACACTAAGCAAATGCACAAAGAAGATTGGCTCCTCCTCCGCAGTATACACCCTCTGCAGGCTCCAGCCTGAACCAGTTCTTGCTTAGTGTCTGTAGGAGGCACTTGGGTCTGGTTACAGACCCCAATTTTTATTGTAAAAGTTTTATTATTTCAAGTTTTATTGTTTTTCTTTCTTCCACGCATGGAAGGGCGACGGGTCTTGTAGGAAAAGTCCCGATCTCCCAAAAACATCAACAAGCGGGAACGCGGAGTGTCGCCTCCACGTACCCCCTCCTGCTACGCTACCATCTGGCGACGGTTCCCTTGAATGGGCCCGCTCTCCCCATGCTGATGACCCCTCAAGGTGGGCGACGTGAAAATCCCGATTACCCCTCACCACCGCTAGTGAAAGTGGCTGGTGTTTTTGGTGGCAGCCAAAACCTTCTCCACCTCCCTATCAAAGGGATGGTGGATTGAGGATGTACGGCCGCTTCAGCCGTAGTTCCTTTGAGCGAGGCTCCTCAGCAACATGGGGCTCCCCTGCCCCCCGCAGTGAGTACCCCTCTACCATGAGGACGCAATGGGAGCCTGAGTAATGCACTCACGAGTGGCCCGTGTGTAGCGCAGCCTGAGAGACCACTGTGTCCTTGCAGTCGGATCCAGGACATGGGGGGGTCCATCCGTCGTGCCTGCAGCGCCGCGCGCCCTCGCCTCCATCGCAAAAATTTAGCCCCCGGCTTCTGTCCGGGGTAGGCCTTGAGCTAACAGTCCGGCGGCCCCGCCCCCGGTTTTTGGCGCTTCTCGCTGTGTGCGAGAAGCGCTCTAGCTTACTCCCCCCTCCCTCCCTCCCTCCCTGGCAGATCCGCCCAGCTGTCGCGGCCTCCTAGGCCGGGGATTGCAACAGCGCCGCCGCAGCCCCCTCCCGGCCGTGCCTACAGCATCGCCTTCCGCTTTGGGCCCTCTCTGCCCTGTCTTTCAGCTGCAGATGAAGGAAGGGAGACACACTAGGCATTTCTAGTGGGTAGGCGGAGCCCCAGATAGGATTGACACCTCAGATTAAAAAGAGTGTTGACCGGCCCCTCCAGCTCAGGCTCCTCCTACTCAGCACTTCAGTCTAAAATTTGAGGTCTCAGAGGATGGTCGCTGCTGGAAGCACTCAGAAGATTTTATTATTTTTTATCGGACAAGATACTTGGATCACCAGAGAGGTCTCAGCGCTGCTGGACCCCAACCTCTCCCTTGGCGGATCTGTATTACCCTAATGGTGGTCCCTGCAGAACCCTGCCGACCCGGGGGGATGAGGATGGCTTCCCTGGCGGGGGCGCAAACCGCGCACAGGGGTCACTGCGTCCCCCGCCCTGGGAGGAAGCATGGGCAAGCGCCAGAAACCCCTGGGGGTCCCTGTGGCGCTCGGCTGGTGAGTACTCCACATTTTTATTAAAGATGTGTGTGAGTGATTTAGCGGTTGCTGCGGCAACCGCTGTACAGTATACATGCCGGTGACTCTGAGGAGAAGTGGAGTGCGCGCTTTTTTATTTTTGAATTTCGCGCCGCTCTGAGGGGAAGAGAGAGAGAAAAGTGCGCGCCTTTTTTATTTTTGAATTTCGCGCCGATATCCATCTGTGAGACCGCAGGTCATGGATTCGGTATTAAGGATGTACTTGTAAAGTTTCCCTGAGCCGGTTGGACCGTCTAAGGACGGGATCCCCTCTTTCGAGGTAGATGGGCTTTTCAAGTTGAAGGATACTGCGTCACTGCTATCCAGGGCGCAATCCTCGGCAGTCACAGTCAGACTCTGTGGCTTGGACAGTGGACGCGGTTTCCAAGCAGGGTTTGCTATCTTTAGCTTAGGAAGTGGTCAGCTATTTGAATCTGACCTCACGGAGCTGATTGCCAAGGCAAAGGCAAAAGAAACAGCTTTACCGCAGCGCAGACCTGTGACTTCTGCGTCTGACAGGACTAGTGCCGGTAGTTGTCGGCGGTCCTTTCGGTTCAAGGGATGATCCGGCCAACCTTCTGGGGGTTTGGGTCGTCCCTCTCTTTTTTTTTAAAAAAAAAAAAAGGGGAATTCTCAGAAATTCCGCATACCCTGGAAACAGAACTTCTGTTAAGACAGAAGCTGGCAAAAAAACCCGCTAAGGCGCACTGACGTCTGGGTCTCACTCGAGCGCTCTCGAGTGGGGGGTCGTTTACTCCAATTCAAACCGACTTGGGTTTCCCGTGTGTCGGACACCTGGATGACACAGGTTGTGTTGGCAGGCTACTTCATAGAGTTTCTTTCTCGACCCCCGGACAGTTTTTGCCAATCTCGCATTCCGTCAGAGCCGAACTATTTGCCGTTCTACTACGAGAGGTCGATTCCCTTTTGCAGAAGGGTGTGGTGATACCGGTTCCGCAGAGGACCGGGGAAGAGGAATTTTATTCCAACCTCTTTGTGGTCCCCAAAAAGGAGGACAAATTTCGCCCTATTCTGGATCTCAAAGATTGAATCGACATGTCTACACCCGACAATTTCACATGGAGTCGTTAAGCTCCGTTGTGGCAGCCCTGTCGCAGAACGCCGTCGGAAGGGCTCACCGGCGCTTCCTTCGTTTTGCCATAGGTCAGGACCATTGCCAGTTTGTGGCTCTGCCATTCGGCTTGGCCTCGGCGCCCAGAGTTAGACAGGGGGTTAAGATTTTTCCCTACCTGGACAATCTCCTCAAAGGAGGAGGCGGGTGACGGCTCGCAATCTATCCCTTCAGCTCCTGGAGGATTTCGGGTGGCTGGTTCAATTGGGAGAAGTAGTCTCTGGAACCGTCCCAGTCATTCCTGTTTTTGGGGATGCATTTCGACACGGTACGGACGGTGGTGTCCCTTCTTTCCAGACAAGCGGGCATGTCTATTCCGACATGTACAGATTCTGAAGTCTGCGACAGCAATGTCCCTTCGGAAGTGTATGCGCCTTCTGGGTTGATGGTGGCGTTCATGGAGACACTTCCGTTTGCCCAATTTCATTCCAGGACCCTCCAAAGGCTCATCCTGAGTCGTTGGATCGATCGCAAGTTTCTCTGGATTGCAACGTCATCATCTCTCACAGGGTGCGAGAATCCCTAGGATGGTGGTTACGTCCAGGAGCGTTATCCCTGGGGAAATCTTTCTTTCCTCCGAGGTGGTCGGTCATAACCACCGATGCCAGCCTGACGGGCTGGGGGGGGTGTCTGGAACGATCTTTGGATCCAGGGAGTATGGTCATCGGTAGAGTCTGTTCTACCGATCAACATCCTGGAATTGAGGGCAATTTTCCTTTGCCTCCATCACTGGACGGTTCCTTTAAGCGGTCTACCAGTCCGAGTGCAGACAGACAACGCGACGGTGGTTGCGTATATCAACCACCAAGGCGGGACAAGGAGCTCCAGGCTCTTGATGGAGGTGTCTCGGATTCTGTTATGGGCCGAGACCAAGGTTCCAGCTATCTCTGCGATGCACATTCCAGGAGTCCAGAATACCACGGCGGACTTCCTCAGTCGCGAGAAGATGGATCCTGGAGTCTTCATCCGAAAATTTTTGCACTGCTGTGCTTCCGTTGGGGAACTCCCCAAGTGGATTTGATGGCATCCAGGTTCAATGCCAAACTACCGACCTTCATGTCCAGGTACAAGGACCCGAAGGCTATAGCGGTGGTTGCTCTGGTGGCTCCGTGGGACCATTTCGAGCTTGTCTATGTGTTTCCGCCGATATCTTTACTTCCTCTGGTGCTGCGTCGGATTAGACTGGAGAGAATTCCGGCTATGTTGATAGTCCTGGATTGGCCAAGGAGGACGTGGTTCTCGACACTGGTGTCGCTTTTGGCGGCACCGCCATTCCCACTTCCTCCTCGCCCGGACCTGTTAACCCAGGGGCCCGTTCGTCATCCGGACTTGAAGTCTCTGCGTTTGACGGCGTGGCTCTTGAGACCGAAATATTGACCCGTAGAGGTTTTTTCAGCCGAAGTCATTGCCACTCTGCGAGCTGCCAGAGGTCCGGCTACTACTAAGATTTATCACAAGACTTGGGAAGCCTTCTTTTAGTGGTGT
This sequence comes from Oophaga sylvatica, assembly GCA_033576555.1. Lineage (NCBI taxonomy): Eukaryota > Metazoa > Chordata > Amphibia > Anura > Dendrobatidae > Oophaga > Oophaga sylvatica. The sequence goes on along the minus strand of JARQOD010000002.1, from coordinate 367,444,103 downwards.
TCGGGTTCTTCAAGGAATCCGAGGATTTTTTCCATTCCCAATTTGTTGGCTTTGCTGCAGTACGGGCTGGACAAAGGTTTGGCAGTTAGCACTCTGGAAGGTCAGGTTTCTGCCCTGTCCTTGCTATTTCGGAAGGCTATCGCCTCGCGTAGGGACGTGCGTTCCTTTTTTTCAAGGAGTAACCCGTCAGTTTCCACCGCGGAAGGCACCTGTGTCTCCTTGGCGGCTCAACCTTGTCTTGGAGGCTCTTCAGCATGTACCTTTTGAGCCTATGGGGTCTGCTAGACTTTCTTTACTTTCTTAGAAGGTTGCCTTCTTACTGGCGGTAACCTCTTTAAGAAGGGTTTCTGAGTTGGCAGTTTTTTCCTGCTCGCCTCCTTTCCTGGAGTTTTACCCGGATCGAGTAGTGCTTCGCACTCGGGGCGACTTTTCTACCTAAGGGGTGTCGCAATTTCATGCTAACCAGTATATTGTGTTGCCCTCGCTTTGCCCGGGCCCAAGGAATGCAAAGGAACGGGACTTGCACACATTGGATTTAGTGTGAGCCTTGAAGTTCTATTTGTCTGTCATTCAAGGCTTTCGGAAGTCAGATTCCCTGTTTGTGAATACAGCAGGTCGTAGGCGTGGTCATCGAGCTTCCAAGGACTCTATAGCTCGTTGAATTTGGTCGGCCATTTTGGAGGTTTACCGACTTAAAGGCGAACCTTGCCCGATTAAGATTCAAGCTCACTCCACGAGGGTTGTGGCTTCATCGTGGGCCTTTCACCAAGGGGCCTCGGCAGTTCCGCTCTGCCGAGCGACGACCTGGCGTTCCGTCCACACATTTACAAAGTTTTATAAGGTGGACGTCAGTGTTTCCGCTGATGCGGCCTTAAGACGTAGGGTCCTGCAGGCAGCGGTAATTTAAAGTTTTTAGTTAACTTGTATTTGGCGCCTGTGGCGCATTTATCTAGGTTGTTGGGTTTCTGCCTATTTTGGTTTTTTCCCACCCTAATTTTTGGACTGCTTTGGGACGTCCCACTAGTAATGCCTAGTGTGTCTCCCTTCCTTCATCTGCAGCTGAAAGACGGATTTTGGTAAGAACTTACCTGTAAAATCCTTTTCAGCGAAGAAGGAAGGGAAACACACATCCCTCCCATGGCAGAAGTGTGTTGTTGTATTTACAGATGCAGCGTGGCCCTTCTTTGATAGCGATTTTCTGAGCTGAGTTCGACGCGCTACGGCTCTGTTCCAGCATTGCCAGCTTATCGCAGTAGTCAGGTTCAGTGAGTAGTACCTGGAACTGTGTGGTTTTTTCTTTGCCAAATGCATGCATAACCTGTACTTTTGTATTTTTCTCTGAAGTCCTTCAGAAGGGGTTATGTTTCTTCGCTGGTGATATTGTTCTTCCTTAAGCTTGGGTACGACTGAAGTGCTGAGTAGGAGGAGCCTGAGCTGGAGGGGCCGGTCAACACTCTTTTTAATCTGAGGTGTCAATCCTATCTGGGGCTCCGCCTACCCACTAGAAATGCCTAGTGTGTCTCCCTTCCTTCTTCGCTGAAAAGGATTTTACAGGTAAGTTCTTACCAAAATCCGTCTTTTCTGCGGTTACCGCTACTGCGGCTGTTACTGCAGCGCCGCGGTCGCTTCATCACACTAGTATGCAGCGCTACTGCGGCCTCCGCTATCGCCGCCGCGGCCAACCCATCACCGCTATTGCGGCTGTTATCGCAGCGCCGCGGTCATTTTAGCGGCCGTTCCATCACCGCTATTGCGGCTGTTGCCGCGGCTGCTCCATCGCACTGTCGTGCAGCGTTACTGTGGCCTCCACTATCACCGCTGCAGCCGATCCATCTCCGCTATTGCGGCTGTTGCCGCAGCCGCTCCATCGCACTGGCATGCAGCGCTACTGTGGCCTCCGCTATCACCGCCGCGGCCGATCCATCACCGCTATTGCGGCTGTTACTGCAGCGCCGTGGCCGCTCCATCGCACTGTTGTGCAGTGCTACTGCGGCCTCCGCTATCACCGCCGCGGCCAACCCATCACCGCTATTGCGGCTGTTATCGCAGCTCCGCGGTCATTTCATCGCACTAGTATACTAGTGCGGTTATATTCTGCAGCGCTACTGCGGCCTCCGCTGTCACCGCCGCGGCCGCTACATCGCCGTTACTACGGACGTTTCTGCGGCGCCATCGTGGTGGTCACCACTCTGTAGGTACATCCCGGAGACTCCATCACCATGGCACACCATGACAAGGCTGGCGAGTCTACAGAAGTGCGTGTTTTTAACACCACAGCGGAGTATTACACATAGACAGCGCTTAACCCCTTCCATGCTGCAGTCTACAGGCTCACTTAACTGCATAATGTTACTACCGCGGATGCGTGGTTCCGTTTTCTGTGTGACCTGCGCCTCTTCAGCGGCCTCACTATATCACCACTGTCCCAAAGTGAATGGTGACTGGAGGCTGACAAAAACTCTCCACCTCCCTATCGGGATTGTGGATCGAGGAGATAATCAACGCAGATGATGACTGGTGGCTGACAAGTACCTTTCCACCTTCCTATCGGGGACGGTGGATTGAGGAGATAATCAGTGCGGAGGATGAGTTGTTTGCTATCCCCTGTGTCCTTCGTTACTCGTCTGTCACCGCTCGCATTCCGCCGTTTCTGACAGCATGGACATATGACCTGGGAACATTGAGTGATACAACGCACGTTTGCGCCTAGTGCACTACGTGTAATGCCCACCACGATGACTCTCCACTGCAAAACTGTTGTAGCCTGCATCTTTTCACAGAAGCCCAATGATTAGGCAATGTCTCCGGTTACTTTTTACCTTAGACGAAGGTCCTATGCCCTTCAAATCTTCAGACGGGCTGACAGCAGCAAAGATTGCCCAATTTTATAGCTATCGTCCCCCAGGCATTCTGCTGTTTTTTCTTTTGGGGTACGAAGGTTTAGTTTCCAGCTTCCCCGTTCCTGGGGGTTGCAGCAAACAGGCCCCAGGATATGAGTCTCATCTGGCTGTATATCCGGATTTGCCAGACTACCAGGAATCCTAAGATGCCCTTAAAGGAACCAAACGTCTTCACAGGCTGAATTGCTGACATACGTCAGAGATGGGGTAGTTGCCGGATAATGTTGATCCGAGCTAAAACTGTTTAATCACGGTACCCTTTGGTCCATGTTCTTAAAAAGAGAGTGGACGGAGTTTCCAACAAAGGATCTTATATTGCGGCACGCGTACTAACCTCATTGGAAGCTTCTGAGGCAACTCTCTTCCCTTCCCTCGCCGTAGCCTAGGTGGCCACAGCCATGAGTTTTTTCGACTACGGCACTAGCCAAGATCAGGCAAGACAATAGCTTGTCTCACTAGGCGGTTAGTCTGGATACCTAATAGCCTGGGCCGGGGATTAGGCGTACATGCATCCCTGGATACACCAGATGTTTACGCTCTTATAGCTCCAACGCCATTACCATCAGCAGAGCTCTATGGCTCTGAGAGTGGCGAGCAGATTCCGCTTCAAGGAAATCTCTAACTTCCTTAAGCTCTTGCATTCCTGGAAACGTAAACCCTCAGGGTCCAAACTCAAGGGTTCACCTTCCCACGAGTTTCTCTGCTCAATGATTCATTGCAGTATCTAAAGACTAGGACAGGATGGGTATCCGTCTACTCCTGCTTTATCAGGTCTGGCTGACGGTTATCCTCGACCATGGGTCTGAGATCTACTGGTGTCCAGATAGAGACATAAGAATTCCTGTTCCCCTCGTCAACTCGTTTCCCCCAGTCCCGTCTTTTAAGGTCAAAGGTACAGACGGCCCCTCCTTAGTAGGCCATTTCATGTATTCCACATCTATGGAACCAATTTCAGTTCACGGCTTTAACTTTGTCTCGCCTAGGCTCCCAGGCGTGATTTTCCTACGTCATGGCAGTCATTATTTTTATCCCGTGCTCTCGGGGCATAGTGTTTCCATTCTACCAGTAGACCTTTTTTCAAGTGATCTACTCTTTAAGCCTGTGCAGACAAGGTCAGCATCACTGTGGACGCTCTCACTCGTCTAGGGCGGTAGAAAAGATCTTGCGCTCTTACTTTTCAACAGGATCCTTCTGTCAGGCCTGGACTTTTCCAGACTGTTGATAATTCCATCTCCTAGGTTGGAGACTGCTGTCCCGCCTACACACGGTCCAGGGACGCTTGCCTTTTGAGAATCAAGTTTCCAGATCAATCTTCTTGAGATCCGGGCAATCAGGCCAGTCGTCCATCTTCTCCCTGCTTCCCGATGGTCATTCCCTCCAGATCCAATCAGCCCATGCCACGGCTGGGGCATATATCCGTGGTCAGGAGGGCTCACGAAGCACAAGACCTATGCTTGGTGCAGCTCACGTTCTGCAAAAGGCCGATACAAGCCATTTACTTTTTTGCTGGCAGTACATGTTCTAGGGTTGAAAATTGGGTGCTCAACCTCCCACCGTCGGTGTTTGTTCCCAGGGCACTTCTTCATTCCCCTGGAAGCTTTTTAGCACGGTAGGCAATGCTGGGTTACGCTGCATATAGACTTAAATGGTCTCTACGCTGTACGCCAAAGTTCCGGCATTTCTACATCTGTTTCTGTGACCCGATCTTTTCTCGGGTCAGGTGTCCTGGTGTTTCCGTGGCATCATTTTCGTTTCCTGCTAAGTCTCCTTCCCCTGCGGTTACCAAACCGACCAGACTTCAGACTTTCTTTTCAGCAGCAGATGAAGGAAGGGAGACACACTAGTCATTACTAGTGGGTAGGCGGAGCCCACACAGGATAGAAAACTCAGATTAAAAAGAGTGTTGACCGGCCCCTCCAGCTCGGGCTCCTCCTACTCCAGCTCTCCAGTCTAAAATTTGAGGTCACAGAGGATAGTCGCTGCTGAAGCAGCTCCTCAGAAGATTTTTTATTTTTATCGGACAGAGACTTGGACTCCCGTGGTCTTGAGGTCTCAGGGGTCTCAGCGCTGCTGGACCCCCACCTCTCCCTTGGCGGATCTGTATTACCCTTTAAGGAGGTCCCTGCAGAACCCTGCCGACCCTGGGGGATGAGGGTTGCTTCCCTGGCGGGGACGCAAACCGCGCTTCTGGGGTCACTGCGTTCCCCGCCCTGGGGGGAAGCTATGGGCACAGCGCCACAAATCCCACATGGGGGTCCCTGTGGCGCTCAGCTGGGTGAGTACTCAACATTTTAATATGTTTTGAGTGCTTCAACGACTGCTGCGGCAGCCGCTGGTACATGTGACATGTTGGTGACTAGTGTCTTTTGTCCGCAGGACATGGAGAGCGGAGGAGTCGCGCGCCCTTTTTTTTTAAATTTTTCGCGGCGCTCTGAGCGCGCGCTTTACTACCTCTTCCGGCTTCTCTCTCAGAAGCACAGCGTGGCGGCCATTACTGGATCAGGGAGCTGAAGGCTTCCTTCCTCACTCTACTCTCCTCCCGACAATCGAAGACGCTACACCGCGGCCAGCTGGGTGAGTCGCTTCTGCCTGTCAGGGCAGAAGCTTAACCCCCTCACCCCCACAGCGCAGGACACTGAACGCTACCGATCACGATAACGACGCATACTAATGCGATCGTTTTTTTGTGATCGTTTTAATGTCGCTGATAGCGGCCATAGTGGACGATCTCATTAACGACGCAAAGTGGTTAGCGATCTCCTAAACGACTTTGGCGGTCATTGCGATGTACAATCAGCGCAATATATTAGCGTTCTTGTTAGTGTGGCATACCCTTGAAACACTGTCCTGCAGCTGCTACCTCATAAGAGGCACCTGGGGCTCGCACACCCTTTTCATTAACAAGGGTTGTGGAGAGTCTGCGACATTAACCCCTTCTTAGGCGGTTAACCCTTAATTGGGGGACAGCTGGGGTAGCTCTCTCTAAGAGCTTTAACCCTTCAGCGTTCGTTTTGCCTTTAAGAAACCACACTGTTCTAGTTGCTGACAGGTTTAACCTGCCATATACTGTGTGAGGGCATGTCAGGGACACTCTGCCTCTATTTTGGGCCGTACAGAGGCTTTTATTGAAGCCGTGAGGGAGGCGTTACAGTTACCGGAGGAGGTAACTAGACGTCCTGGTAAGTCGGCCCGGATGTTTCAGGAGTCGCATAGGTCGCGATCAACATTACCATCTCTGGAGTTTTCAGGGGACACGGTTTTTTGAGACGCTGTATCCGTGTACGACGGAGTTGATTGATAATTGGATTCCTTCTCCTGAAGTGGATGTCCCTTTATCCCAGCTTAGCAAATCCTCATTACTTCCTGTTAAAGGGAAGGCGAGTCTGCAGGATCCGCTGGACAGAAAAACGGAGATGACGGCGAAATCCATCTACGAGGCCGCGGGTCATGGATTCAGAGCAGTACTAGGGTCCATATGTGCTTGTAAAGCTTCCCTGAGCTGGTTAGACCGTCTACGGACGGCGTGGCAAGATGGATCCCCACTATCCGAGGTAGATGGGCTTTCCAAATTGTTGGAGGATGCAGCCCTATAGGGCAGCGATGCAGGTTTGGATACTGCGTCACTGCTGTCCAGGGCGCAATCCTCGGCGGTCACAGTCAGAAGAGCACTGTGGATTAGACAGTGGACCGGAGACGCGGTTGCCAAGCAAGGTTTGCTATTTTTAGCTTACAAGGGTGGTCAGCTATTTGGATCTGACCTCACGGAGCTGATTGCCAAGGCAAAGGCAAAAGAAACGGCTTTACCGCAGCGAAGAGCTGTGACTTCTGCGTCTGGCAGGCCTAGTGCCGGTAGTAGTCGGCGGTCCTTTCGGTCCAGGGGACGGTTCGGTCAGCCCTCTTGGCGGACTGACGCCAGGGTCTCACTCGAGGGCTCTCGAGTGGGAGGTCGCCTGCTCCAATTCGAACCGACTTGGGCTTCCCGCGTGTCGGACGCCTGGGTGACGCGGGTTGTGTCGGCAGGCTACTTCATAGAGTTTCTGTCTCGACCCCCAGTCAGTTTTTGCCAATCTCGCATTCCGTCAGAGCCCGAGCTATTTGCCGCTTTACTGCGAGAGGTCGATTCCCTTCTACAGAAGGGTGTGGTGGTACCGGTTCCGCCGGAGGACCGGGGGAGAGGGTTTTATTCCAACCTCTTGTGGTCCCCAAAAAGGAGGACAAATTTCGCCCCATTCTGGATCTCAAAAGAGTGAATCGGCATGTCCACACCCAAAAATTCCGCATGGAATCACTTCGCTCCGTGGTGGCGGCCCTGTCGCAGAACGATTTTTTGGTGTCAATCGACATTCGCGACGCTTATTTGCATGTTCCCGTCGGAAGGGCCCACCAACGCTTCCTCCGTTTTGCCATAGGTCAGGACCACTACCAATTTGTGGCCCTGCCATTCGGGTTGGCCTCAGCACCCAGAGTTTTTACGAAAATTCTGGCACCTCTCATGGCGATTCTTCGAAGACAGGGGGTTACGATTCTTCCCTACCTGGACGACCTTTTGTTTGTGGCATCCTCAAAGGAGGAGGCGGTGACGGCTCGCAATCTACCCCTTCAGCTCCTGGAGGACTTCGGGTGGCTGGTCAATTGGGAGAAGTCGTCTCTGGAACCGTCGCAGTCAATCCTGTTTTTGGGAATGCATTTCGACACGGTACGAGCAGTGGTGTCTCTGCCTCCAGACAAGCAAGCGAGTCTTCTTTGACATGTACAGGTTATGAAGTCTTCGACAGCAATGTCCCTTCGAAGGTGTATGCGCCTTCTGGGTTTGATGGTGGCGTCGATGGAGGCAATCCCGTTTGCCCAATTTCATTCCAGGGCTCTCCAAAGGCTCATTTTGAACCGTTGGGATCGATCGCAGGTTTCACTGGATTGCAGTGTCATCATCTCCCACAGGGTGCGAGAGTCTCTAGGATGGTGGTCACGTCCGGAAGTGTTATCCCTGGAGAAGTCCTTTCTCCCTCCGAGGTGGTCGGTCATAACCACCGATGCCAGCCTGACGGGCTGGGGGGGTGTCTGGAACAATCTCTGGACTCAGGGAGTATGGTTGTCGGAAGAGTCTTTCCTGCCGATCAACATTCTGGAATTGAGGGCGATTTTTTTTTTGCCTCCAACACTGGACGGTCCCTTTAAGCGGTCTACCAGTCCGAGTGCAGACAGACAATGCGACGGCGGTCGCGTATATCAACCATCAAGGTGGAACGAGGAGCTTCAAGCTCATGATGGAGGTGTCTCGGATCCTGGTATGGCCCGAGGCCAGGGTGCCAGCCATCTCTGCGATTCACATTCCAGGAGTTTGGAATGTCACTTTCTCAGTCGCGAAAAGATGGATCCCGGAGAATGGAGTCTTCATCCGGAGATTTTTGCACTGCTGTGCTCCCGTTGGGGAACTCCCCAAGTGGATTTGATGGCATCCAGGGTCAATGCCAAGTTACCAACGTTCATGTCCAGGTACAAGGACCCGAAGGCTGTGGCGGTGGATGCTCTAGTGGCTCCGTGGGACCAATTCGAGCTACTCTATGTTTTCCCGCCGATATCTTTACTCCCTCTGGTGTTGCGTCGGATCAGACTGGAGAGAGTCACGGCTATGTTGATAGCCCCAGATTGGCCAAGGAGGACGTGGTTCTCGACGCTGGTGTCACTTCTGGCAGCGCCTCCACTTCCACTCCCTCTTCGCCGGACCTGTTAATTCAAGGGCCCGTTTGCCATCCGGACCTGAAGCCTCTGCGTTTGACGGCGTGGCTCTTGAGACCGAAATTTTGACCCGTCAAGGTTTTTCAGCCGAAGGCATTGCCACTCTGCGAGCGGCCAGAGGTCCGGCTACTACTAGGATTTACCACAAGACTTGGGAAGCCTTCTTTTCGTGGTGTTCGGATTCTTCAAGGAATCCGAGGATTTTTTCCATTCCCAATTTGTTGGCCTTTTTGCAGTACGGGCTGGACAAGGGTTTGGCAGTTAGCACTCTGAAGGGGCAGGTTTCTGCTCTGTCCTTGCTATTCGGGAGGCTATCGCTTCGCGTAGGGACGTACGTTCCTTTTTTCGCGGAGTAACCCGTCAGTTTCCACCGCGGAAGGCACTTGTGTCTCCTTGGCGGCTCAATCTTGTTTTTGGAGGCTCTTCAACATGGGCCTTTTGAGCCTATGGACTCTGTTAGTCTTTCTTGGCTCTCTTGGAAGGTTGCCTTCCTAGTGGCGGTCACTTCTTTGAGAAGGGTTTCTGAGTTGGCGGCTCTTTCTTGCTCGCCCCCTTTTCTGGAGTTTCACCCGGATCGCGTAGTGCTTCGCACTCGTGGTGATTTTCTGCCTAAGGTGGTGTCACAATTTCATGTTAACCAGGATATTGTGTTGCCCTCGCTCTGTCCGGAGCCGAGTAATGCGAAGGAACGGACCTTGCACACATTGGATTTAGTGCGGGCTTTGAAGTTCTATTTGTCTATTACTCAAAAGTTTTCGGAAGTCGGATTCTCTGTTTGTGATCCCAGCAGGTCGTCGACGTGGTCAACGAGCTTCCAAGGATTCTATAGTTCGTTGGATTCGGTCGGCCATTTTAGAGGCTTACCGACTTAAAGGCGAACCTTGCCCGATTAAGATTCGAGCTCATTCCACAAGGGCTGTGGGTTCATCGTGGGCTTTTCATCAAGGAGCCTCGGCAGTTCAGCTCTGCCGGGCGGCGACCTGGCGCTCCGTCCACACATTTACGAAATTTTATAAGGTGGACGTCAGTGCTTCCGCTGATGCGGCCTTAGGACGTAGGGTCCTGCAGGCGGCTGTAGTTTAAAGTTCTTGTGAACTTGTATTTGGCGCTAGTTGCGCATTTATTTAGGTTGTTGGGTATCTGCCTCTGTTGGTTTTTTTTGCCCACCCTTATTTTTGGACTGCTTTGGGACGTCTCACTAGTAATGACTAGTGTGTCTCCCTTCCTTCATCTGCTGCTGAAAGACGGATTTTGGTAAGAACTTACCTGTAAAATCCTTTTCAGCGAAGAAGGAAGGGAGACACACATCCCTCCCATGGCAGAATGTGTTGTTGTGTTTTCAGATGCGGCGTGACCCTTCTCTGATAGCGATTATCTGGGCTGAGGTCGGCGCGCTAAGGCTCTTTTCCAGCATTGCCAGCTCATCGCAGTGGTCAGGTTCAGTGAGTGGTACCTGGGACTGTGTGGTTTTTTCTGTTATATGCATAACCTATCTTCTTGTTCTTTCTCTGAAGTTCTTCAGAAGGGGTTATGTTGCTCCGCTGGTGATATTTGCTCTTCCTTAGCTTGTGTACGGACTGGAGAGCTGGAGTAGGAGGAGCCCGAGCTGGAGGGGCCGGTCAACACTCTTTTTAATCTGAGGTGTTCTATCCTGTGTGGGCTCCGCCTACCCACTAGTAATGACTAGTGTGTCTCCCTTCCTTCTTCGCTGAAAAGGATTTTACAGGTAAGTTCTTACCAAAATCCGTCTTTTCAAGAGTCCATTTAACACTAGGACTCGAGTGTGGTATGTGGTTACAGTGCATTTAGATCCCTACCTCTGCGGTTGCCAAACTGTTCAGTTCGTCTTTGTACAGAGCCCATTTCCCGCCAGAACTTGAGAGGGCTGGGCCTAACGACCTGGGCATGGACTGCCACACGTAGCGTTCACCGCTATTGTCAATGTCCAGGAACTTACTCTCATGGTATTTATCACGTTGGTTGGCCACTTGTTAACTGTTTCGTCCATATTGGAGTTCTTCCAAGAAGTTTCCATTCAATCCTGGTTCTGTCTTCTCTCAATATTATCCACCCTGTTTTCATCTGATTTTAGGGGTTTTGCAAGGGACTTATTTAAAGCTCCTTTAAAATGTCTCAATGTCCAGGAAATTACTCTCAGGGTATTTACCAAGTTTGTTTTCCACTTGTGTTTGCCATTTCGTCCATATTGGAGTCCCTCCAAGACGATTCCATTCAATCCTGGCTCTGTCTTCTCTCAATTTATTCACCCTGTTTTCTTCTGATTTCAGGGGCTTTACAAGTGGACCTTTTAATATTCCTTTAGGATGTATCTATCACTCTTCCTTCTGGGAAAGTTCTTTCTTTCTTGTGACGGTAACAAACATCACGCGGATTTTTTGAAATGACATTGTTGTCTTACAAACCTCCATTCTTTTTCACAGGGCAAGGGGGTGTCAGGCCCTTCTCAGGCCTTCTTACCTAATGTTGTTCTTCCTTTCATCTGAATAGGAACATAGTCTTGCACTTGCTCTGTTCACTTACGGTTCATCGTACTGGAAAGCCTCTCCACACTTTGGTCTCAGACAGACCACTCAGGAGATATACTTCCGGTACAGCGTTTTTTTCTCCAAATCAGATTCCCTCTCTATGTTCCCAGAGCATCACGAGAAAGACCTACCTGCCTTTTTATAAAAAAAGAAAATAAAATAAATATACAGTAGACAGATATATATCTGCTCGCTAATTTGAGACGCTTTCCGAGTCTGAGGTCTTCTATCCCTGTGAACCTCACAGTATACTCCACTATGTCAGTGAAGGCACGGACGTTGATTCTGCAAGATTGCAGGGCTGCAACTTGGTCCAGTTTTCTCGCGTTAGTTACCCATTATGGCGTTCATTCGTAAGCCTTCTTTTCAGAGGTTGCCCTTGTCATATAGATTCTGCAATCGACAGCAGCACATCTGTAGACCAGATTATTCGTGGTGTATGTTAAGTATTCAGCTGTCGTGCTGTTTCCCACCCAGGGACTGCTTTAGGACGTCCCACGGTTTGTGTCTCCCAATGGGACGATGGAGAAAAGGAGATTTTTGTGTACTCACCGTAAAATCCTTTTCTCAGAGACACTCATTGGGAGACACAGCTCCCACCCCTTTGTTAATCTAACGGCTTATGTTTATCTCTTTCAGTCGATGTGGTGATCACTAATATTATGTGAATGATCGTACCTTGATATGATGTTGATCTTCTCCTACTGCTTTTGCACCGAACTGGTTCAGGCTGGAGCCTGCAGAGGGTGTATACTGCGGAAGAGGAGCCAATCTTCTTTGTGCATTTGCTTAGTGTCCTCCTAGTGGCAGCAGCATAACACCACGGTTTGTGTCTCCCAATGAGTGTCTCGGAGAAAAGGATTTTACGGTGAGTACACAAAAATCTCCTTTTCTCCATCGCCTCATTGGGGACACAGGACCTTGGGTGTTATGCTGCTTCCACTAGGAGGACACTAAGCAGATACATAAAATAAGATAACTCCTCCTTCTGTAGTACACCCTCGGCTGGCTCTATCCTGAACCAGTTCTTGCTTAGTGTCTGTAGGAGGCACTAGGGTCTGATTTCAGACCCCAACTTTATTTTTACTTTTTTATTTTTATTTTTTACTCAGATTGGACGGGGCCTTTTCAAGGTCCCGATCTCCCAAAATCATCAACAGGCGGGAACGCGGAGTGTCGCCTCCCCGTACCCCTCCTGCAACCTTACATCTGCCTGAGCTCTCTTTAGGGGCGACGGATCCTTTAATGGGTCCGATCTCCCCACACCAACAACGGACAGTAACATGGGATGTCACCCCTCTTCAGCCGCTACAGTCCAGATACCCGATATGGGGCTAATCCAGCAAAGGCTCCCCTGTGGCATCTATGGGACCCCCTCTGCACCACCACTGTTTGGAAGCGGCTGGTGCCAGGAGGCAAAGAGCTCTCTCCATCTCCCTTCCAAAGGGATGGTGTATTGAGGAAGAAAGGAGCAGAACAGATCCTCCTTTCTCCTTCGTCTCATTGGGCGACACAGGACTGTGGGGTGTATGCTACTGCCGCTAGGAGGCTGACACTAAGTAGATATAAGAGGTTAGCTCCTCCGCCGTATACACCCTGACACTGGCCGCAGACGAACCCAGTTCATGCTTAGTGTCTGATGGAGGCACACGTCTGGTTTTCTTCAGACAATTTTTTAATATTTTTTTTTCCATGAAAACGAGATAGGGGCGACGGACCCTTTTGAAGGGGTCTGATCTCCCCAAACCAACAACGGGCGAGCACGTGGAGTGTCGCCTCCACGTATCCTCTCCCGCAACGTGGGACATTATGCCGGACTCAGCCCTGACCACCCTAGGGTAGTGAAACCCTAGGTTGTACAGAGGCAAGAGGCAGTCCGTGCGTCCCCCACTGCACCACCAATACTGGACAAGGAGGCAGACGGTCCCTCTCCTCATCCCCTGAAGGGATGACGGAGTTAGGGTGCCTGCACCATCCCTTTATTCTTTTCTACAAACCCCCCCTCTAACCTGGTGATGGGGGGGCTGGGAGGCTCCTGCAGCAGTCGGACGTCCTCGGATGCGGAGCGGAGGCATACAGGGAGCATATGGTGAGTCCAGCCTGGGCGTTTTTTTTCCCCCCCCCAGGGAGACGGACTTGGGGCATTTTAGTGGGGCTCTGTGGCCAGGCCTGGCTTCTGCCAGCGCTGACTGTGGCGGAAGTCATGCCTCCGGAGGCGCGTCGACTTCCGGCCGGCCCTCGGGCTGGCTCCGCCAATAATTTAGTCCCCGGCTTCAGCTGGAAGCTAGGCTATCCTGAGCTCCTCCCCCAGCAGCAGGCTCTTCCGGCGAGCCCGCCCCGCGACGCTCGGGTGGGCACCGCCAAAAATCTAGTCCCCGGCTTCGGCCGGAAGCTAGGCCGCGATTGAGTCTCCGGCCCCAGCGGCAGCAAATTTAGTCCCCGGCTTCGGCCGGCGCTAGGCCGCGTTCCGAAAACCTCCCCGAAAACGTTCCCAGCATCACAGACTGGGCAGGGATCCGCCCACATGCCCTATTTCAGGCACGCCCACCCTGGACTTAGCGCCTTTTGAAGTTAGGAGACTGCAGCAGACAGCAGCAGCCTCCATGGCCTCTTCTGTGCCCAGTCACCCGTTCAAAGACGTCCAGGACACAGGACTGGGGTAAGTGCTACTCCCTCCAGCCTGGTAGCTACACTACATTCCGCTCCACTGCACCCTATTTTTCAGCTGCAGATGGAAGGAAGAGAGCCACAGTATTCATTACTGATGGGTAGGCGGAGCCCCAGATCAGGATGTCACCTCAGATCAAAAGAGTGCTGACTGGCTGGCCCCTCCAGCTCGGGCTCCTCCTACTCAGCTCCAGTCTAAGATTTGAGGTCCAGAGGATGGTCGCTGCTAATGCAGCTCCTCAGAAGATTTTATTATTTTATATTCGGACAGGAGACTTGGATCACTAGTTGGTCTAGAGGTCTCAGGGGTACCAGCGCTGCTGTACCCCAACCTCTCCCTTGGCGGATCTGTATTTACTCAAAGTCCCTGCAGAATCCTTGCCGGCCCTGGGGGATGAGGAGAGCTTCCCTGGCGGGACGCAAACCACACGTGCGGTCACTGCGCTTCCCGCCCTGGGGGGAAGCATGGGCACAGCGCCAGAAACCCCTGAGGGTCCCTGTGGCGCCTTGGCTGGTGAGTACTCCACACAAAATTTTATTATTAATGTGTGAGTGCTTTAGCGTCTGAGCAGCGCTATTACATGTGTATCAGTATGCTTCAGCGCTGCGGTGACAGCGCTATTACATGTTTATCAGTGTATTTCACCAGCCTCTCCCTTGGCGGATCTGTAATTACATAATGGTCCCTGCAGAATCCTTGCCGGCCCTGGGGGATGAGGAGAGTTTTCCCTGGCGGGGGCGCAAACCACACGCTGGGTCACTGCGCTTCCCGCCCTGGGGGAAGCATGGGCATAGCGCCAGAAACCCCTGGGGGTCCCTGTGGCGCTGAGCTGATGAGTTTTTCCACACAATTTTTATTATAATAATGTGTGAGTGCTTCAGCGCTGCGGTGACAGCGCTACTACTTGTATGTCAGTATGCTTCAGCGCTGCTGTGACAGCGCTGTTACATTGTAGATGTGGTGATCTTTTGTCCGCAGGCAGATAGCTGCAGGACAGAGAGGGAGCAGGAGCGGGGGAGTTCGCGCTCAATATTTGAGCTAGCAGGGGCGTGGCCTATCTATTCCCGGTCTTTTGAGCAGGAAGACGCGCGCTCTGGCGTTTCTCCTGCGACTCCCTCACTGTGGCGGCCATTACACAGGCTCCTGGGCTCCTCAGACCGCTCCTCTCCTCATAAGACACCACGGCCAGCTGGGTGAGTGCTGATTCCTCACCCCGCAGCGCAGCGATCGCTATCCTGCAGCTGCAGTCTCATTAGAGACATAAAATTGGCTGGGACTCACACTTCATATATATATATTGTGGTGAGTTTGCAATATTAACCCTTCTGAGGGTTATTTCTACCAGAAAAATTTTTTGACTGAATATCGCTGGGGTAACCCTGCCTGGTGGAGCGTTAACCCTTCAGCATATTAAAAAAAAAAAAAAAAACGCATAGTTTTTTGCTGGTATTACCGCTTTGACCTGTTCATACAGGTGAGACATGTCTGAACAGAGTTCAGATGCCGCGGATCACGTCCCAGTGCCATTGCGGCAATCAGATACGCAGACCTCCACTGCGTCTAGCGCTGCGGTCGACAGCGGTGAAAAATTGAACGATATCGCTCGATCGATCAACAACTTGTCTGACCTTTTAGGTCAATATGTGTCTGCTAATTCCTCTCAGAGGAAGCGACGCAGGCCGTTACCGGCCTCTACACGGAGCGAGTCAGACGTATCTGATATTGGGCAGAGTTCCCCTTTAAATTCGGATGGAGAAATATCCGATTCAGATGCTGACGAGCCGCAGGGGCGTTCCTCTATGGCGAAGCGTACGGAGGCATTGATTGAAGCCATGAGAGATATATTACAGTTACCGGAGGAGGTAACTAGTCGTCCTGGTAAATCAGCACGCATGTTCCAGGAGTCCCGTGCTTCGCGTACAACATTACCAGCTCTGGATGAGCTTAATAGTGTAATAAAGGAGGAACGTCTATGTCCAGATAAGCGTTTTCATGGAACGCATTTCTTGGATACACTTTATCCTTGCTCTGCGGAGTCAAAGGCTAATTGGACTTCTGCTCCTGAAGTGGATGTGTCTTTATCTCAGCTTAGTAAATCCTCACTACTCCCTATTAAGGGAAAAGCGAGCTTACAGGAGCCTTTGGATAGAAAAGCAGAATTGGCGGCAAAAGCAAGCTATGAGGCTGCGGGTCATGGATTCCGAGCAGTGCTAGGATCCATGTGTGCTGCTAGAGCTTCTCTAAGCTGGCTGGCACGTCTGAAGACGGAGTTGCACAATGAATCTCCGTTATCTGAGATACGGGAAACTTGTGAATGGTTAGAAACGGCAGCCTGTTATATATTTGATGCCGGTCTGGATACGGCATCTCTGCTGGCCAAAGCGCAAGCTTGAGCGGTCACAGTCAGAAGAGCTTTATGGCTCAGACAGTGGGCCGGGGACGCAGTTTCCAAACAAGGGTTGTTGGCCTTACCTTACAAGGGTGGCCATCTTTTTGGATCCGACCTCACAGAGCTGATTTCCAAGGCTAAGGCGAAGGAATCAGCATTACCACAGCGTAGGGCCATGGCCTCGGTGTCCAGTAAGCCTGGTGTCTATAGTGGTCGGCGGTCCTTTCGGGGCCGAGGACGATCTAGTCACTCCTCGTGGGGATCGGGTCGTCCTTCCTTCTCAGGAAAGAAATCCTCTCAGAAAACTCGTACTCCCTGGAAGCAGAGTTTCCGCCAGGACAAGCGGGAACTTGACAAAAAGCCCGCAAAGTCTAATTGACGCCAGGGGTCCACTCGAGGATTCTCGAGTGGGGGGTCGCCTGCTTCTTTTCAAGGCGACTTGGATGGCTCGCGTTCCAGATTCCTGGGCAACGCGGATTGTGTCGGCAGGCTATTTCATAGAGTTTGCTTCTCGACCCCCAAATGTTTTTTGTCAGTCTCGCGTTCCGTCGGAACCCGAGCTTGTTGTCGCTCTACAGCGAGAGGTCGAATCTCTGCTACAAAAGGGTGTAGTGATACCGGTTCCGTCAGAGGACCGAGGGAAAGGTTTTTATTCCAACCTTTTTATAGTTCCCAAAAAGGAGAACAAATTTCGCCCGATTCTGGATCTCAAGCGATTAAACCGGCATGTCCATGCCCGGAAATTTCGCATGGAGTCGCTTCGCTCCGTTGTGGCAGCTCTGTCACAGAACGATTTTCTGGTGTCAATCGACATTCGCGACGCCTATTTGCATATTCCCATCGGAAAGGCTCATCAGCGCTTTCTTCGATTTGCCATAGGTCAGAATCATTACCAGTTCGTGGCTCTGCCGTTCGGCTTAGCCTCAGCGCCAAGGGTCTTTACAAAAATTCTAGCGCCCCTCATGGCAATCCTTCGAAGACAGGGGATTACGATTCTCCCTTATCTGGACGATCTTTTGATCATGGCTTCCTCGGAGGAGGAGGCGTTGACGGCTCGGGATTTGTCTCTTCAGTTTCTGAAGGACTTCGGTTGGCTGGTCAATTGGGAGAAGTCGTCCCTGGAACCATCGAGGACAATCCTCTTTTTGGGAATGCATCTCGAGACGTTTCGGTCGGTAGTTTCCCTACCACCAGACAAACAGTCATGTCTTCTTCGACATGTACAGATTATGAGATCCTCAACGGCAATGTCTCTACGGAAGTGTATGCGTCTTCTAGGACTGATGGTGGCGTCCATGGAGGCAATTCCTTTTGCCCAGTTCCACTCCAGGACTCTCCAAAGGTTCATCTTGAGTCGATGGAACCAGTCGCAATCGCTGGATTGCAGTGTCACCATTTCTCGCGCGGTGCGGGATTCTCTAGAATGGTGGTTACGTCCAGGGGCATTCTCCCTGGGGAAGTCTTTCCTCCCCCCGAAGTGGTCAGTCATAACCACCGATGCCAGCCTGACGGGCTGGGGGGTGTTTGGAACAATCTCTGGATTCAGGGGGTATGGTCATCGGAAGAGTCTGTGCTTCCGATCAACATTCTGGAATTGAGGGCGATTTTCCTTTGCCTCCAACATTGGACGGTCCCTTTGAGCGGTCTGCCAGTCCGAGTGCAGACAGACAATGCTACGGCTGTCGCGTATATCAATCACCAAGGTGGGACAAGGAGTTCCAGACTCATGGTAGAGGTGTCCCGAATTCTGATTTGGGCAGAGGCCAATGTACCAGCCATTTCGGCGATTCACATTCCAGGGGTTCAGAATGTTACAGCGGACTTTCTCAGTCGCAGAAGGATGGATTCCGGGGAATGGAGCCTCCATCCGGATGTGTTTGCACTACTGTGCTCTCGCTGGGGAACCCCCCAAGTGGATTTGATGGCATCCAGGTCCAATGCCAAGTTACCGACATTCATGTCCAGGTACAAGGATCCGAAGGCGGTGGCGGTGGATGCTCTAGTGGCTCAGTGGGATCAGTTCGAGCTGATCTATGTATTTCCGCCGATATCCTTACTTCCTCTAGTACTGCGTCGGATCAGACTAGAGAGAATTCCAGCTATTTTGATAGCTCCAGACTGGCCAAGAAGGGTGTGGTTCTCGACAATAATGTCGCTGTTGGCGGCACCTCCTTTTCCACTCCCTCTTCAACCGGACTTGTTGACTCAGGGGCCCGTTTGTCATCCGGACTTGATGTCTCTGCGTTTGACGGCGTGGCTCTTGAGACCGAAATCTTGACCCGTAGAGGTTTCTCAGCCGAGGTCATTGCTACCCTTCGTGCTGCAAGATGTCCGGCTACTACTAGGATTTACCACAAAATTTGGGAAACCTTCTTTTCGTGGTGTTTGGGGTCCTCTCGGAACCCGAGAAAATTTTCCATTCCCAACCTGTTGGCTTTTCTGCAGCATGGGCTAGACAAGGGTTTGGCAGTCAGCACTCTGAAAGGTCAGATTTCTGCTCTGTCCTTATTGTTCCGGAGAACCATTGCTTCAAATAGAGACGTGCTCTCCTTTTTCCGAGGTATATCTCGTAAGTTTCCGCCGCGGAAGGCACCCGTGTCTCCTTGGCGGCTCAACCTTGTTTTGGAGGCTCTTCAGCATAAACCTTTTGAGCCTATGGTTTCTGCTAGCCTTTCTTTCCTTTCTTGGAAGGTGGCTTTCCTTGTTGCAGTCACTTCCTTGAGGAGAGTTTCTGAGTTGGCAGCTCTTTCTTGTTCGCCTCCTTTTCTGGAGTTTTTTCCGGATCGTGTAGTGCTTCGCACTCGGGGTGATTTTTTGCCAAAAGTGGTATCACAATTTCATGTTAACCAGGATATTGTGTTGCCTTCACTCTGTCCGGATCCGAAGAATGCGAAAGAGCGAGATTTACACACATTGGATTTAGTGCGGGCCTTGAAGTTTTATCTTTCTATTACTCAAGGTTTTCGTAAGACGGACTCCCTGTTTGTGGTTCCAGCAGGTCGTCGGCGTGGTCAACGAGCTTCCAAGGATTCTATAGCTCGTTGGATCCGGTCAGCTATTTTGGAAGCTTACCGTCTTCGGGTGAATCTTGCCCGATTAAGATTCGAGCCCATTCTACGAGAGCTGTGGCCTCATCGTGGGCTTTTCATCAAGGTGCCTCGGCAGTGCAGCTCTGCCGAGCGGCAACTTGGCGCTCTGTCCACACGTTTACAAAGTTTTATAAAGTGGACGTCAGTGCTTCCGCTGATGCAGCCCTCGGACGTAGGGTCCTGCAGGCAGCTGTAGTTTGAAGTTCTGGATGAACTTGTGTTTAGCGCTGGTTGCGCTTTGTTGTTAAGGTTGTTGGGTTTCTGCCTTTTGTTGGTTTTTCCCACCCTTATTTTTGAACTGCTTTGGGACGTCCCATCAGTAATGAATACTGTGGCTCTCTTCCTTCCATCTGCAGCTGAAACACGGATTTTGGTAAGAACTTACCTGTAAAATCCTTTTCAGCGAAGGAAGGAAGAGAGACACAGACACCCTCCCAAGGCAGAAGTGTGTTGATGTTTTCAGATGCAGCGCGACCCTTATCTGATAGCGATTATCTGGGCTGAGGTCAGCGCGCTAAGGCTCTGTTCCAGCATCGCCAGCTCATCGCAGTAGTCAGGTTCCGTGAGTAGTACCTGGAACTCTGTGGTTTTTGGCTTTCTTTGCATGCATAACCTGTATCCTTGTGTTTTTTCTCTGAAGTTCCTTCAGAAGGGGTTATGTTGCTCCGCTGGTGATCTTGGCTCTTTTCCTAAAAGCTTTGGTACGACTGGAGCTGAGTAGGAGGAGCCCGAGCTGGAGGGGCCAGCCAGTCAGCACTCTTTTGATCTGAGGTGACATCCTGATCTGGGGCTCCGCCTACCCATCAGTAATGAATACTGTGTCTCTCTTCCTTCCTTCGCTGAAAAGGATTTTACAGGTAAGTTCTTACCAAAATCCGTGTTTTGCTGCCTCAAATCATAGCGGCACAGGTCCAGCATGTCCAGGAGGGCTAAGTCTCACACGGTGCTGTATACCTCATGCATTGCCTGTATGTCCCCTTTTCCGCACGCCCAGAGTAATCGGGTCTGCGAAGCCTGTGATTCTGAACGTGCCCAGGAGCCCTCACCTATGACTGAGCCCAGTGCGTCAAGTCCCCCTGAGTGGGCCCTGTCTCTGTCACAGTCCATGGCGTCACTAACGAGAGCAATCGAGTCCCTTCAGGCTCCCGATAGGGCAGGGACAGTGGTTTACCCGTCTTGGAAGGGTCCTCCATTTCTCAGGAACCTCCGGCTTGCAGGAGCCGCGCTCTCACCAGGCAGACGCCGGGGAAGCGAACCCACACAACGTCGCCTGGGCCTCGGCATCTATCAGTTCCGCTTTTCATTCTCCCTCACCGGCGGAGGTGAGTGAACAAGGTTCACTCAATCTAGAGGCACCTAATTGTCAGGAGACAATCGACAGTCTCATCGAGGCCGTCAATCAAACCCTTGGGGTAGACGATGAATCCACCTTGGCCTCTGGTCATAAGGTGTCCTTCAAGCGGGCCAAACATCCTCATAAGGTATTTGGCGCTCACCCTGAATTTGAGGACCTGATGCAGCGCCACCGAGAGAGGCCAGACAAGCGTTTTTCAGGACAAAAGGCTCTCAATACCAGATATCCTTTTTCCCCTGAACTCCTTAGGAAATAGGCAGAATCCTCCGGTATCGCGGTTGGCATCTAAAATGCTACTTTCCCTCCCCAACGGTTCCTCGATTAGAGATCTGACAGACCGTCTCATTGAAAGCTTGGCTTGTTCAGTGTTTGAGGCATCAGGCTCTGCCCTCTCTCCCTCTTTTGCAGCGACTTGGGTGGCTACGGCCATGATATCCTGGTCGGAGTCTCTGAATAGAGCCCTACACGGTAGGGATGTGCCATCAGAGGTAGTTGAGATCTCTAATCAGATCACTCTTGCAGGAGATTTTTTGATTAATGCTTCCCTGGATGCGGCAAATTGCGCAGCACTAGCTGCCGCAAACGCGATTGCTATCAGGAGAGCCTTATGGTTGAGATCATGGCGAGCGGACTTAACCTCAAAAAAGTCCCTTACGTCCTTACCCTATCAGAGTGGCCGTTTATTCGGCGAGAGGCTGGATCAGCTCATATCTGATTCTACAGGAGGGAAAAGCAGTTTTCTTCCTCAGCAAAAAAGTAAGCAGCCCTTTCGTCACCAGCTTCAGCAACGGTTTAGGGCTTTTCACAACCCGGGTTGGACCACGGCAGCAGGCTCCAGCGGCTCAGGTCGACCCAGTCAGACCAGAGACCGTCAGGTCTATTACAAGACCAACCCCTTGGGAAGGATGAGATCACACCAGCCAAAATCTAGAGGGTCCAGGTCCCACAAGTTTCCGGCCAAATGACTGGAGGCGGGATCCGGTCAATTCGTCCAGAGTGGGCGGCCGCCTACTCTGGTTTCGCCCCGCCTGGCTCACCGTCACTCACGACAAGTGGGTCAGGGAGTTAGTCTCCTCGGGTACAAGATAGAGTTCATCAGCCGTCCCCCAAATCAATTTTTTCCCTCTCGTCTTCCCAGAGCAGAAACTCGGGTTCGCGCCTTATTCAAGGCTGTCGAATCACTTCAGCGCAGCAGGGTTATTGTCCCGGTACCAGAGGTCGAGTGTCCTATTCCAACTTGTTCATAGTACCCAAGAAGGACAGCGCTGTAAGGCCCATTCTGGACCTACAGCGTCTGAACAGGTTTGTCAGAGTTCTGCATTTCCGAATGGAGTCTCTCCGCTCGGTCATTGCAGCCATGGAAAAAGGGGGGATTTCTGGCGTCAATAGACATCCAGGATGCCTATCTTCACATCCCCATATTCCCCTCTCATCAAAGGTTTCTGCGGTTTGCCATCAGCAACCGTCACTTTCAGTTTGCAGCCTTGCCCTTCGGGCTAGCCACAGCTCCCAGGGTATTCACAAATGTCATGGCTGTCTTTGTGTCCATTCTGCACTCCAGGGAGATAGTCATCTTGCCATATTTAGACGACCTCGTCAAAGGTCCGTCTTTTCAGGCCTGCGAAGAAAGTGTCAGCATCACGCTAGACACTCTGGTTCGCCTGGGGTGGCTGGTGAATTTGAAAAAATCATCTCATGTGCCATCTCGGAAGATCACCTTTTTGGGGATGATCTTCGACACCGCTCGAGGGTTGACAATCCTCCCTCGGGACAAGGCCCTAGTTCTCCGTCAGGAGGTACGGGTCCTTCGCCAACCGGTTCCTCACACCATCCGGTTTTGTATGAAGGTCTTAGGGAGGATGGTGGCAGCAATCGAGGCCATTCCTTTTGCACAGTTTCATCTTGCCCCCTTCAGCATGCCCTCTTGGCAGCTTGGGACAGGAACCCTTGCTCTCTCAACCTCTGGTGACGTCTGTCCGCTCGGGTCAGACAGACACTTTCATGGTGGACAGTGTGATCCTCTCTTCAGCAGGGGAATGTTTTCCCCCAGTCCATTGGCTGATAGTCACAACGGACAGCAGCCCTCTCGGATGGGGAGCAGTGTTTCGCCACTACACGGCCCAGGGATCTTGGTCTCTGCAGGAATCAACCCTCCCGATCAACATACTAGAGATTCGGGCTGTTCGTCTGGCTCTGAGGCATTTTCATCACCATCTGGCTGGCCGCCCTGTCCGGATACAGTCGGACAACGCCACGGCCGTTGCATACATAAATCATCAGGGGGGTACCCGCAGCAGGGCAGCCATGCACGAGGTAAAACATATTCTTGGCTGGGCAGAGAAAAATCACTCTGTGATATCGGCAGTCCACATTCCGGGTGAGGAGAATTGGGCGGCGGACTTCCTCAGCCGTCAGGGTCTAGCGTCCGGGGAATGGTCGCTTCATCCCGACATTTTTCAGCAGATTTGCCTACGCTAGGGAACTCCGGACGTGGACCTGATGGCCTCCAGAATAAACGCCAAGGTACCCAACTTCGTCTCCCGATACCGGGATCCACAGGCAATCGCGGTGGACACCCTAGTTCTACCGTGGAATCAGTTTCACCTCCCGTACTTGTTTCCTTCGTTAGCTCTGCTCCCAAAGGTGATCAGAAAGATCAAGACAGAGGGAGTCTCAGCGATATTAGTCGCTCCAGGTTGGCCTCGTCGCTCGTGGTATGCAGATCTAGTACAGCTGCTCGCCGAGGCACCCTGGCGTCTGCCAGAACGCGCGGACCTTCTCTCCCAGGGCCCAGTTTACCACCAGAACTCCGGGGTCCTGTGTTTGACGGCCTGGCCGTTGAATCTTGGATCCTGACCAGGGCCGGATTCTCCCAGAAAGTCGCTGCCACAATGGCTAGCGCCCGAAAACCCGCCTCGGCATGTATCTACCACCATACTTGGAAAGTCTTCTTTACATGGTGCAGGGAACACGGTTATTCCCCGCTTCAGTTTTCGATTCCCAACATTCTGGCTTGTCTCCAGGCTGGCCTAGATTCAGGCCTAGCGCCCAGTACTCTTAGAAGACAGATATCAGATATATTGTCTGTCCTTTTTCAGCGTAGAATTGCCACCAATTTACAAGTAAAAATAAGCTAAAATACGCTGGATATGGTGAGAGCACTCAGGAGTTATGTATCTCGGACGGCAGGCGGGCACGCTGTTCATCCTCCCCAAGGGTCGCAGGAAGGGACTCGCTGCCTCAAGATCAACTTTGGCCCGATGGATACGGTTAACCATTCAGGAGGCCTACTGCATCAGAGGCACGGTTGTTCCGGCAGGAATCAGAGCTCACTGCACGAGAGCGGTGGGTGCCTCCTGGGCTCTTCGGCCTCAGGCTTCGGCGGAACAGGTTTGTAAGGCGGCAACCTGGTCCAGTCTACATACTTTTTCTAAGCATTATAATATCCATACTCAGGCTTCAGCGGATGCAAGTCTGGGTAGAAGGATTCTTTAGGCAGCGGTAGCGCACCTATAGGCAATGCCTGGTTGCGGCTTATACTGTGGAGTCGGTTTCCCACCCAAGGGACTGCTTTGGGACGTCTTACAGTCCTGTGTCCCCCAATGAGACGAAGGAGAAATAGGGATTTTTGTGTTACAGTAAAATCCTTTTCTCCGAGACGCTCATTGGGGGACACAGCACCCACCCTGATAGCCAGATGGCTTCGTTTTTGATTTAATTGTATTTTTTTCTATTTCGGTGGCTTTAATTCTGGTTATATTGTACCTGTGTTAACGCTGATTTACCTTTTGTCCTTCTGCTTTTTGCACCAAACTGGGTTCGTCTGCGGCCAGTGTCAGGGTGTATATGGCGGAGGAGCTAACCTTTTTTTATATCTACTTAGTGTCAGCCTCCTAGCGGCAGTATCATACACCCCACAGTCCTGTGTCCCCAATGAGCGTCTCGGAGAAAAGGTTTTACAGTGAGTAACGCAAAAATCTGTATTTTGTGGCCATGCAGCACTCCCGACTCTGTAACATCCCAGAGAAGCCAGTGTGAGTACAGCAGCGGGGGAGAGAGCGCTCTTTTCCTCCCTCCCCGGGGTTCTGTGTTTATGTAGACGCCTGACTCCTGTGCGTCGCCGCGGTTGCCAGGACAGGGCATTCTGCCCTAATCTCCGCGGCCGTTCCCCTCACTGCGGCCGTCTCCTCGGCCGCGGGCCGGCAATAGACACAGTCGCGGCCCGCGACCTCCTCCTTCTCAGTTGCAGCGATCGTCGTCGCGGCCGTCACCGTGTCCGCGGCCTCTACTTTAGCTTCTGGCTAGGCCTAAGCCCGCCTGGCTCCGCCCCCTTTCAAGCCGGCATTACATAGCCAGCGCTGGGTACAGGAAGAGGCTGTACACTCGTCGCCTCCCTCCACTTCCCCCCTCCCCGCCTTTATTCCGCCCTCTCCTTCTCCCTGGCGCTTCTCACCGCTCACGAGAAGCGCCAGTTTTCTTCTTGGGCTTCACTTCCTGGCGCACTCCATACTCGGAGAAGGGGGAAACGCCATTTCCTGCGCCTCTGACTTCGGGCTCCAGCAGCACAAGCCATTCATCTGGGGACACAGGACCTGGGTAAGCTAGCACAAGCTGCTTAACCCATTGTCTGCACTTAACCCCTCCGCTGCAGTCTCACTGTAACCACTTACTAAGTTTCTCTCAACAGACTTCTGCAATATGTCTCACTCAAAAGCTACTAAGAAGGCAGAAAAGACACACAGTGATCTATGCCTCATGTACCGCATGCAACGTCTCTCTACCTCGGAGACACCCTAACCCTCTTTGCACAGCCTGTGAAGCCTCAGGCTCTCAGGAGCCCCCCGCTACTGTTGCGCTCAGTGGTGCCAGCCCCCCGGAGTGAGCTAACTCCTTGACCCAGTCCATGGATTCTGTTACTAAAGGTACTGCCACACTACACAATCCCGCTAGCGATCTCGTTAGCGTCGCATACTAATGAGATCGCTAGCGGGATTGTTTCTATATCGCTAGTAGCTACCTAACTTAGCGATGTCGTTAAGGACGCTATCGCGGTTAGCGATCTCCTTAACGACTTTAGCAGGACAAAAGTACCGCTAAATCGCTAAGAAAAGGTGCTACACTTAGCGATTATACTTACCCAGGGGAGCGCCGGCGATAAAATAGGGTCCGGAACGATTCCAGCGACGAGCGAGATCACAGCAGGAAGCTCGTCGCTGGCAGCTGCCGCACACAACAACATCGCTAACGGGATCGCTAAATAGTGACGTTTTTTAGCGATCCCGTTAGCGATGTTGTTTAGTGTGGCATACCCTTAAGGCTTTAGAGTCCTTTCGTGATTCCTCCTCAAGCCAGGGCATCTCTGTACCTTCTATAGAGGGCCCTACGTCAGCCACAAGAGTCTTCCTCGGACAGGGCCCAGACGTCGCATAACGCACATTCTTCTAGGAAACGTACCCGTGACCTGTCTCCACGGAACTCAGATGCCTCTGCATCCACTTACTCTGTGTCTCGTTCCCCCTCACCAGGGGCCCACAGTGAACACGACTCGGAATACGAGTCAGATGTATCCGCAGACCCGGACTCCACTGAGTTCCAGGATTCTATAGACTCTCTCATAGAGGCAGTTAATCAGGCCCTCAAAGTAGATGAAGAACCTGATTCTAATCTGGACCACCCCGTGTCTTTCAAAAGAGCAAAACGCCCTCACAGGGTTTTTGCTAACCATCCCGAGTTTACAGACATCATACAGAGACATAGAAGTCGCCCGGATAAGCGATTTACAGGCCAAAAGCCGCTAGAAACACGGTATCCCTTTGCATCTACTCTAAGCAAAGAGTGGACGGAGTCCCCTGCTGTTGATCCTCCCATATTGAGGCTCGCTTCTAAAACTCTCCTGTCTCTGTCTGATGGATCTTCCATCAAAATCCCACCGATCGCCAGATTGACAACCTCGCTAGGTCAGTCTTCGAGGCTTCCGGGGCAACACTTTTCCCCCTCCTTTGCCACCACTTGGGTGGCCAGAGTTATAGTAGCCTTGGCAGAAGCCATACGGATATCACTCGAGACAATAGCCTACCTTCAGAGGTGACCTGCCTCGCCTATCACATCGCCCGGGCCGGGGATTACGTTGTTCATGCCTCCCTAGATCCGGCTAATTGCGCTGCACAGGCAGCTGCAAACGCTTTTACCATCAGAAGAGCCCTTTTAGCTCCGAGAATGGCGGGCAGACTCCGCTTCAAAGAAATCTTTGACTTCCCTGCCATATCAAAGCTGGCGTTTGTTTGGAGAGAAACTAGATCAGATTATCTGTGATGCTACTGGAGGGAAAAGCAAATTTCTCCCTCAGCGCAGACCTACTCTGCCCTTTCGGAACCAATCCCAGGTTCGCTCCCGGCCTTTTCGCGGTACCACAAGCTGGTCTTCCTCAGCCGCTTCCGCTGGATCGGCCCATCCCCCACGCAGGGACAGAGGTTCACATCCCTCATTCAAACCCTCTAACTCTTGGAGAAACAGATCTCCCAGGTCCAGACCCAAGAGCACCCCGTCCCGCAAGTTCTCTTCCCAATGACTCTTTGCTGTGTCCGGAGGACACGGACAGGGTAGGCGGCCGTCTGCTCTTGTTTCGTCAAGTCTGGCTCGCGGTCGTCCACGACCAATGGGTCAGAGACCTCGTGTCTTTCGGATACAAAATCAAATTCCAGTCCCCACCGCCAACGTGGTTCTTCCAGTCTCGTCTTCCAAAGACAAGGGCGCTTGCAGCCCCTTTTCATCAGGCCATACAGGCCCTCCGCAAAAGCGCAGTCATCGTTCCAGTTCCTCCCACGGAAAGGTTCAAAGGTTTTTGCTCAAATCTGTTCGTGGTCCCAAAAAAGGACAGAACTATGCGCACCATCTTAGATCTAAAGCTGTTGAACAAGTTTGTCAGAGTATGCCACTTCAGAATGGAATCCCTCCGCTCAGTCATCGCCTCTCTGCAAAAAGGGGAATACCTTGCGTCCATCGACATGAAAGACGCATATCTCCGCATTCCGATCTTCCTAAGTCACCAAAGATTTCTACGCTTTGCAATCGGAGACGAACATTTCAATTCACTGCTCTGCCCTTCAGGCTTGCCAGAGTGTTCACAAAAGTCATGGCGGCTGTCATTTCCATCTTACACTCTTGGGGCGTGGTGATTCTACCCTACCTGGACGATCTTCTCGTCAAGGGCCCGTCCCATCGGGCTTGTGCAGAGAGTGTCAGTGTCGCCATTGACACTCTGTCTCGCCTAGGGTGGCTAGTGAACCTAGAAAAATCCTCCCCAATCCCATCCCAACAAATTCCCTTTTTGGGGATGATCCTGGACACTTCCCGAGGGTTGGTAATTCTCCCTCCGGAAAAGATATCCTCTCTATCCCAGGGAGTCCAGTTGCTAATTCTTTCCAGGTCTCACTCCCTGCGGTTCGCCATGCAGGTCCTGGGAAAGATGGTAGCATCCATCGAGGCAGTGCCGTTTGCCCAATTTCACCTCCGTCCTCTCCAGCAGGCGTTGATCTCAGCCTGGGACAAGAATCCAGCCTCCCTGGGTCACCGCTTTCGTCTGACAGCCAGGATCAGACAGTCTCTCAAGTGGTGGATGGTAACGTCGTTGCTGGATCAGGGAAGGTCCTTTCTTCCCGTACACTGGCTAGTATTGACCACCGACACCAGTCTCCTCGGATAGGGAGCGATCTTTCGTCACCACACGACTCAGGGACGTTGGGCTACTCAGGAAGCCAACCTCCCAATCAATATCCTCGAGATCCATGCGATATGACTAGCTCTTCATCATTTCCATCACCTCTAAGCAGGACGTCCGATCCGGATCCAATCAGACAATGCCACGGCCGTGGCATACATCAATCACCAGGGAGGCACACGAAGCAGAAGAGCGATGCTCGAAGTGACGCACATCCTGCAATGGGCCTAGACCAACCACTGACTCATCTCTGCAGTTCACATTCCGAGAGTAGAGAATTGGGTGGCGGACTTTCTTAGTCGCTAGGGCATAGCCTCGGGAGAGTATTCTCTTCATCCGGAAGTCTTCCTTCAGATTTGCCAGTTTTGGGGCACTCCGGATGTGAACCTCATGGCCTCCAGAACGAACGCCAAGGTTCCAGCATTTGTAGCCCGGTCGCGCGACCCATTAGCCATCGGTTCGGATGCGCTAGTACTGCCATGGAGCCAATTCCGTCTTCCCTACATCTTTCCTCAACTTCCGCTGATCCCTCAGGTCATCTGAAAAATCAAAGCGGAGGGCATTCCAGTAATCCTCCTCGCTCCAGACTGGCCACACCGAGCGTGGTATGCGGAGCTAGTACATCTAGTCGCCGAGTTCCCTTGGCGGTTACCGAATCGTCCAGACCTCCTCTCCCAGGGACTCATTTACCACCAGAACTCGACAGTGCTGAGTTTAACGGCCTGACCATTGAATCCTGGATCCTAGCTCAGGCCGGATTCTCGCTGAGAGTGGTCTCTACCATGATCAACGCTATGAAACCCGTTTCCATGCAAGTTTATCATCGTATTTGGAAATAATTTTCTTATGGTGTAAAGAAAAGGGTCGGTCTCCATTGGTGTTCTCCACCATCTCCATTTTGGAGTTCCTTCAGGCAGGATTAGACTCAGGCCTAGCGGTGGCCTTTCTCAAAGGCCAAATTTCAGCTCTATCCGTCCTTTTCCAAGGAAGGATAGCTTTAAAGCCGCAAGTTAAGACCTTCATGCAAGGAGTGTCGCATCTTGTTCCTCCATACAAGATGCCCTCGGAACCTTGGACCTTAATTTGGTCCTCAGTGCCTAACAAGAGATTCCCTTCGAGCCCATACTAGATGTTTTTCTCTCTCTTCTTTCGTGGAAAGTTGCCTTTCTTGTGGCAATATCGTCCATCAGACGGGTCTCGGAGCTGGCGGCTTTGTCTTTCAAACCTCCGTTTTTGATCTTCCACCAGGACAAGGTGGTGCTCAGGACATCTCCGTCCTTTTTGCCTAAAGTCGTCTCGGCCTTTCATCTGAACGAAGACATAGTTCTGCCCTCTTTCTGTCCGGCCCCGGTCCATCGTACTGAGAAAGCTCTTCACACTTTGGACTTGGTTAGGGCTCTCAGAAAGTACATTTCCAGAACAGCGTCGTTCCGCAAATTGGTTGCCCTGTTTGTGCTTCCTGAGGGACACAGGAAAGGTCTGCCTGCTTCTAAGGCCACGTTTGCCAGAAAATTCGTTCAGCGATTCAAGAAGCTTACCGTGTTAAAGGTCAGCCTATCCCGGCGGGGATTAAGGCTCACTCCATTCGGTCAGTGGGGGCCTCCTGGGCCATTCGGCACTAGGCTTCCGCTCAGCAGGTGTGCAGGGCTGTGACTTGGTCCAGTCTTCACACGTTTGCTAAGCATTACAACAATTCATTCTCTAGCCTCTTCAGATGCGGCCCTTGGCAGACAGATTCTGCAATCGGCAGTTTCGCATCTGTAGGCATCCTTCTATTCACTAATCTTTTAAGCATTGGGTGCGTGAGGTTTCACTTGTTGTGATGGTTTTCCCACCCAGGGACTGCTTTAGGACCTCCCATGGTCCGGTGTCCCCCAATGAGGCGATGGAGAAACAGGGATTTTTGTGTGTACTCACCGTAAAATCCTTTTCTCCGAGTCAATCATTGGGGGACACAGCACCCGCCCTGTTAGCCCGTTGGCTTGTAGTTATTGTTGGTTTTGACATATTGCACTTACGTTTGTGAGCTCCTACTGCTTTGGCACCGAAAAGGTTCAGAATAGAGCCAGCTGAGGGTGTATACTGCAAGAGGAGGAGTTATCTTTTTTATGTATCTGCTTAGTGTCCTCCTAGTGGCAGCAGCATAACACCCATGGTCCTGTGTCCCCCAATGATTGGCTCGGAGAAAAGGATTTTACGGTGAGTACACACAAAAATCCCTGTTTTTCCCGTAATTCAAATGAGAGGCACCCATTCAAGTTTTTGGATGCACAGAAAAAAAAATCAGATGCTATACCGAGCCTCTGTATAGCATCCTATTTTTTTGGCTACATAGAAAACTGTAAATGATTAATAGCTACTGATGTAAAAAAAAAATCTGTGTACGGAGTTCACACGCCTGACAAGTAAGAAGAAAAAAATCATCCCACTTTTCTGGATGCAACTCTAAACAATTTTTTATACGCGCATGTGAACCTACCCGAAACAAATGACCATGCAGGTTGCTCACTGTCTGTATTGTATTATCTAAGTGTTGCCTCTTCTGGTTTACCTTATAGGCTCAGGGGTTCACTGGAGAGATTGAAGATTTCATCCAGTGGCAGAGCAGACTAGAAAGCCAACTTACAGCTGCCAAACCCACTGGTGGGTTGCCAGAAACAGCCCGGGAACAGCTGCAGGCTCATATGGTAAGATATTTTTCTGTGGTCACCAACGTAGCTGGTTTAGCTAGGCAAAGGTATGGCTGGAGAAATTGAACTCCACTTTTCAACTACATGCAAATGTGACATTCTCCTCAGTTAAAAAATAATATAATAATGAACTTGGTAGACTGTTACATAGTTTGCTGATTTTGTCTGTACATAGTGATTCAAGTGTATTCTAAATAATGCTCATATAAGAGTGTGGTGACCCACTCCTGCACAGGGGCCCACCGGAGGATTATCCTGTTGGCCAGTCCAAGCCAGAATGTTTATGTGCTTTCCTAAAAAGTAAGCAAAGACCTCAACACCATCACTATCCCCTTATCTTTGAAGGAATTGTATGCTGAAGTGAAAGCAAATGAAGAACTGTATAAACAGCTTCTGGACAAGGGGCAGCTAATGCTTCTAAGCCGGGATGATTCTGCAGGCTCCGTCACTGAGCAGAATGTTGCACTTCTGAAGAGAAAATGGCAGAACATTAACAATAAAGTAGATGAGAGGAAGGTAAGTTTTCTTGGGGCAAATTGGACACGTCGATGTTTGGACTAATCTCTTAATTAATCTCTTTCTAATGCTTTATCCCTATTATTACACCTAATTGGGAATTGTGTATGTCAACAGGCAAAATTGGAAGAAGCACTCAGCCTAGCCACAGACTTCCAGAATTCATTGCAAGACTTCATCAACTGGTTGACACAAGCTGAGCAGAGCCTGAACATTGCGCCCCCTCCTAGTCTCATCCTGGACACTGTTTTTTCCAGATTGACGAACATAAGGTTATTTGCTTGGAAAAATACCATTCATTGATTGTTTTTCTTTTTGCCATAACTAACATTGCTTTCAAATGATTACAATTCAATTTTTTTTTGTCATAGGTTTTCGTAAATGAGGTTAATGTACATCGGGAACAAATTATTGATTTGGACAAAACCGGTAACCAATTAAAGTTTCTCAGCCAGAAGCAGGATGTTGTCCTGATCAAGAATCTCCTGCTTAGTGTCCAGTCTAGATGGGAAAAGGTGGTCCAGAGATCTGTGGAGAGAGGGCGATCCCTGGATGATGCACGGAAGAGAGCAAAGCAGGTGTGTATAAAGCACTAGGACATTGAGAAACAATTGTGGTACTCCAGTACAGCCTTCATTTAAACAAGTACGCTTATTAATTTTGCTTATGTCTAAAACCTGTGTAAATGGTAGTGTAGTGTCAGTATGTTAATGTACTCACTGTCTTCTCCGGGGTCTAGTGCTGTTCTGTTTCTCTTCTGAATCTCTTGATGGCTATTCCAAGTCTCCGGATCACTCTATGTGGGAGCCAGAAATCTCTTTTACTATGTAAGTCCATGGAGCCTTGTTCTGATGCTCCATAAGCTTGCATTGTAAAAGCCACTACCGGGTCACAGCGCAGTATGATCTTACTGGTCGGGATTACCATCACATGACTCAAACGAGGAGCAGAACGGTGCTAGATATTGGAAAAGACAGTTGACACACTGTCACTATACTACACTGACAGTAGTGTTGAGAGAAAGCTTAGGGGACAAAAAAAAAGCGCAATAGGTCGTTATCCAGAGTAGAGCATTATATGGTGATGCGACAGTGCCCACCTGGTATTGTGAGAAAGCACAACACTTTATAGGCTCAAGATATAAATCCAGCTTAATCGCAGGTTGGGAGTTCCAATAATAGCCGTTTTATTCTCAATGCGTTTCAAAGTATCTATAATGCCTTTATCGGGAGAAGACACAGAAGTGATGAAGTTATGGATACTTTGAAACGCATTGAGAATAAAATCACTATTATTTCACTATACCATGGACATCTTTTATTTCATACCAACCAGCCGCACAGCACACCCACCTCTCTTACATTATTACGGTACATTAACCGCAGCACTTGTTTTATCGCTTTCCTTTATAAATTGTGTTTACAGTAACACGTGTTAAAGGTTAGAAATAGAAGACTTTTATGTCTACCTTACTGAAAATAGGGGATTTCTCTGTTTTGTTGTATAGTTCCATGAAGCCTGGAAGAAATTGGTTGACTGGTTGGAAGAAGCTGAGAATCATTTGGATTCTGAATTAGAAATCTCGAACGATCCAGACAAGATTAAACTACAGCTTTCTAAGCACAAGGTTAGATTGTGTATGATCCGTTAATCACTTCTCTGCGAGAGTGATACAGCTGTTGTTATAGGGAATTGTGTGTCTGCCTTTTGCTTCTGCTATATTGAAAGTTCTGGATCTTTCTTTGCATGAAAACCTGAAACATATTTTTCTTACAATAGGAATTCCAGAAAACTTTAGGAAGTAAACAGCCTGTTTATGACACGACTGTCAGGACAGGACGTGCATTAAAGGAAAAGGCTGCACTAAGTGATGATGTACAAAAGCTAGACCATCTTCTTGGAGAAGTGAGGGATAAATGGGACACAGTGTGTGGGAAGTCTGTTGAAAGGTAATTGTTTTAGTTTTAAGACTTATTGATTAGCTGTAAATTTAGTTCATTACTGCTTTGGATGTGATGGCTGGAGCATCTGGTGTAAACGCATTGAAAAATGTAATGTTCACATGAACTGCTATATTTATGGAGCTCCTGCAGCGCTTTTTCTAGCACATATGAAATGTGTCCGAAAATGAAGCAAAGACTTCAACAACTCAATTATCAACTTTTTCTATTGTGCTTAGAAAATTGGTGTGCCTGGAATCACTTTAAGCAGTATGAATTTCATTCTCACCGCTTGCATTTCCATTATGTGCCAGGACTGAATCCATTGTCCAGGATTAATAACGAGGGTGTGCTTTTTTCAGAAACATCACTTTATGTCCATGGGATGTGTCTGGTCACTTAAAATGTCATTTGCTTGCAATAGCAGAAACAATCCATTGACAGACACACGTGATGCAAAATGTTGTTCATGGGTGGATACAAGACAATTTCTCTTTCATAACATATTTTCTTGCTTGAAAATATTGTGTTGGATTTTTCTTTACAGACAACATAAACTGGAGGAAGCTTTGCTGTTCTCTGGCCAATTCATGGACGCTTTACAGGCGCTGGTTGACTGGTTATACAAGGTAGAACCTCAGTTGGCAGAAGATCAGCCCGTGCATGGAGATTTGGACCTTGTAATGAACTTGATGGATGCCCATAAAGTATGTTTAAGTGTCTTTACTCTTAATATATTGCATAATTTGCACCTTTTATCTTTTGTGTGCTTATTATTTTTTATTATTATTATTATTATTATAATTGTTTTATTTTATTTAGGTTTTCCAGAAAGAGCTTGGAAAGAGAACTAGCAGTGTTCAAGCCCTAAAGCGTTCTGCCAGGGAACTTCTGGATAGTAGTAGAGAGGATACTACCTGGGTAAAGGTTCAACTCCAGGAACTTAGCACACGTTGGGATACTGTCTGCAAGCTGTCTGTGTCTAAACAGACCCGTCTGGAGCAAGCTCTGAAACAGGTGAATAACACAAATAAGGGCATAACATTTTTTTACAGAAAATCTACTTTAACTTGGAACACTGAATTTCCCTAGTAAAATGCACTAAATTGTATTTTGTGTCATTTAGGCTGAAGAGTTCCGTAGTACCGTCCACATGCTCCTGGAGTGGCTGTCCGAGGCAGAACAGACTTTGCGTTTTCGGGGGGCTCTTCCTGATGATGCAGAGGCTTTGCAGTCACTCATTGATGTTCACAAGGTGGGATGATAGTGCTGATATTAATACTTGCATCATCTAATATTTTTACCACTTTCATTGTACATTCTGCATTTGGCTGCTTATTAAGCAAATGTTCTCTTTAACTTCTCTAGGATTTCATGAATAAAGTAGAAGAGAAACAGGTGGATGTGAACACCGCAGTCAGTATGGGCGAAAGGATTCTAACTGTATGTCATCCAGACTGTATCACCACGGTCAAGCACTGGATCACTATTATCCGGGCACGATTCGAAGAGGTATAGTCCTAGTCCACAGTGTAAACTTTACTAAAAGCGGTGTACAGATAGCAAATATTCTACTGTGTTTCGCTAGATATGAACAGCTATGAACTGAGCATGGGTGATTTTTTGAAAATTAAATTAATTTATTTGGTTTTTAAACAGCTATTAAACCCTTGAGACAATGAAATGTTTCTTCTTTTAAGGTTTTGACTTGGGGTAATCAACACCAACAAAGGCTACAAGCAGCTCTCGCTGATCTCCTTGCCAATTCTGACCTACTGGATGAGTTGTTTAACTGGATCCAATGGGCAGAAACCACACTCATCCAAAGGGATCAGGACCCAATGCCTCAAAACATCGATCAAGTCAAAGCTCTTATCTCTGAACATCAGGTAAGATATGCACTGTTTGTATATCTAGTATTGGGTCACTTGTACTGTTAAAAGGGGGAGTTGCTTTGGAGTACAAGTCTGCAGAAACGCGCTCTGTGATTATAGACTTGTGAATCCTTACCGTGTGTACACTACATGCTGTGAGGAATATACAATGCTGGGAGTGGTAGGTCATGTGAATGCAAGTGTGTGACTTGTATAGTTCCAGCCACATTCCAAATAGACGTCTTCCATCTCGCTCAATCCACTTGTATTCAGTGAAGCCAGACATGTCTAGTCGGCACATGATCACATATATGCAAATCGCATACTTGCGGTCATGTGGTCACCGCTCTCAGCACCAAGGCCTGACAACCCCTTTAAAGAAGTATTTTATCATTCAGATTAGGCTAATGGCTTGATATCAAGACAGCAATCTGAATTATAGTAAAGACCCCTTCACACTCTTTAACCCTGCTGTTCTGTTCGGGTTTACTATACACTTGTTATCTTCGGGTCATTTTTGACCCGAACCTATTAAAATGTTGTTTTGAGCCACTGAAAAGTTCTTTTGAATACCTGTTGCATTATTATACTGTGTGTGATCATAGTTGTTCATTATCAAAGAAAAATTGAATAAAAAAACTTAATTTTTTTAAATTTTGTGTTGATTAATGTAAAACAGCCTAACTGCATTTTACACCAAAGTAACAAACTTGTGCTTAAATAATCAACTATATCTTTTACAACAACATCAACAACAACTTTAGGTAACTATTAGTACAACTAACTTAAAACTAAAATAAATTTTAACAGTATAAAAGCATTTTGAAAAAAAATAGTAAAAAATCAGAAAAAAATAAAAATTTCATTTTTTTTTTCAAAAAAAAGGTTTCTACTAATCTATTTTTTGCAATTAGCACAACAATAATAAACATGTCTGTTGCATATATATTTTTCACAATTAAAACAAATCATATTTATTTTGCGGTCACTGGCAGGAGGACAGAAGCTGCATTTTTTTTTTTTTTGCTTGTAGGTGTGCTTGTGAAGGATGTTTCGGTAGCAGAGCTGTGTGTTTTGAGCTTGGTTCTGGATTCTTCTTTCAACAATTTTAATTGATCCTTCACTTCTTGGATGTATTTTTCTCTCTGTCACATAAGGCCTAATAAGGGATTGTCCTAATTCCTCCAGAAACAGTCGTCTTTTATGTAGTTTATTTTTGTTCCAGTTTTGATCAATTTCACACCATAAAACTAAGGCGTTGTAGGCGGACACATCCAGAATATTATAGAAAACAGTCATTGGCCACCGATTGGATTTTCGTTTCTAGATCAGCTATTTTTGAGATAGCATACCTTGTAGGTCCAGAAGCAGTATTTATGACATTTGCAGCGTGCATTTTACCAGTTTGTACTGGAGGTTGTAAATTCCAAAGTATTTCTTTATTTTTAGAATAGACTGTTTGCATCCGACTACTTGTCAGGGGATCATGGTCCTCATCATATTCGACTTCTGATTCTGAATGTTCAACATTACTTCGGAACTCAAGTGATCCTCCTCGGACACAGTTTCCAACGGGATGTCATCATCCGAATCGGAGGCGTTGATAAGCTCCATCAATTCAGAGTTGCTCAATCCACGTTTTCGCATCATTTTTGCAAAACTTCAACAGTCATAAATACAACGGGTACCATGTATTCAAAGCTGTGAGGTAAACTCTGTGTGCAGCTCCAGACTCCAGCTCCTCTCTCCAACAGCCTTGGAATGTCTGACTGAACTACTATACTGACAAGATAAGGGCGGAGACACACAGGCACCTTCTGCAAGGCTAAGATAACACACAACAAAATACATTCTCATTAGCTTGTCAGTTCACAAGGAAAAGAAACTATTTTCTTTTGCAATCTTGAAAACTGAATTGATTGATTTGTAGAGGAACAGCAGGCCTTTAGATACAGCAATAAAAATTGTACTGAAAGACAATGCGTATGGTTTGTACTGAAATCATTTGTATACATGTATCCATCCATTTATGTCCATCTGTGCACCTAAAGCAACTAGATAACTTGATAAACAATAGTAGATGCAATAAGTAGTCTCAAAATAAACTAAAAATCCTTTGTTTTACTCAAAAAATGGCTGTAGATTAGTATAAAAGGCTAACGGGTCATTTTTGACCCGAACATAACAAGTGTATAAAAAACTGTAGCGCAAAAAGTAAAGCACCGAAAAAAATAAATAAAGTACCCTTAGTATGAACCCCGTAAATTAGGAAAATAGAAGGAACCACAAGTTTCAAAATCAAAATATGAATGAATAAAATATCTAATTTCCAAAACGGGTCATTTTTGACCCGAACAGAACAGCAGGGTTAATGTCCTAGCGATCCCACCAACGATCCGACGTGGATGGGATTGCTGGGACATCGTTAGCTGATCGCTGGTGAGCTGTCACATGGGCAGACTCACCAGCGATCAGGACCAGCGAGCACGCTGGTATCCAGTGTACATATCGGGTAACTAAGCACTGCGCCGCGCTTAGTTACCCGATGTGTACCCTAGATACCGTCTCCCAGCTTCTGCTGTACGCGCTGGGAGCTGGTATCCAGTGTACACATCGGGTAACTAAGCGCTGCACCGCTCTTAGTTACCCTATGTGTACCCTAGATACCAGCTCCCAGCTTCTACTGTACGTGCTGGGAGCTCGCTGATCGTTGGTCTCCCGCTGTCACACGCAGCGATGCGCGCTGGCCAGCGGGAGACCAATGATGAAAAAATGGTCCAGGCCATTCGACGACGATCAGCGATACCCAGCAGCACGCAGGTCGTCGCTAGCGATCTCGCTTAGTGTGACGGGGGCTTAAGTCACTCATGTTATTTTACTATTATCAAGGGCTCTTTAAAGGGAATATGTCAGCAGGTTTTTGCTATGTAATCTGAAGACAGCAGGAGATAGAGGCTGAAACACAGAATTAATGAATGTGTTACGTGTCAAAGTGCTGCTGTTTACTAACTGAAGGATTTATCACTAAGAGATTAACATTGGTGCACTATACTAGTCCGGCCACCCCCGCTTCTATAATAAGCAGCTCACTGTGTATAGACTTTGTACACAGAGAGCCTGGTGTGGGCGGGTTAGCTTTCTCAACTCTGCTTCATTCTGAATCTTAAAGCTCTGATTGTGTCAGAACGGCTGCACTCAGTAATCTAAGTGATACATCGTTGGATTCAGCTTCTATTTGCCCAAATCAGGCTGTGACACAAAATAGTTAATAAATAACATTTCCCACATGTCTACTTTACATCAGCACAATTTTGGGAACAACATTTTTTTTTGTTAGGAAGTTATAAGGGTTAAAAGTTGACCAGCGATTTCTCATTTTTACAGCAAAATTTACAAAACCATTTTTTTTAGGGACCACCTCACATTTGAAGTCACTTTGAGGGGTCTATATGGCAGAAAATACCCAAAAGTGACACCATTATAAAAACTGCACCCCTCAAGCTACTCAAAACCACATTCAAGAAGATTATTAACCCTTCAGGTGCTTCACAGGAACTAAAGCAACGTGGAAGGAAAAAATGGACATTTTAATTTTTCCAACAAAATTTTTCTTTTAGCATCAATTTTTTCATTTTTGCATGGGCAACAGGATAAAATGGATCCTACAATTTGTTGGGCAATTTCTCCTGAGTACACAGATACCTCATATGTGGTCATAAACCACTGTTTGGGCGCACGGCAGGGCTCAGAAGGGAAGGAGCGCCATTTGACTTTTTGAATGGAAAATATGCTGGAATATTTAGCGGATGCCATGTCGCATTTGGAGAGTCCCTGTGTGCCTAAGCATTGGAGCTCCCCCACTAATGACCCCATTTTGGAAACTAGACCCCCCAAGGAACTTATCTAGATGCAGAGTGAGCACTTTGAACCCCCAAGTGCTTCACAAATTGATCCGTAAAAAAAAGAAAGTACTTTTTTTTTCACAAAAATTTTCTTTTAGCCTCAGTTTTTTCATTTTCACATGGGCAACAGTATAAATTGGATCCTAAAATTTGTTGGGCAATTTCTCCTGAGTACACAGATACCTCATATGTGGTCATAAACCACTGTTTGGGTGCACGGCAGGGCTCAGAAGGGAAGGAGCGCCATTTGACTTTTTGAATGGAAAATTAGCTCCAGTCGTTAGCGGACACCATGTCATGTTTGGAGAGCCCCTGTATGCCTAAACTTTGGAGCTCCCCAACAAATGACCCCATTTTGGAAACTAGACCCCCTAAGAAACTTATGCAGATGCACAGTGAGCACTTTGAACCCCAGGTGCTTCACAAAAGTTTATAACGCAGAGCCGTGAAAATAAAAAATCATTTTTTTTTCTCAAAAAATGATTATTTAGCCCCATATTTTTTATTTTCACAATGGTTACAGGAGAAATTGGACCCCAAAAGTTGTTGACTAATTTGTCCTAAGTATGCTAGTACCTCACATGTGGGGGAGAACCACTGTTTGGGCACACGTCAGGGCTTGGAAGGGATGTAGTGACGCTTTGAAATGCCGACTTGATGGAATGGTCTGCGGGCGGGCAGAGCCCCTGTTACGTTTGCAGAGCCCATGATGTGCCTAAACAGTAGAAACCCCCCACAAGTGACCACATTTTGTAAACTAGACCCTCAAGGAACTTAACTAGATGTGTGGTGAGCACCTTGAACCCCCACGTGCTTCACAGAAGTTTGTAATGCAGAGCCGTGAAAATAAAAAATCATTTTTCAGCTGCAGATGGAAGGAAGAGAGCCACAGTAATTCATTACTGATGGGTAGGCGGAGCCCCAGATCAGGATGACACCTCAGATCAAAAGCGTGTTGACTGGCTGGCTCCTCCAGCTCGGGCTCCTCCTACTCAGCTCCTTCAGTCTAAGATTTGAGGTCTCAGAGGATGGTCGCTGCTGGAAGCAGCTCCTCAGAAGATTTTATTATTTCAGCTGCAGATGGAAGGAAGAGAGCCACAGTATTCATTACTGATGGGTAGGCGGAGCCCCAGATCAGGATGACACCTCAGATCAAAAGCGTGTTGACTGGCTGGCCCCTCCAGCTCGGGCTCCTCCTACTCAGCTCCTTCAGTCTAAATTTGAGGTCTCAGAGGATGGTCGCTGCTGAAGCAGCTCCTCAGAAGATTTTATTATTTTTATCGGACATGAGACTTGGACATGGGTCTGAAAGGTCTCAGGGGTCTCAGCGCTGCTGGACCCCACCTCTCCCCTGGCGGATCTGTATTTTACATAAATAGTCCCTGCAGAATCTTGCCGGCCCTGGGGGACGAGGTTAGCTTCCCTGGCGGGGACGCAAACCGCACACTGGGGTCACTGCGTTCCCTGCCCTGGGGGGGAGCATGGGCACAAGCGCCACAAATCCTGAGGGGTCCCTGTGGCGCTCAGCTGGTGAGTACTCCACAATATATATACAATGTGATGAGTGCTTTAGCGACTGCTGTGACAGCGCTATTACATGTGTGTTAAATGTACTATTAGCGCTGCTTTGGCAGCGCCGTGACATGTAGATGTGGTGTTTCTGTGCAACTTTTGTCCGCAGGCAGATGCCTGCAGGACAGGGGGGGAGTAGGAGTGAGGAGTTTTGGCGCTCATATTTTTGAGCCGGGGGGGCGTGGCTTCACGCTTCCCGGTCTTTCAATGCAGGAAGCGCGCGATTGCGCTTCTCTTCCGGCTCCCTCAGCACGGCGGCCATTAAAAGAGCTCCTGGGCTCCTCAGACTCCGCTCCTCCCGTCTCAGGCACCAAACCAGCTGGGTGAGTGGCATTGTTTCCTCACCACACAGCGCTGATACATAGCGCTATTCTGCAGCTCGGTCTCACATAGAGACCTTGTTTTTTCTGACAGCCTGTGACATTAACCCCTCTTGAAGGTTTTACTTGGCATACAGCTGGGGTAGCTCTATATTTTTAAGACTTAACCCTTCAGCGGCTGTTTTGCGTTCACTTAAAAAAAAAAAAAAAAAAAAAACTGCGTTTTTTTCAGGTTTTCTGACATTGGCCTGCCATATACTGTGTGAGGCATGTCGGAACAGGGTTCAGAAGGCGCGGACCATATTCCAGTTCCGCTTCGGCAATCTGGTACGCAGTCCTCCGCGGCGTCTAGCGCTGCGGTTGGAGATCACAGTGATGCAAAATTGATGCTATCGCCAGTTCTATTAATGGCTTGTCTGACCTTTTGAGTCAATATGTGTCAGCTAGATCCTCTCAGGACAGAAAGCGACACAGACCGTTACCATCCTTCACCCGTAGCGAATCAGATGTCTCTGATTTAGATTGTGGTGAGGGTTCTCCTTTAAGTTCAGATGGGGAAATGTCTGATTCGGATAAGGAGGAAAGGCGGGGGCTCTCGTCCCTTGTGAGACGTACAGAGGCATTTATTGAAGCCATGAGAGAGGTTTTACAGTTACCGGAGGTG
The DNA here is from genome assembly GCA_033576555.1 of Oophaga sylvatica. Lineage (NCBI taxonomy): Eukaryota > Metazoa > Chordata > Amphibia > Anura > Dendrobatidae > Oophaga > Oophaga sylvatica. The sequence goes on along the minus strand of JARQOD010000002.1, from coordinate 367,402,226 downwards.
GTAACTAGTTTACCTGGTAAATCAGCACGAATGTACCAGGAGTATCGTACGTCACGATCAGCCTTGCCAGATCTAGATGATCTTAACAGTGCAGTAGAAAAGGAACGTCTGTGTCCGGATAAACGTTTTCACGGAACACGTTTCTTTGACGCACTTTATCCGTGTTCCACAGAGTCGAGAGATAATTGGATCCCCTCTCCTGAAGTGGATTTTTCCTTATCCCAGCTTAGTAAATCCTCACTGCTTCCTGTTAAAGGGAAGGCGAGTTTGCAGGATCCACTGAACAGAAAAACGGAAATGGCGGCGAAATCAAATTATGAGGCCGCGGGTCATGGATTCAGAGCGATACTAGGATCCATGTGTGCTTCTAAAGCTTCTATAAGCTGGTTGGACCTTTTACACAAGGCGTGGAAAAATGGATCTCCGTCATCTGAGATGGAGGAGATTTTCGAATGGTTGGACACTGCAGTCCGATATATCTATGATGCAGGTCTGGACACTGCGTCGCTTCTGTCCAGGGCGCAGGCTTCGGCGATCACGGTCAGAAGAGCGCTGTGGCTCAGACAGTGGGCCGGGGATGCGGTCTCCAAACAAGGTTTGCTGGCCTTAGCTTATAAAGGTGGTCATCTTTTTGGGTCTGACCTCACAGAACTGATTACCAGGGCAAAGGCAAAAGAGGCGACGTTGCCACAACGCAGAGCTATGGCTTCTGTGTCTGGCAGGACATATAGTGGTCGGCGGTCCTTTCGGGGCCGAGGTCGATTCGCTCAGTCTTCTTGGGGATCGGGTCGTTCCTCTTTCTCAGCAAAAAAGTCCTCCCAGAAATCTCGCATTCCCTGGAAGCAGAATTTCCGTCAAGACAAGCGGGAAACCGACAAGAAGCCCGCCAAGACGGATTGACGCCAGGAGCCCACTCGAGGACTCTCGAGTGGGGGGTCGCCTGCTCCAGTTCAAGGAGACTTGGATTTCTCGCGTTCCAGATTCATGGGTAACGCGGGTCGTGTCAGCAGGTTATTTCATAGAATTCTCTTCTCGTCCCCCAGACACATTTTACCAGTCTCGCATTCCGACAGAACCCGAGCTTTTGGTCGCTCTGCAGCGAGAGGTCGAATTCCTTCTTCAGAAGGGTGTGGTAATACCGGTTCCGCCAGAAGACCGGGGAAAAGGATTTTATTCCAATCTGTTTGTGGTTCCCAAAAAGGAGGACAAATTTCGTCCGATTCTGGATCTCAAAAGATTGAATCGGCATGTCCACACCCGGAAATTCCGCATGGAGTCACTTCGCTCCGTCGTGGCAGCACTGTCGCAGAACGATTTTTTGGTATCAATCGACATCCGCGACGCTTATTTACATGTTCCCGTTGGAAGGGCTCATCAACGTTTTCTTCGTTTTGCCATAGGTCGGGATCATTACCAGTTCGTGGCTCTGCCATTCGGCTTAGCCTCGGCGCCCAGAGTATTTACAAAGATTCTGGCGCCTCTCATGGCGATTCTTCGAAGACAAGGAATTACGATTCTTCCTTACCTGGACGATCTTTTGATCGTGGCATCCTCGGAGGAGGAAGCAGTGACAGCTCGCAATCTGTCTCTTCAGTTACTGAAGGACTTCGGTTGGCTAGTCAATTGGGAGAAGTCGTTTCTGGAACCGTCGCAAGCTATCCTCTTTTTGGGAATGCATTTCGACACGGTACGGGCAGTGGTGTCTCTACCTCCAGACAAACAGTCATGTCTTCTTCGGCATGTACAAATCATGAAGTCTTCGATAACAATGTCCCTTCGCAAGTGTATGCGTCTTCTGGGTTTAATGGTGGCGTCCATGGAGGCAATTCCGTTTGCCCAGTTTCATTCCAGAGCTCTCCAAAGGTTCATTCTGAGTCATTGGAATCAGTCGCAATCGCTGGATTGCAGTGTCACCATCTCTCGCAGGGTGCGAGAGTCTCTAGGATGGTGGTTACGTCCAGGAGCCTTATCCCTGGGGAAATCTTTTCTCCCTCCGAAATGGTCGGTCATAACCACAGATGCCAGCCTGACGGGCTGGGGGGGTGTTTGGAACGATTCCTGGATTCAGGGAGTATGGTCATCGGAGGAGACTGTTTTACCGATCAATATCCTGGAATTGAGGGCGATTTTCCTTTGCCTCCAACACTGGACGGTCCCTTTGAGCGGTCTGCCGGTCCGAGTGCAGACAGACAACGCCACAGCGGTTGCGTATATCAATCATCAAGGTGGAACAAGGAGTCCCAGACTCATGGCGGAGGTGTCTCGGATCCTGATCTGGGCCGAGGCCAGGGTTCCAGCCATTTCTGCAATCCACATCCCAGGGGTTCAGAATGTTACGGCGGATTTTCTCAGTCGCGAGAAGATGGATCCCGGAGAATGGAGTCTTCATCCGGAGATTTTTGCAATGCTGTGCTCCCGTTGGGGAACTCCCCAAGTGGATTTGATGGCATCCAGGTTCAATGCCAAACTGCCAGTGTTCATGTCCAGGTTCAAGGACCGGAAGGCTGTGGAGGTGGATGCTCTGGTGGCTCCGTGGGATCAATTCGAGCTGATTTATGTGTTTCCACCGATATCCTTGCTTCCTCTGGTACTGCGTCGGATCAGACTGGAGAGAATCCCGGCTATGTTAATAGCACCAGATTGGCCAAGGAGGACGTGGTTTTCAACGCTAATGTCGCTGTTGGCGGCACCTCCATTTCCACTTCCTCTTCGACCGGACCTGTTGACTCAGGGGCCCGTTTGTCATCCGGACTTGAAGTCTCTGCGTTTGACGGCGTGGCTCTTGAGACCGAAATGTTGACTCGTAGAGGTTTTTCAGCCGAGGTCATTGCTACTCTTCGAGCTGCCAGATGTCCGGCTACTACTAGGATTTACCACAAAATTTGGGAAACCTTCTTTTCGTGGTGTTTGGGGTCCTCTCGGAACCCGAGAAAATTTTCCATTCCCAACCTGTTGGCTTTTCTACAGCATGGGCTAGACAAGGGTTTGGCAGTAAGCACTCTGAAAGGTCAGATTTCTGCTCTGTCCTTATTATTTCGGAGAACCATTGCTTCAAATAGAGACGTGCTCTCCTTTTTCCGAGGTATATCTCGTAAGTTTCCGCCGCGGAAGGCACCCGTGTCTCCTTGGCGGCTCAACCTTGTTTTGGAGGCTCTTCAGCATAAACCTTTTGAGCCTATGGTTTCTGCTAGCCTTTCTTTACTTTCTTGGAAGGTGGCTTTCCTTGTTGCAGTCACTTCCTTGAGGAGAGTTTCTGAGTTGGCAGCTCTTTCTTGTTCGCCTCCTTTTCTGGAGTTTTTTCCGGATCGTGTAGTGCTTCGCACTCGGGGTGATTTTTTACCTAAAGTGGTGTCACAATTTCATGTCGACCAGGATATTGTGTTACCTTCATTCTGCCCGGATCCGAAAAATGTGAAAGAGCGAGCTTTACACACATTGGATTTAGTGCGGGCCTTGAAGTTTTATCTATCTATTACTCAAGGTTTTCGTAAGACGGACTCCCTGTTTGTGGTTCCAGCAGGTCGTCGGCGTGGTCAACGAGCTTCCAAAGATTCTATAGCTCGTTGGATCCGGTCAGCTATTTTGGAAGCTTACCGTCTTCGGGGTGAATCTTGCCCGATTAAGATTCGAGCCCATTCTACGAGAGCTGTGGCCTCTTCGTGGGCTTTTCATCAAGGTGCCTCGGCGGTGCAGCTCTGCCGAGCGGCAACTTGGCGCTCTGTCCACACGTTTACAAAGTTTTATAAAGTGGACGTCAGTGCTTCCGCTGATGCAGCCCTCGGACGTAGGGTCCTGCAGGCAGCTGTAGTGTAAAGTTCTAGATGAACTTGTGTTTAGCGCTGGTTGCGCTTTTTGTTAAGGTTGTTGGGTTTCTGCCCTTTGTTGGTTTTTTCCCACCCTTATTTTTGAACTGCTTTGGGACGTCCCATCAGTAATGAATACTGTGGCTCTCTTCCTTCCATCTGCAGCTGAAAGACGGATTTTGGTAAGACCTTACCTGTAAAATCCTTTTCAGCGAAGGAAGGAAGAGAGACACAGCACCCTCCCAGGGCAGAAGTGTGTTGATGTTTTCAGATGCAGCGCGACCCTTATCTGATAGCGATTATCTGGGCTGAGGTCAGCGCGCTAAGGCTCTGTTCCAGCATTGCCAGCTCATCACAGTAGTCAGGTTCAGTGAGTAGTGCCTGGAACTCTGTGGTTTGCCTTACTTTGCATGCATAACCTGTATTCTTGTGTTGTTTCTCTGAAGTTCCTTCAGAAGGGGTTATGTTGCTCCGCTGGTGATCTTGGCTCTTTTCCTCAAAGCTTTGGTACGACTGAAGGAGCTGAGTAGGAGGAGCCCGAGCTGGAGGGGCCAGCCAGTCAACACGCTTTTGATCTGAGGTGTCATCCTGATCTGGGGCTCCGCCTACCCATCAGTAATGAATACTGTGTCTCTCTTCCTTCCTTCGCTGAAAAGGATTTTACAGGTAAGGTCTTACCAAAATCCGTCTTTTTATCGGACAAGAGACTTGGACATGAGTCTGAAAGGTTCAGGGGTCTCCGCTGCTGGACCCCACCTCTCCCTTGGCGGATCTGTATTTTACATAAATAGTCCCTGCAGAATCTTGCCGGCCCTGGGGGACGAGGTTAGCTTCCCTGGCGGGGACGCAAACCGCACACTGGGGTCACTGCGTTCCCCGCCCTGGGGGGGAGCATGGCACAAGCGCCACAAATCCTGAGGGGTCCCTGTGGCACTCAGCTGGTGAGTACTCCACAATATATTTTATATAAAATGTGTGAGTGCTTTAGCGACTGCTGTGACAGCGCTATTACATGTGTGTTAATGTACTATAAGCGCTGCGGTGGCAGCGCCATGACATGTGAATGTGGTGTTTCTGTACAACCGTTGTCCGCAGGCAGATGCCTGCAGGACAGGGGGGAGCAGAAGTGAGGAGTTTTGGCGCTCATTTTTTTGAGGGGGGGCGTGGCTTCACGGTCTTTCATGCAGGAAGCGCGCGATTGCGCTTCTCTTCCGGCTCCCTCAGCGCGGCGGCCATTAAAAAGGCTCCCGGGCTCCTCAGACTCCGCTCCTCCCGTCTCAGACACCAAACCAGCTGGGTGAGTGCGTTTTTTCCTCACCCCACAGCGCAGATACATAGCGCTATTCTGCAGCTGGGTCTCATATAGAGACCTTGTTTTTCTTACAGCCTGCGACATTAACCCCTCTTGAGGGTTTACTCGGCATACAGCTGGGGTAGCTCTATATTTAAGACTTAACCCTTCAGCGTGCTGGTTTGCATTCACTTTAAAAAAAAAAAAAACGCGTTTTTTTCAGGTTTCTGACATTTGACCTGCCATATACAGTGTGAGGCATGTCGGAACAGGGTTCAGAAGGCGCGGACCATATTCCAGTTCCGCTTCGGCAGTCTGGTACGCAGTCCTCCACAGCGTCTAGCGCTGCGGTTGGAGGTCTCAGTGATGCAAAATTAGATGCTATCGCCAGTTCTATTAATGGCTTGTCTGACCTTTTGGGTCAATATGTGTCAGCTAGATCCTCTCAGGACAGGAAGCGACACAGGCCGTTTCCATCCTTCCCCCGTATCGAATCAGATGTCTCTGATTTGGATTGTGGAGAGGGTTCTCCTTTAAGTTCAGAAGGGGAAATGTCCGATTCGGATAAGGAGGAACGGCGGGGACTTTCGTCCCTTGTGAGACGTACAGAGGCATTTATTGAAGCCATGAGAGAGGTTTTGCAGTTACCGGAGGTGGTAACTAGTTTACCTGGTAAATCAGCACGAATGTACCAGGAGTATCGTACGTCACGATCAGCTTTGCCAGATCTAGATGATCTTAACAGTGCAGTAGAAAAGGAACGTCTGTGTCCGGATAAACGTTTTCACGGAACACGTTTCTTTGACGCACTTTATCCGTGTTCCACAGAGTCGAGAGATAATTGGACTCCCTCTCCTGAAGTGGATTTTTCCTTATCCCAGCTTAGTAAATCCTCACTGCTTCCTGTTAAGGGGAAGGCGAGTTTGCAGGATCCGCTGGACAGAAAAACGGAAATGGCGGCGAAATCAAATTATGAGGCCGCGGGTCATGGATTCAGAGCGGTACTAGGATCCATGTGTGCTTCTAAAGCTTCTATAAGCTGGTTGGACCTTTTACACAAGGCGTGGAAAAATGGATCTCCGTCATCTGAGATGGAGGAGATTTTCGAATGGTTGGACACTGCAGTCCGATATATCTATGATGCAGGTCTGGATACTGCGTCACTTCTGTCCAGGGCGCAGGCTTCGGCGATCACAGTCAGAAGAGCACTGTGGCTCAGACAGTGGGCCTGGGATGCGGTCTCCAAACAAGGTTTGCTGGCCTTAGCTTATAAAGGTGGTCATCTTTTTGGGTCTGACCTCACAGAGCTGATTACCAAGGCAAAGGCAAAAGAAGCAACGTTACCACAACGCAGGGCTATGGCTTCTGTGTCTGTCAGGACATATAGTGGTCGGCGGTCCTTTCGGGGCCGAGGTCGATTCGCTCAGTCCTCTTGGGGATCGGGTCGTTCCTCTTTCTCGACAAAAAAGTCCTCCCAGAAATCTCGCACCCCCTGGAAGCAGAATTTCCGTCAAGACAAGCGGGAAACTGACAAGAAGCCCGCCAAGACGGACTGACGCCAGGAGTCCACTTGAGGATTCTCGAGTGGGGGGTCGCCTGCTCCAATTCAAGGAGACTTGGATTTCTCGCGTTCCAGATTCATGGGTAACGCGGGTCGTGTCAGCAGGTTATTTCATAGAGTTCTCTTCTCGACCCCCAGACACCTTTTGCCAGTCTCGCATTCCGTCAGAACCCGAGCTTTTGGTCGCTCTGCAGCGAGAGGTCGAATTTCTTCTTCAGAAGGGTGTGGTAATACCGGTTCCGCCAGAAGACCGGGGAAAAGGATTTTATTCCAATCTGTTTGTGGTTCCCAAAAAGGAGGACAAATTTCGTCCGATTCTGGATCTCAAAAAATTGAATCGGCATGTCCACACCTGGAAATTCCGCATGGAGTCACTTCGCTCCGTTGTGGCAACCCTGTCGCAGAACGATTTTTTGGTATCAATCGACATCCGCGACGCTTATTTACATGTTCCCGTCCGAAGGACTCATCAACGTTTTCTTCGTTTTGCCATAGGTCGGGACCATTACCAGTTTGTGGCTCTGCCATTCGGCTTAGCCTCGGCGCTCAGAGTATTTACAAAGATTCTGGCGCCTCTCATGGCAATTCTTCGAAGACAAGGAATTACGATTCTTCCTTACCTGGACGATCTTTTGATCGTGGCATCCTCGGAGGGGGAAGCAGTGACAGCTCGCAATCTGTCTCTTCAGTTACTGAAGGACTTCGGTTGGCTGGTCAATTGGGAGAAGTCGTTTCTGGAACTGTCGCAAGCAATCCTCTTTTTGGGAATGCATTTCGACACGGTACGGGCAGTAGTCTCCCTACCTTCAGACAAACAGTCATGTCTTCTTCGACATGTACAGATCATGAAGTCTTCGACAACAATGTCCCTTCGGAAGTGTATGCGTCTTCTGGGTTTAATGGTGGCCTCCATGGAGGCAATTCCGTTTGCCCAGTTTCATTCCAGAGCTCTCCAAAGGTTCATCCTGGGTCATTGGAATCAGTCGCAATCGCTGGATTGCAGTGTCACCATCTCTCGCAGGGTGCGAGAGTCTCTAGGATGGTGGTTACATCCAGGAGCTTTATCCCTGGGGAAATCTTTCCTCCCTCCGAAATGGTCGGTCATAACCACAGATGCCAGCCTGACGGGCTGGGGGGGTGTTTGGAACGATTCCTGGATTCAGGGAGTATGGTCATCGGAAGAGGCTGTTCTACCGATCAATATCCTGGAATTGAGGGCGATTTTCCTTTGCCTCCAACACTGGACGGTCCCTTTGAGCGGTCTGCCAGTCCGAGTGCAGACAGACAACGCGACAGCGGTTGCGTATATCAATCACCAAGGCGGGACATGGAGTCCCAGGCTCATGGTGGAAGTGTCTCGGATCCTGATCTGGGCCGAGGCCAGGGTTCCAGCCATTTCTGCAATCCACATTCCAGGGGTTCAGAATGTTACGGCGGACTTTCTCAGTCGCGAGAAGATGGATCCCGGAGAATGGAGTCTTCATCCAGAGATTTTTGCAATGCTGTGTTCCCGTTGGGGAACTCCCCAAATGGATTTGATGGCATCCAGGTCCAATGCCAAACTACCGATGTTCATGTCCAGGTTCAAGGACCGGAAGGCTGTGGAGGTGGATGCTCTGGTGGCTCCGTGGGACCAATTCGAGCTGATTTATGTGTTTCCACCGATATCTTTGCTTCCTCTGGTACTGCGTCGGATCAGACTGGAGAGAATCCCGGCTATGTTAATAGCACCAGATTGGCCAAGGAGGACGTGGTTTTCAACGCTAATGTCGCTGTTGGCGGCACCTCCATTTCCACTTCCTCTTCGACCGGACCTTTTAACTCAGGGGCCCGTTTGTCATCCGGACTTGAAGTCTCTGCGTTTGACGGCGTGGCTCTTGAGACCGAAATATTGACCCGTAGAGGTTTTTCAGCCGAGGTCATTACTACTCTTCGAGCTGCCAGAAGTCCGGCTACTACTAGGATTTACCACAAAACTTGGGAAACCTTCTTTTCGTGGTGTTCGGGGTCTTCACGGGACCCGAGGAAATTTTCCATTCCCAATTTGCTGGCTTTTCTGCAGCATGGGTTAGACAAGGGTTTGGCAGTTAGCACCCTGAAAGGTCAGGTTTCTGCTCTGTCCTTATTATTCCGGAGAGTTATTGCCTCGCATAGGGACGTACTTTCCTTTTTCCCGCGTATAGCTCGTAAGTTTCCGCCGCGGAAGGCACCTGTGTCTCCTTGGCGGCTCAACCTTGTCTTGGAAGCTCTTCAGCATAAACCTTTTGAGCCTATGGATTCTGCTAGCCTTTCTTTACTTTCTTGGAAGGTGGCCTTCCTAGTAGCGGTCACCTCTTTGAGGAGAGTTTCTGAGTTGGCAGCTCTTTCTTGCTTGCCTCCTTTTCTGGAGTTTTTTCCGGATCGTGTGGTGCTTCGCACACGGGTGATTTCCTACCTAAAGTGGTTTCACAATTTCATGTTAACCAGGATATTGTGTTGCCTTCACTCTGTCCGGATCCGAAGAACGCGAAAGAGCGAGCTTTACACACATTGGATTTAGTGCGGGCCTTGAAGTTTTATCTATCTATTATTCAAGGTTTTCGTAAAACGGACTCCCTGTTTGTGGTTCCAGCAGGTCGTCGGCGTGGTCAACGAGCTTCCAAGGATTCTATAGCTCGTTGGATCCGGTCACTTATTTTGGAAGCTTACCGTCTTGGGGGTGAATCTTGTCCGATCAAGATTCGAGCCCATTCCACGAGAGCTGTGGCTTCATCGTGGGCTTTCCATCAAGGTGCCTCGGCAGTGCAGCTCTGCCGGGCGGCAACTTGGCGCTCTGTCCACACGTTTACAAAGTTTTATAAAGTGGACGTCAGTGCTTCCGCTGATGCAGCCCTCGGACGTAGGGTCCTGCAGGCAGCTGTAGTTTAAAGTTCTAGATGAACTTGTGTTTAGCGCTGGTTGCGCTTTTCTTTGTTAAGGTTGTTGGGTTTCTGCCTTTTGTTGGTTTTTTCCCACCCTTATTTTTGAACTGCTTTGGGACGTCCCATCAGTAATGAATTACTGTGGCTCGCTTCCTTCCATCTGCAGCTGAAACACGGATTTTGGTAAGAACTTACCTGTAAAATCCTTTTCAGCGAAGGAAGGAAGAGAGACACAGCACCCTCCCAAGGCAGAAGTGTGTTGATGTTTTCAGATGCAGCGCGACCCTTATCTGATTGAGATATCTGGGCTGTGGTCAGCGCGCTAAGGCTCTGTTCCAGCATCGCCAGCTCATCACAGTAGTCAGGTTCAGTGAGTAGTCCCTGGAACTCTGTGGTTTTTGGCTTACTTTGCATGCATAACCTGTATTCTTGTGTTTTCTCTGAAGTTCCTTCAGAAGGGGTTATGTTGCTCCGCTGGTGATCTTGGTTCTTCCCTAAAGCTTTGGTACGACTGAAGGAGCTGAGTAGGAGGAGCCCGAGCTGGAGGAGCCAGCCAGTCAACACGCTTTTGATCTGAGGTGTCATCCTGATCTGGGGCTCCGCCTACCCATCAGTAATGAATTACTGTGTCTCTCTTCCTTCCTTCGCTGAAAAGGATTTTACAGGTAAGTTCTTACCAAAATCCGTGTTTTTCCTCAAAAACTGATTTTTTTAACCCGCAATTTTTTATTTTCACAAGGGTAACAGGAGAAATTGGACCACAAAAGTTGTTGTACAGTTTGTCCTGAGCACACTGGTACCCCATATGTGGGGATGAACCACTGTTTTGGCGCATGGGAGAGCACAGAAGGGAAGGAGCGCCATTTTGGAATGCAGACTTGATGGAATGTTCTGTGGGCGACATGTTGCGTTTGCAGAGCCCCTGATGTGCCTAAACAGTAGAAACCCCCCACAAGTGACCCCATTTTGGAAACTAGACCCCCCAAGGAGCTTATCTAGATGTGTAGTGAGCACTTTGAACCCCCAAGGGCTACACAGAAGTTTAACGCCGGGCCATGAAAATAAAAAAATCATATTTTTTTCCACAAACATGATCTTTTAGTCCCCAATTTTTTTATTTTCCCAAGGGTAACAGGAGAAATTAGACCTCAAAAGTTGTTGTCCAATTTGTCCTGAGTACGCTGATATCCCATATGTGGGAGAAAACTACTGTATGGGCACACTTCGGGGCTCGGAAGGGAAGTAGTGACGTTTTGAAATGCCGACTTGATGGAATGGTCTGCGGGCGTCATGTTACGTTTGCAGAGTCCCTGATGTGCCTAAACAGTATAAACTCCCCACAAGTGACCCCATTTTGGAAACTAGACCCCGCAAGGAACTTATCTAGATGTGTGGTGAGCACTTTGAACCCCCAAGTTCTTCACAGAAGTTTATAACGCAGAGCCGTGAAAATAAAAAATCATTTTTCAGCTGCAGATGGAAGGAAGAGAGCCACAGTATTCATTACTGATGGGTAGGCGGAGCCCCAGATCAGGATGTCACCTCAGATCAAAAGAGTGCTGACTGGCTGGCCCCTCCAGCTCGGGCTCCTCCTACTCAGCTCCAGTCTAAGATTTGAGGTCCAGAGGATGGTCGCTGCTAATGCAGCTCCTCAGAAGATTTTATTATTTTATATTCGGACAGGAGACTTGGATCACTAGTTGGTCTAGAGGTCTCAGGGGTACCAGCGCTGCTGTACCCCAACCTCTCCCTTGGCGGATCTGTACTTACTCAAAGTCCCTGCAGAATCCTTGCCGGCCCTGGGGGATGAGGAGAGCTTCCCTGGCGGGACGCAAACCACACGTGCGGTCACTGCGTTCCTCGCCCTGGGGGGAAGCATGGGCATAGCGCCAGAAACCCCTGAGGGTCCCTGTGGCGCCTTGGCTGGTGAGTACTCCACACAAAATTTTATTATTAATGTGTGAGTGCTTTAGCGTCTGATGGCAGCGCTATTACATGTATATCAGTATGCTTCAGCGCTGCGGTGACAGCGCTATTACATGTTTATCAGTGTATTTCACCAGCCTCTCCCTTGGCGGATCTGTAATTACATAATGGTCCCTGCAGAATCCTTGCCGGCCCTGGGGGATGAGGAGAGTTTTCCCTGGCGGGGGCGCAAACCACACGCTGGGTCACTGCGCTTCCCGCCCTGGGGGGAAGCATGGGCATAGCGCCAGAAACCCCTGGGGGTCCCTGTGGCGCTGAGCTGATGAGTTTTTCCACACAATTTTTTATTATAATAATGTGTGAGTGCTTCAGCGCTGCGGTGACAGCGCTACTACTTGTATGTCAGTATGCTTCAGCGCTGCTGTGACAGCGCTGTTACATTGTAGATGTGGTGATCTTTTGTCCGCAGGCAGATAGCTGCAGGACAGAGAGGGAGCAGGAGCGGGGGAGTTCGCGCTCAATATTTGAGCTAGCAGGGGGCGTGGCCTATCTATTCCCGGTCTTTTGAGCAGGAAGATGCGCGCTCTGGCGTTTCTCCTGCGACTCCCTCACTGTGGCGGCCATTACACAGGCTCCTGGGCTCCTCAGACCGCTCCTCTCCTCATAAGACACCACGGCCAGCTGGGTGAGTGCTGATTCCTCACCCCGCAGCGCAGCGATCGCTATCCTGCAGCTGCAGTCTCATTAGAGACATAAAATTGGCTGGGACTCACACTTCATATATATATATTGTGGTGAGTTTGCAATATTAACCCTTCTGAGGGTTATTTCTACCAGAAAAATTTTTTGACTGAATACCGCTGGGGTAACCCTGCCTGGTGGAGCGTTAACCCTTCAGCATATAAAAAAAAAAAAAAGAGAAAAACCGCATAGTTTTTTGCTGGTATTACCGCTTTGACCTGTTCATACAGGTGAGACATGTCTGAACAGAGTTCAGATGCCGCGGATCACGTCCCAGTGCCATTGCGGCAATCAGATACGCAGACCTCCACACGTCTAGCGCTGCGGTCGACAGCGGTGAAAAATTGAACGATATCGCTCGATCGATCAACAACTTGTCTGACCTTTTAGGTCAATATGTGTCTGCTAATTCCTCTCAGAGGAAGCGACGCAGGCCGTTACCGGCCTCTACACGGAGCGAGTCAGACGTATCTGATATTGGGCAGAGTTCCCCTTTAAATTCGGATGGAGAAATATCCGATTCAGATGCGGACGAGCCGCAGGGGTGTTCCTCTATGGCGAAGCGTACGGAGGCATTGATTGAAGCCATGAGAGATATATTACAGTTACCGGAGGAGGTAACTAGTCGTCCTGGTAAATCAGCACGCATGTTCCAGGAGTCCCGTGCTTCGCGTACAACATTACCAGCTCTGGATGAGCTTAATAGTGTAATAGAGGAGGAACGTCTATGTCCAGATAAGCGTTTTCATGGAACGCATTTCTTGGATACACTTTATCCTTGCTCTGCGGAGTCAAAGGCTAATTGGACTTCTGCTCCTGAAGTGGATGTGTCTTTATCTCAGCTTAGTAAATCCTCACTACTCCCTATTAAGGGAAAAGCGAGCTTACAGGAGCCTTTGGATAGAAAAGCAGAATTGGCGGCAAAAGCAAGCTATGAGGCTGCGGGTCATGGATTCCGAGCAGTGCTAGGATCCATGTGTGCTGCTAGAGCTTCTCTAAGCTGGCTGGCACGTCTGAAGACGGAGTTGCACAATGAATCTCCGTTATCTGAGATATGGGAAACTTGTGAATGGTTAGAAACGGCAGCCTGTTATATATTTGATGCCGGTCTGGATACGGCATCTCTGCTGGCCAAAGCGCAAGCTTGAGCGGTCACAGTCAGAAGAGCTTTATGGCTCAGACAGTGGGCCGGGGACGCAGTTTCCAAACAAGGGTTGTTGGCCTTACCTTACAAGGGTGGCCATCTTTTTGGATCCGACCTCACAGAGCTGATTTCCAAGGCTAAGGCGAAGGAATCAGCATTACCACAGCGTAGGGCCATGGCCTCGGTGTCCAGTAAGCCTGGTGTCTATAGTGGTCGGCGGTCCTTTCGGGGCCGAGGACGATCTAGTCACTCCTCGTGGGGGTCGGGTCGTCCTTCCTTCTCAGGAAAGAAATCCTCTCAGAAAACTCGTACTCCCTGGAAGCAGAGTTTCCGCCAGGACAAGCGGGAACTTGACAAAAAGCCCGCAAAGTCTAATTGACGCCAGGGGTCCACTCGAGGATTCTCGAGTGGGGGGTCGCCTGCTTCTTTTCAAGGCGACTTGGATGGCTCGCGTTCCAGATTCCTGGGCAACGCGGATTGTGTCGGCAGGCTATTTCATAGAGTTTGCTTCTCGACCCCCAAATGTTTTTTGTCAGTCTCGCGTTCCGTCGGAACCCGAGCTTGTTGTCGCTCTACAGCGAGAGGTCGAATCTCTGCTACAAAAGGGTGTAGTGATACCGGTTCCGTCAGAGGACCGAGGGAAAGGTTTTTATTCCAACCTTTTTATAGTTCCCAAAAAGGAGAACAAATTTCGCCCGATTCTGGATCTCAAGCGATTAAACCGGCATGTCCATGCCCGGAAATTTCGCATGGAGTCGCTTCGCTCCGTTGTGGCAGCTCTGTCACAGAACGATTTTCTGGTGTCAATCGACATTCGCGACGCCTATTTGCATATTCCCATCGGAAAGGCTCATCAGCGCTTTCTTCGATTTGCCATAGGTCAGAATCATTACCAGTTCGTGGCTCTGCCGTTCGACTTAGCCTCAGCGCCAAGGGTCTTTACAAAAATTCTGGCGCCCCTCATGGCAATCCTTCGAAGACAGGGGATTACGATTCTCCCTTATCTGGACGATCTTTTGATCATGGCTTCCTCGGAGGAGGAGGCGTTGACGGCTCGGGATTTGTCTCTTCAGTTTCTGAAGGACTTCGGTTGGCTGGTCAATTGGGAGAAGTCGTCCCTGGAACCATCGAGGACAATCCTCTTTTTGGGAATGCATCTCGACACGTTTCGGTCGGTAGTTTCCCTACCACCAGACAAACAGTCATGTCTTCTTCGACATGTACAGATTATGAGATCCTCAACGGCAATGTCTCTACGGAAGTGTATGCGTCTTCTAGGACTGATGGTGGCGTCCATGGAGGCAATTCCTTTTGCCCAGTTCCACTCCAGGACTCTCCAAAGGTTCATCTTGAGTCGATGGAACCAGTCGCAATCGCTGGATTGCAGTGTCACCATTTCTCGCGCGGTGACGGGATTCTCTAGAATGGTGGTTACGTCCAGGGGCATTCTCCCTGGGGAAGTCTTTCCTCCCCCCGAAGTGGTCAGTCATAACCACCGATGCCAGCCTGACGGGTTGGGGGGGTGTTTGGAACAATCTCTGGATTCAGGGGGTATGGTCATCGGAAGAGTCTGTGCTTCCGATCAACATTCTGGAATTGAGGGCGATTTTCCTTTGCCTCCAACATTGGACGGTCCCTTTGAGCGGTCTGCCAGTCCGAGTGCAGACAGACAATGCGACGGCTGTCGCGTATATCAATCACCAAGGTGGGACAAGGAGTTCCAGACTCATGGTAGAGGTGTCCCGAATTCTGATTTGGGCAGAGGCCAATGTACCAGCCATTTCGGCGATTCACATTCCAGGGTTCAGAATGTTACAGCGGACTTTCTCAGTCGCAGAAGGATGGATTCCGGGGAATGGAGCCTCCATCCGGATGTGTTTGCACTACTGTGCTCTCGCTGGGGAACCCCCCAAGTGGATTTGATGGCATCCAGGTCCAATGCCAAGTTACCGACATTCATGTCCAGGTACAAGGATCCGAAGGCGGTGGCGGTGGATGCTCTAGTGGCTCAGTGGGATCAGTTCGAGCTGATCTATGTATTTCCGCCGATATCCTTACTTCCTCTAGTACTGCGTCGGATCAGACTAGAGAGAATTCCAGCTATTTTGATAGCTCCAGACTGGCCAAGAAGGGTGTGGTTCTCGACAATAATGTCGCTGTTAGCGGCACCTCCTTTTCCACTCCCTCTTCAACCGGACTTGTTGACTCAGGGGCCCGTTTGTCATCCGGACTTGATGTCCCTGCGTTTGACGGCGTGGCTCTTGAGACCGAAATCTTGACCGTAGAGGTTTCTCAGCCGAGGTCATTGCTACCCTTCGTGCTGCAAGATGTCCGGCTACTACTAGGATTTACCACAAAATTTGGGAAACCTTCTTTTCGTGGTGTTTGGGGTCCTCTCGGAACCCGAGAAAATTTTCCATTCCCAACCTGTTGGCTTTTCTGCAGCATGGGCTAGACAAGGGTTTGGCAGTCAGCACTCTGAAAGGTCAGATTTCTGCTCTGTCCTTATTGTTCCGGAGAACCATTGCTTCAAATAGAGACGTGCTCTCCTTTTTCCGAGGTATATCTCGTAAGTTTCCGCCGCGGAAGGCACCCGTGTCTCCTTGGCGGCTCAACCTTGTTTTGGAGGCTCTTCAGCATAAACCTTTTGAGCCTATGGTTTCTGCTAGCCTTTCTTTCCTTTCTTAGAAGGTGGCTTTCCTTGTTGCAGTCACTTCCTTGAGGAGAGTTTCTGAGTTGGCAGCTCTTTCTTGTTCGCCTCCTTTTCTGGAGTTTTTTCCGGATCGTGTAGTGCTTCGCACTCGGGGTGATTTTTTGCCAAAAGTGGTATCACAATTTCATGTTAACCAGGATATTGTGTTGCCTTCACTCTGTCCGGATCCGAAGAATGCGAAAGAGCGAGATTTACACACATTGGATTTAGTGCGGGCCTTGAAGTTTTATCTTTCTATTACTCAAGGTTTTCGTAAGACGGACTCCCTGTTTGTGGTTCCAGCAGGTCGTCGGCGTGGTCAACGAGCTTCCAAGGATTCTATAGCTCGTTGGATCCGGTCAGCTATTTTGGAAGCTTACCGTCTTCGGGGTGAATCTTGCCCGATTAAGATTCGAGCCCATTCTACGAGAGCTGTGGCCTCATCGTGGGCTTTTCATCAAGGTGCCTCGGCAGTGCAGCTCTGCTGAGCGGCAACTTGGCGCTCTGTCCACACGTTTACAAAGTTTTATAAAGTGGACGTCAGTGCTTCCGCTGATGCAGCCCTCGGACGTAGGGTCCTGCAGGCAGCTGTAGTTTGAAGTTCTGGATGAACTTGTGTTTAGCGCTGGTTGCGCTTTGTTGTTAAGGTTGTTGGGTTTCTGCCTTTTGTTGGTTTTTCCCACCCTTATTTTTGAACTGCTTTGGGACGTCCCATCAGTAATGAATACTGTGGCTCTCTTCCTTCCATCTGCAGCTGAAACACGGATTTTGGTAAGAACTTACCTGTAAAATCCTTTTCAGCGAAGGAAGGAAGAGAGACACAGCACCCTCCCAAGGCAGAAGTGTGTTGATGTTTTCAGATGCAGCGCGACCCTTATCTGATAGCGATTATCTGGGCTGAGGTCAGCGCGCTAAGGCTCTGTTCCAGCATCGCCAGCTCATCGCAGTAGTCAGGTTCCGTGAGTAGTACCT
Source organism: Oophaga sylvatica (assembly GCA_033576555.1). Lineage (NCBI taxonomy): Eukaryota > Metazoa > Chordata > Amphibia > Anura > Dendrobatidae > Oophaga > Oophaga sylvatica. The sequence continues at coordinate 367,385,196 of JARQOD010000002.1, read as the reverse complement.
GGAACTCTGTGGTTTTTGGCTTTCTTTGCATGCATAACCTGTATCCTTGTGTTTTTTCTCTGAAGTTCCTTCAGAAGGGGTTATGTTGCTCCGCTGGTGATCTTGGCTCTTTTCCTAAAAGCTTTGGTACGACTGGAGCTGAGTAGGAGGAGCCCGAGCTGGAGGGGCCAGCCAGTCAGCACTCTTTTGATCTGAGGTGACATCCTGATCTGGGGCTCCGCCTACCCATCAGTAATGAATACTGTGTCTCTCTTCCTTCCTTCGCTGAAAAGGATTTTACAGGTAAGTTCTTACCAAAATCCGTGTTTTTTCCACAAAAATAACTTTTTTAGTCCCCAATTTTTTTATTCCAACAGTAACAGGAGAAATTAGACCCCAAAGTTGTTGTGCAATTTTTCCCGAGTACGCTGATACCCCATATGTGGGGGTAAACCACTGTTTGGGCACACGTCGGGGCTTGGAATAAAGGGAGCACTGTTTGACTTTTTGAACGCAAAATTTGCAGGAATCAATGGTGGCGCCATGTCGCGTATGGAGACCCCCTGATGTGCCTAAATAGTGGAAACCCCTCAATTCTAACTCCAACCCTAACCCCAACACACCCCTAACTCCTACACACCCCTAACCCTAATACAAACCCTAACCATATTGCTAACCCCAACACACCCCTAACCCTAATCCCAACTCTAACCATAAACCTAACCACAAGCCTAACCCTAATCCCAACCCTAACCCCAAAACACCCCTAACGCTTATCCCAACCCTAACCCTAATTCCAACCCTAACCCTAATTCCAACCCTTAACCCTATATTCCAACCCTTACCCTAGTTCTAACCCTAACCCTAGTTCTAACCCTAAGGCTGGGTTCATATTGCGTTTTACCAGCCCGTTCAACACGTAGCGTTGACCGGCTGGTAACGGTATAGCATAACGCGATCGCGTTATGCTATACCCGCTAGTGCAGAGGAATCAGCGATGATTCATCTGTGCTAGCGGTGATGGAGCCCAGACGCTGCAGCCTGCGTCCAAGGCTCCGTCACTGAATGACGACACGTCGCGAACGCATGCCGCTTCTTGGCATGCGTTGCGATGCGCACACAAATGGGGTGAATGGCAGCGTTAACGGACTGCGTTACACCGCGTTGTACCGCGGTGAAACGCAGTTCATCTAACCGACTGCCATAATGAAACATGAATCCAGCCTGACCCTAAGGCCCGTGCACACGTTGCGGATTCACTTGCGGATTTTTCTAAAATCCGCAGGTAAAACGACCTGCCTTTTACCTGCGGATTTGGCGCGGATTTGCTGCGGTTTTTCTCTGCGGTTTTACGCCTATAATGGAATAGGTGTAAAATCGCTGCGGAATCCGCACAAAGAATTGACATGCTGCGGATTTAAAACCGCAGTAAATCTGCGCTGAAAAATCTGCAGCATGTGCACAGCGGTTTTTTTTACCATTTATTTGCATTGTACTGTACATGGTTTCTGGATCTGCTGTGGATCCGCAGCCCAAATCCGCTGCGGATCCGCAGCTAAATCAGCTGCGGATCAGCAGCGAAATCCGCTGCGGATCAGCAGCGAAATCCGCTGCGGATCAGCAGCGAAAACAGCTGCGGATCAGCAGCGAAATCCGCTGCTGATCCGCAGCTGATTTCGCTGCTGATCCGCAGCGGAATCAGCTGCGGATCAGCAGCGAAATCAGCTGCGGATCAGCAGCGAAATCAGCTGCGGATCAGCAGCGAAATCAGCTGCGGATCAGCAGCTAAATCCGCTGCGGATCAGCAGCGAAATCCGCTGCGGATCAGCAGCGAAATCAGCTGCGGATCCACAGCAAAATCTGCAACGTGTGCACAGGGCCTAATAGGAAAAAAAAAAAAATTCTTTATTATTTGTCCCTACCTATGACAGGGGGGGTTCACTTACTTTTTTTTATTTTGATCACTGTGACAGTTTATCACAGTGATCAAAATAATTTTTTTTACTATGCAGGGCGCACTGCGCATGCGCCGGCCGGCGGGCGCACTGCGCATGCGCCCGCCATTTTCCAAGATGGCGGCGCCCATGAAGAATCCCGGGCAGCCGCCGGGAAGGATCCAGGGACATCGGTGGACCGGGAGAGGTGAGTATGGGGGTCGGAAGTGAGGGGGGGGGATCGGAAGGTGGGGGCAGCGGAGGCCAGGACGAGGGGAGCTTTTAGTGACGGCGGTGACCGACCGCTGCCATCTTTCGGTGGCGGCGGCCGATCGCCGCCGTGAATCCGTGTGGGGGGGTCAGGGCTCGGTGTCCAGCCATGGCAAAATGCTATTGCAGCATCGGCCATGGCTGGATTGTAATATTTCACCAATTATATTGGTGAAATATTACAGATTGCTCTGATTGGCTGTTTCACTTTTAACAGCCAATCAGAGCGATCGTTGCCACGGGGGGGTTAAGCCAACCCCCCTGTGGTGAAGCACAAAGGGTCCTGTGCCGGCGGGTCGGGTGACCTTTCAGTGACCCCGGTCACCCGACCCGTAGGGACGCGATCCTTTCATGACGCCACATAGGCGTCATGGGTCGGATTGGCACTGACTTTCATGACGCCTACGTGGCGTCATGGGTCGGGAAGGGGTTAAAAAAAAGTTCCCATTGCCCCAGTAAAAAAAAAATGGTTTACCCTATTATAATGGGGTATATTATATACATTTTTATCACTATATGCTAAGATCTTACTGATTAGTTACCTCACCAGACAACTGGGCCAGATCTAGTTATTTTATTAGCACAAAGCAGTTATTACTGGAATCCAATTATAAGAATTGTGTCTGTAGTAAATGAATGCATGGCTAATGTAACAAAATGTGACCACGAGCTTGCGTGTTTCCACATATACCAAACAGAAATCTTACTATTCTTCATATTGTATAGAAGGACAATGTTCATATGGGTGAGAATGACATTTGACAAGCCTTCTTTTTATTCTTTATGAAGGTGTTCATGGAGGAAATGACTCAGAAGCAACCAGATGTGGATAGAGTTACAAAAACATACAAGAGGAAAACAGACCCTAACCACGCTTCATTCAATGACAAGACCCGAAACAGTGAGTGGGCATTGCCGTTTCTTCAAATCATGACGTTAATAGGGTGTTGTGTTTTATTTTTTGAATAAGGATTACATATATTACATATTGGTGATCACATCATGATTTAATCCACCACAGTAATACAGCTGATTATTATTAAACACGTCTAGGATTGAACATTAATGCCTATAAGAAAAGGTTATAATTCATATTTGTACAATGCATTAAAACACTCTCTTTTCTTTTTAGGGAAGTCTGCATTGCAGTCCACCCGCCTATTTTTCAAATGCCCTCCCAGTCAGAGACCAAAAACCCAAGGATCAACCAGCTCTCTGCCCGTTGGCAGCAGGTGTGGCTGTTGGCTTTGGAGAGACAGCGGAAGCTTAATGACGCCCTAGACAGGTTGGAAGAGGTAGGGTGGCACATGTTCTAGTGAGCAGTGTATTTCCCTGCACGCTTGTCACCGATTCTCGAAGGATTTAGGTTATTAAACTTCCTTTCAGCAGCAGATTAAGGAAGGGAGACACACACTAGTCATTACTAGTGGGTAGGCGGAGCCCAGATGAGATAGACACCTCAGATTAAAAAGAGTGTTGACCGGCCCCTCCAGCTCGGGCTCCTCCTACTCAGCTCTCCAGTCTAAAATTTGAGGTCTCAGAAGATAGTCGCTGCTGGAAGCAGCTCCTCAGAAGATTTTATTATTTTAAATCGGACAAGAGACTTGGATCACCAGAAGTGGTCTAGAGGTCTCAGGGGTCTCAGCGCTGCTGGACTCCCACCTCTCCCTTGGCGGATCTGTATTTACCCTGTATGGTGGTCCCTGCAGAATCATGCCGGCCCTGGGGGATGAGGATGGCTTCCCTGGCGGGGACGCAAACCGCACATCGGGGGTCACTGCGTTCCCCGCCCTGGGGGGGAAGCGATGGGCACAACGCCACAAACCCCTGGGGGTCCCTGTGGCGCTAAGCTGGTGAGTACTCCGCATTTTTCTAAATGTATGTGAGTGCTTTCAGCGGCTGCTGCGGCAGCCGCTGCTACATGTGAATGTACATGGTTGGTGACTGTATTTTTGTCCGCAGGCAGATGCCTGCATGACAGAGGAGAGCAGAGAGCGTGGGAGTTTGCGCTCTTTTTGAAGCCGGCAGGGGGCGTGGCTTCACGCTTCCCGGTCTTCTGGGGCAGAAGCGCGCGATTATGTGCTTCTCTTCCGGCTTCTCTCAGCGCGGCGGCCATTACCAGGGCTCCTCATACTACCGCTCCTCCCGATATATATTATGCATCACCGCGGCCAGCTGGGTGAGTGAAAGTCGTCACCCCCACAGCGCAGGACCTATCTGTATGACAAGTGGCAGATAGCGCTATCCTGCAGCTGCGGTCTCATATAGAGACCTTGTTTCGCCTGGGACTCGCACACTCCCTGTTATTTTAATAAGGGAGTTGTGGGGAGCCTGCGACATTAACCCCTTTGAAGGGTTAACCCTTTTCAGCAAGAGTCCAGTGATACCCGCTGTAGGTTCTATTCCGGTACGGATCAGAACATAAAGGGTTAATCATACTGCTGACATATTCTGCTGATATTTTAGAGTTAGCTGGGGTAGCTCTCTACTTTAAGAGCTTTAACCCTTCAGCGTATTGGTTTCGTCCACTTAAGAAACCACACTTTTCTCTAATTACTGACAGATTTTGACCTGCCATATACTGTGTGAGGGCATGTCGAATCAGAGTCCAGAAGGTGCAGACCATCTCTCAGATCCGCTTCAGGATCAGTCGCGCGTATCCGATACGCAGACCTCGACGGCGTCAAGTGCAGCGGTCGGAGGTTACAGCGATGCCAAATTGGATGCCATCACTCGTTCTATTGATGACCTGTCTGACCTATTAGGTAATTGGGTGTCAGCTAGATCCTCTCATGACAGGAAGCGACACAGACCGGTTCCATCCTTTCCGCGTAGCGAATCAGAGGTCTCTGATATGGAATGCGGACAGGGTTCCCCTTCAGACTTAGATGGGGAGTTATCCGATTCGGATAAGGAGGATCGGCAGGGGCACTCTGCCTCTCTTGTGAGCCGAACAGAGGCTTTCATTGAAGCCATGAGAGAGGCGTTACAGTTACCGGAAGAGGTAACTAGACGTCCTGGTAAGTCGGCCCGAATGTACCAGGAGTACCGTAAGTCGCGATCAACATTGCCGGCTCTGGTTGAGCTTAATGAAGCAGTGGAGAAGGAACGCCTGTGTCCAGATAAACGTTTTCAAGGACACGTTTCTTTGAGGCATTATACCCGTGTTCTACGGAGTTGATAGATAATTGGATTCCTTCTCCTGAAGTGGATGTTCCTTTATCACAGCTAAGTAAGTCCTCGTTGCTCCCTGTTAAAGGGAAGGCGAGTCTGCAGGACCCGCTAGACAGGAAAACGGAGGTGGCGGCGAAATCCACCTACGAGGCCGCGGGTCATGGATTCAGGGCGGTGCTAGGATCCATGTGTGCTTGTAAAGCTTCCCTGAGCTGGTTGGTCCGTATACGGACGGCGTTGCAAAATAGAGCTCCGTTATCCGAGATAGAGGGACTTCTCGAATTGTTGGAGATTGCAGCCAAATATAGCTATGATGCAGGTCTGGATACTGCGTCTCTGTTGTCCAGGGCACAATCCTCGGCGGTCACAGTCAGAAGAGCACTGTGGCTTAGACAGTGGACCGGGGACGCGGTTTCCAAGCAAGGTTTGCTGTCTTTAGCTTACAAGGGTGGTCAGCTATTTGGGTCTGACCTCACAGAGCTGATTGCCAAGGCAAAGGCAAAAGAAGCGGCTTTACCGCAGCGAAGGGCTATGGCTTCTGCGTCTGGCAGGCCTAGTGCCAGTAGTGCTCGGCGGTCCTTTCGGTCCAGGGGACGATTTGGTCAGTCCTCTTGGGGATCGGGTCGTCCCTCTTTTTCGGGAAAGAAGTCCTCTCAGATATCCCGCACCCCCTGGAAACAAAATTTCCGTCAAGACAAGCGGGAAGCTGACAAGAAGCCCGCCAAGGCGGACTGACGCCAGGGTCCCACTCGAGGGCTCTCGAGTGGGGGGTCGCCTGCTCCAGTTCAAAGCGACTTGGCTTTCCCGCGTTCCGGACACCTGGGTAACGCGGGTCGTGTCGGCAGGCTATTTCATAGAGTTTTCTTCTCGACCCCCGAACAGTTTTTGCCAGTCTCGCATTCCGTCAGAACCCGAGTTTTGTGCCGCTCTGCTGCGAGAGGTCGACTCCCTTTTGCAGAAGGGTGTAGTAGTACCGGTTCCGCCAGAGGACAGGGGAAGAGGATTTTATTCCAACCTCTTTGTGGTCCCCAAAAAGGACAGATTTCGCCCCATCCTGGATCTCAAAAGATTGAATCGGCATGTCCACACCCGAAAATTTCGCATGGAGTCGCTTCGCTCCGTTGTAGCAGCCTTGTCACAGAACGACTTTTTGGTGTCAATCGACATTCGCGACGCTTATTTACACGTTCCAATCGGAAGGGCTCACCAACGCTTCCTTCGTTTTGCCATAGGCCAGGACCATTACCAGTTTGTGGCTCTGCCATTCGGGTTGGCCTCAGCGCCCATAGTTTTTACAAAGATTCTGGCGCCTCTCATGGCGATTCTCCGAAGACAGGGCGTCACGATTTTTCCCTACCTGGACGACCTTCTGATTGTGGCGTCTTCCAAGGAGGAAGTGGTAACTGCTCGCAATCTATCCCTTCAGCTCCTGGAGGATTTCGGGTGGCTGGTCAATTGGGAGAAGTCATTTCTGGAACCGTCGCAGTCAATCCTGTTTTTGGGAATGCATTTCGACACGGTACGAGCAGTGGTATCCCTGCCTCCAGACAAGCAAGCATGTCTTCTTCGACATGCACAGGTTATGAAGTCTTCGACAGCAATGTCCCTTCGAAGCTGTATGCGCCTTATGGGTCTGATGGTGGCGTCCATGGAAGCAATTCCATTTGCTCAGTTTCATTCCAGGGCCCTCCAGAGGTTCATTCTGAACCGTTGGGATCGAGCGCAGACTTCACTGGATTGCAGTGTCATCATCTCCCACAGGGTACGAGAGTCTCTGGAATGGTGGTTACGTCCGGAGGCGCTATCCCTGGGGAAGTCCTTCCTCCCTCTGAAGTGGTCGGTCATAACCACAGATGCCAGCCTAACCGGCTGGGGGGTGTCTGGAACGATCTCTGGACTCAGAGAGTATGGTCGTCGGAGGAGTCTGTCTTGCCGATCAACATCCTGGAATTGAGGGCAATTTTCCTTTGCCTCCAACACTGGACGGTCCCTTTAAGCGGTCTACCAGTCCGAGTGCAGACAGACAATGCGACGGCGGTCGCATATATCAACCATCAAGGCGGGACAAGGAGTTCCAGACTCATGGTGGAAGTATCCCGGATCCTGGTATGGGCAGAGACCAGAGTACCAGTCATCTCTGCGATCCACATTCCAGGAGTTCAGAATATCACGGCGGGCTTTCTCAGTCGCGAGAAGATGGATCCCGGAGAATGGAGTCTTCATCCGGAAATTTTTGCACTGCTGTGCTCCCGTTGGGGAACTCCCCAGGTGG